>SKCR01018440.1:0-356206 GCA_019454045.1 Zanthoxylum bungeanum | reverse complement strand
CCAAGGATTCACCGATGACAGTTGACTTAAATTGGAATTAATCTGGGATTAATTAAGAGAGAGAAAATTAATATGGGATTAATATGGGCTTTATTTAATCTGGGATTAAAAGTGTTCAGTGGCGAAAGAAAGCGATTAATTTGGAATTAATCGGTAAAATAAATTTAATAGTTAAATTTAATTTTTCTATTTAATTTATTCAAATGGGCTAAAATTAATATATCGGATATTAAAATGGATTGGATTTCATTACGAGATTAAAGTCGGACTTTAATGCGAACGAACGAATTAATTTAGAATTAGTTCGTGAACGACGTTCGATATATATTTACGAGGCATCGTTATTTAATTAAATTAGATTTAATTATTTAGCGACGAAGGTTCGTTTAATCGGATTAAACGGAACCGAGCCGCGGTAAATGCCCGTAGAGATATTTGAATTTCAGATTCAAATATTTGGAGCCAAAAGTGTGGTAGGTGTTCCCACCACACAACCACCTTGTTTTGCCTTAATGAAAACCATTTACCAATCTCTACCTTGTTTTGGGTAAAAGGTGAAATGGTTTCACTTTTTGGTAAATAACAAAAAGGCATTCAACTTGTGTGAACACTTGTGACACAAAATCAAAACACAAACCGTAAAGGAGCTTGTTGGCCGAAACTCCACCCCCTCTTCTCTCTTTGATTTGATTTTCAAATCATCAAAAGCTAGCACTTTGGAAGTGAACAAAGGTGATAGGGAAACTCCTCAATAGCTTGGAATCATCCTAAAGCTTGGAATCATCCTAAAGCTTGGATCTTGGAGATCTTGGATCTCAAATTTTTAAAAGCTCTAAAACTCATTGTAAGTATATTCCGCACCTTATAATGATCAAATCTTTTAATTATGCATGCTTATTAGATCCTTATATTGTTCTTGGAACACTAACACATTGTCATACAAGCAATGGGATTCCGTGGGGTCTATCCGGAGCGAAGCTGTTTCCATACCATCGGTAAACACAACCTCCTATCACACTTGCATAAGCATCCAATACTTGAATATTGAGAACTATGCCGTTATGCTCCCACAACGCGCATAAGCACAATACTAGTCTATTCCGCATTATCGATGTCCAGTCTCGATAATACTACGACTCTGGATGTTTAATGATTAAACATTAGTGGATTGATACTGTCTCATATCTTATAATCCGGAACTAATCATAAGGACTTTTATCACTTTATATTTAAGTAATCCAATTACAAAATAATAAAATAGCAATTTCCATAGTCACATAGTTAATTTGCACAAAAACCATAATGTCTTTTCTAACAATTGTCCTCATGCAATTCCATAAGGAGATTGTCCTAGCATTTTTGTGCTATGTTCGGTAGGTTTGAAATGGGATGACCAGCGCCACATGGGAATATTCCTTCCCCGTGCAAGGCACATCCTGACGCTGTAAATACTACGGAGGCCTGTAGGTGTTCCTCATCCTATGAAAACCCGAGGATATCATAGTACCTCAAAGCTGTCTTCAATCCATACATGTTATGATTATCTTGGGGTAATACAGTGCAGGTCTTCTGGCTATACTCCCCAAAGGTGCAAGCCATTTGGTATTAACATTCCAACCGGGGGATTTGATAATGACACTAGGAATTGACTTGCCATGGGGGTGCGCGCTTTTTCCACCTATCTTACACTCTTTGTTGTATTCTGATCATGAGTATTTTCGAAAAATTCAGAACAAGTTTTTCCCATTCAAATAAGCAACAAATATATAAAGGTCCGAAAAACTTATTTAAAAAAATGGTAAAATATTTCTTATATTTTAAAGATATACCGTCTATCTTACAACTCTTTGAGGGTCATTCTAAGAGAAGCTCTATTGAAAATACTTTTTCAACATCTCGGTATTTCATGGCTGTTTGAGTTGGGTGCCGTCCAACTATTCTAGGTGAAAGGCTCCTGACTTGATGACCTTGGAAACTTTGTAAGGCCTTTCCCATTTGGCTCCCAGTGAGCCTTCTTCGGGTTTCTTTATAGTCATGGTGACTCATCTTAAGACCAAGTCTCCAGGATGAAAGTTTCACACCTGGAATCTCTTGTTGTAGATGTGGGCCATTCTCTACTGACAAGTTGCCATCTTCAGTGCTGACCCATCTCTCTTCTCCACGATAAGGTCAATATAGTGCTTGAGGAGTTTTCGCTCCACTCTTCTTCAAAATACTGGACTTGATATGCCATCAACCCAATCTCTATCGAAATCACTACCTCATATCTATAAGCCAAACAGAAAGGAGTTTCTCCAATGGAGTCTTTATAGGTCATCCGATGTGCCCATAGTACTGCTTATAATTATCTAACCCATAATCTTTTACATGACCCGAGCTTCGCCTTTAGATTGTTCTTGATGGTTTTGTTTTCCACTTCTACTTGTCTATTCGAATTCGGATGAGTAGGTGATGTAAATCTATGAGCAATTTAGAGATCTTCATAGAGCTTCTTGAAGTTCCCATTGTCAATTTGTTTTCCATTATTTGTGATGATGGCCCAGGGAATCCCAAATTGACAGCGTCCGGCCTCCACCCACTTGGTGAAATAGTCGATTGCTATGATTGCAAACTTTGTCTGTCCCTGACCCATTGGCATAGGTCCAATGAGATACAAACCCTACTAGGCAAACGACCAAGGAGACTACAAGATGGTCAGCTGCTTGGGTGGTTGGTGAGGCACATTAGTATTCATCTGACACCTATCACATGCCCAGGCCACTCAAAATCCATTTTGATGTATTGTTAGCCAGAAAAAACCATACTTGAGTGCCTTATGGGTAATTGATTTCCCACCGGAGTCGCTTCTGTAGATTCCTTCATGAATTTCTTTGAGCATCTAATTCACCATCTCGAGCCCAAGAGACCTCAGATACGGCATTATGTAGCCCTTTTTATATAGAACTCCATCGATTAGTCAAAAATACATAATTTGATACTTCAACCTCATTGCCTCTTTCTTTTCTTGTGGTAAGTCTTCATATTCGAGCTACCTCTTGATTGAGTCTATCTAGGTCGGTGTATCTTCCGCCTCTACATTCTATATACTTAGTCCTACCATGCTCTTAGGCTCTAGGATTTCCAAGGGGATGACCCGATGAATCTTTGATTTGATGGATTATATCAACCAAGCTAATGAATCTGCCTGCTAAATAATCTTTCGGCCGAACTGCTCAAATGTTACATTCCTTATTCATTCGATTAAATTTTTCACCTCTATGATGTAAGCTATCATATTGGACTCCATTGACTGGAACCTATTATTCAATTGCTGAACAACCAATTGCAAGTCGTTATTCACTATCATATCTCTTACCTTAACCGCCACATAAACCTTAGTGTATGACAACTTCTCACATGCTTCATTGCTAAAAAAGACATCAACCCCGCACTCGTGCCAACTAACGGACACATCAACAAATAGTTCCCACTTCTCTTCCCCGATCATCATCACTTGGGGTCCAATAAATTCTGTAGGACAGTTAACTAGAGCTTGCCCCTTGATTGACATTCAGGGTAGTAAGATATATCATATTCTCTAAACTTCACTGACCATGTTACAAGATGACCCAAGGTCTCAGTTCTATGCAGTATTTATCTTTGTGGGTGGTCGGTAAATACCCCGATAGGGTGAGCTTGGAAGTATTGATGAAACTTCCTTGTTGCAGTAATTAAAAACAGGGTCAGCAGCTCATAGGCTGAGTATCAGGATTTCGTATCTAATAAGGCCTTGCTAGGGTAATACATCGGTCTTTGAATTTTATCTATTTTATACTAGTATTGAACTTACAACATGTTCTGAAATAATACAAAAATAACATCTCATCCAAAATTGGCTTGGCCATAAGTGGAGGTCGGGTCGGTACCCTTTAAGCTATTGAAAAGAATTATCGCACTATTTTATCCATTCAACTTCTTTTTTTACCTTCTTAATAAATTGGAAGAATTTATGTCATTTGTCTGTCGCTTTAGAAATAAACTAGTTGAACACTTCTACCCGACCAGTCAAGCTCAATGCCTTTTTCACCATCCTTAGAGAATTTAGATCTAGTACCATCCTAATCTTCTGAAGGTTGGCCTCAATGCCCTTCATGCTGATTGTGTACCCCAAAAGGTTTCTCGAGGATACTCCGAAGGCATATTTTTCTAGATTTAGCCTCATTTTATACTCCCCAAGAATTCAAAAGTTTATCTGAGGTCCATCAAATGGTCCTCAGGAATTACGGTCATTGTTATCATATCATCGATATAGACGTACATTGTCTTGTCAATGATGGGTTTAAAGACTAGTTCACTAACATTTGATACGACGCTCGAAATTCTTCATTCCAAAGGGCATCACCTTATAATAATACAACCCCTGATCCGTAATAAAGGTCATTTTTTCTTCATCCTTTGGGACATATTTTGATCTTATTGTATCATGAGAATGCATCCATAAAGCTTAACAACCCATGGTAAGTTTTCGAATCCACTAGCCGGTCCATATTCGGAAATGGAAAAATATCCTTCGGGCAAGCCTTGTTTAAATTAGAAAATTCCATGCACACTCTCCACTTGCCATTTGCCTTTTTTACAAATACCACGTTTGATACCCACTATGGGTACTTGACTTCTCGGAGAAACTCGGCCTTCATCAATTTTCTACCACTGCATGGATGGCTTCGTACCATTATTGATCGAAGGTCTTTCTCTTCTGTTTCACTGCCTTATGAGCCCGAACGATCAACAGGTGATGAGCGATTACCGGTGAATCTATTCTGGGCATATCTTTGTGACTCCATACGAAGATTTCTGCATATTCCTTCAGGAAATCTAACAACTTCCTTTTCAGATTTTGTTTCAACCCGACTGCGACTTTGATTGTCTTCTCCGAACCAAAAAGCTCCACCAACTTAAGCTCATCTCTTGCTCCCTCATACTGAATGAGGTCTTCAGGTCGGGGATCAGTTGACTCCACTTTGGCTGCTTCATTCTCTCTCTCATTTCTTTTCTACCCTGCGAGATCATCAATACAAATGGTCTCATTTGAAGTGGCTGCAAAGTAGCTTTTTGTTACTTTTTAACATCCACAGACTATCCTATCCTCGTCCCTAGTCAGGAACTTCAATTTCAGGTAGTATTTTGACATAGCTGCCATTGATTTCAGATGAAGAGCCTTCCCAAAAATACCTGGTAGCTACTTAGGCAAACTACCACGGTGAAATCCATCATATTATACGAGTATGAGGCTCGTCCTAATGGTAATTATTTGTTATACCTGACCAAATAGAATGACAGTAGATCCCCCAAACCCGTATAATAGAGTTGCATCTTGAATCAATATGGTGAACTCCACCCTCAACTCATTCAAGGCCTCTCTGGATATGATGTCCAATGCTCTCACAAGGCCCACCAATATCCTGTCTACATCTGAACCACCGACATTGACATTGATCATTAATGCATCATTATGAGGGTAACCCACATCCTCAACATATTCGACGATAAATATTATTAGCACCGACCTTGTTTTTCTGAATCCTCAGGGTCCTCTCCATAGTCATTACCTTAGAACTATTGGTCTGAGAGTAATTCTTACCCGATTTGAATCCTCGCCCAACGTTCTTCCTCCCGCTATTGTGAACACAGGTCTTTGCTCTCTTTTTACCTAACCCCCACGACCTAATGATCGATGCCCTCATTACCGTTCCTGACCAGGTCTTCAACCTGCTATTTCAAACCGCTACAGTTTTAAGTGGCATGTCCCATTGTATTATGATGCATAAATAAGCTTGGTTATCCTTTTTATCCATTGGGAACCTTCTAGGGTCGGGCTCTATCAATAAACTATTGTCTTGTATCTCTCAAGCTATATGTGTCAAAGGTCGGTTGAGGGTAGTGTATGCCATGCCCCCAGTAACATGTGCGACCTTGATCAGAGGCTTCCTCTCAGGAGTTGGGTTACCCTGAGTTATTCGCCGAAACTCTCGTTGCCTCAGGCCTGGTCCTCTCCATTCCTACCAGTATTCCGATGACTTTCCTATCTTGGTTCCTTCTTTACCCGAGCAGCACCCTCTCAGGCTATCTTTTCATATTTCTCCAACAATACAAACCTCATCACTTGCTTCAAATCTGCAGCATAGTATGGTATTTCATGTATCCCAAGGTGGGACCACAACCTTCTAACCCTTAAGGCTTATTTAAAGCTCTTTAATGCCTATAGGGACTTGTACGCCTCGACCTCCAATACTAAGTTGTGGTATCTATCGATGAAGCTTTTCAGCAACTCGCCATCTGTTAGTGGTCGTAGAACGTGCCAAGGTTCTCTAAGACATGATTTTATGTGAATAAATTCAAAGAAGTTGTGGAATAACTTACAATGAACGGATTTGATGGATGTATGAAGTTCAAAACTTTTGATCCTTTGTTGAAGATCCAAGCTTTGCTTTGTGTTCTAAACTCAAGGAATTGTTTTCCCTATCACCTTGATTCACTATTGGAAGTGCTAGCTCACTTGAATTTTTTAAAATAAAAATTCTAAGGGAGAGGGAGAAGCTCTCGGCTTTTGCAAGAAGAAAATGAGAGATAGATGTTTGTTTTTGGTGTATTTGATTTTCTAAAAATCTATTACCATTTACCAAAATCCAAGTTGGTATATGTCATTCCAAATGATTAAAATAAAAACAAAGTGTGTTGGACTTTGATTGAGTGTATTTAAAGCAATCTAAGATTTCACTCAATCATCAACTACTTCCATCACTAGTCAAACTAGTTGATGTAAGTCCACCACTTGTAAATTCTAAATTTAAGTCGAATAATCCAACGCGCAACTTCTCTCGGGGCCGAGTTCATTTAATTCCAAATTAACGAATTTTTCGTTGCGACATAATTAAATATAATTTAATTACATAATTATGTCTTGCAAAATTATTATTAAAGTCATTTACGAATTAATTCTAAATTAATTTATTTGCCCGAATTAAATCCAATTTTAATTTCGCTTTGAAATCTAATTTCAATTAATATATCAAATATATTTTTTAATCGATTAATTCTAAATTAATCGTTCTCTCTATACTATTCGAATTTTATCCCAAATAAATTCTTGCCATAATTAATCCCAGATTAATTTTACTTTTCTCATAATTAATTCCAGATTAATTCTGTTTGAGTCAAATGTCATCGGTGAATCTTTGGGAAGCGACCCATGAGATTCCTGGATATGTTGGTAGTAAATCCGATTGTCGGACTATCCGAACACGTGTGTACCCGGTATCACATTCTTACCGATTTACAAGAGATGGTTGGCTTCTAGCAAATCACCGTGCCTACCAAATTCTCTAGAAATATTCTTTTACGGGATACATAATCTTTATCAAGCGTAGTATACTAAGTATTGCGTATTACGATCCAGTATCGGATGTCACATGCTAGGTCTGGGGCTGGAATTGTGTCTGTCCCGTACGAAGCATTTATCAGATCACTAGTAACTAGTCTCTTTAATCGGATAATCATGAACTTGTCATATTATCCGGATAGTTGCAACATATTAGAGTACCAATTATATATCCATGCGTGATCATCATCTCCATAGGACTGAAGTGATACTTTCATCTTGACATCACACCCAACACACTACGATTCTCAATAAACCCAGAATAGGCGTACACAGAACCTGTTAAAGCCTCGGACGACCAAAGCCAAAGCATATTGATTGTCGCAAGTATTAGTGATGAAAGTCTCAGGTTAAGACCAAATACACCTACCTTGATTCAGATTCCCATAGACACATAGTTATACTACCATTGGGATTCTGAGGGGTCTATCCAGAGCAAAGCTGTTTCCGTACCATTGGTAAACAGATCCTCCATTACACTTGCATGAGTATCCAACCCAAATATATGAGAACTATGCCTTTACGCTTCCATAACGCGCACAAGTGCAATACTAGTCTATTCCGTATTATCGATGTCCACTCTTGATAATACAACGACTAGAGATATTTAATGATTAAACCTTTCATGGATTGATATTGTCTCATATCTTATTAATCCAAAACTAATCATAAGGACTTTTATCATTTATATATATTCAAGTAATCTAATTACAAAATGATAAAATAGTAATTTCTTTTGTCGCATGGTTAATTTGTAAAAAAACCAAAATGTCTTTTACAAATAGTAATGCTATGTGTCATAATTTTCCAACACCATCATGATGTTTCACCATCCTCAGTGACCTAATTGTCTTCCTTAGTGCTCATGCCCCTTTAAATTGGCGCAAGAAGGACTTCCTTAGTTGTGAAAAACTACTTATACACTCGGGAATCAAATTTCTAAGCCAAAAATTTACTGATCCCCCCAAGGTTAGTGGGAATACCTTGCAAACCGCCTCCCCCGACCATGCCTTGAGTTAGTAAGACGAACTTTTCAATATGAGTCTTAGGGTCAGTACTATCCTTGTAGATATCTATCGTGGGCATGAAGAACCTTCTTGGAAACTTGACCTCCAACACCTCATTGGTGAAAAAGGGACGTCATCTCCATATCTTGGTCATCCCGAGCACCTCACTGCGTGCTCTTCTTGTTGGACAGTTATGACCAATAGCGTCACTTTTTGTAAAAGACATTGTGTTTTGTACAAAATTAACTATGTAATAATGAATTGCCTTTTACCGATTTGTGATTCATTTACTTTGATATATATAAATGGTAAAAGTCCATATGATTAGTTCCGGATTGAGATGATATGAGACAGTATCAATCCATAAAGGTTTAATCATTAAATATCCATAGTCATAGTATTATCGAGACTGGACATCGATAATGCGGAATAGACTAGTATTGCACTTGTGCGCGTTGTGAGGGCATAACGGCATAGTTCTCATATGTTTAAGTATAGGATACTTATGCAAGTGCGATAGGAGGTTGTGTTTTACCGATGGTACGGAAAATAGCTTCGCTCTGGATAGACCCCGCGGAATCCCATTGGTAGTATGTATTTGTGTCTATGGGAGTCCGTTTCAGGGTAGATGTATTTGGTCTTAACCTGAGACTTACATCGCTAGTACTTACGACAATTAGTGAACTTTGGTTTTGGTAGTCCAGGGCTTTAACAGGTTCTGTGTACGCCTCTACTGGGTTCATTGGGAATCGTAGTGTATTGGATGTGATGTCAAGACGGAAGTATCACTTCAGACATATGGATTTGTGACCGGCGTAATCACACGCGTATAACGCAAGCGCACGTATCGTTCAAGTAGTATAAAAAGTATCGATCACACGGGGACTTAATACCTAATTTATTAATTTAACTGAGGCTAAACGATTACTGGTATCTAATAGATTGTTTGATTTGATTTGAAATGGCGATGATTCTAAATTTAAAAACAAGTAAATAAAATTGCGCAAAGAATACTGAAGAAAAATTCAAATTTATACAACTATCCAGGGTTGTGATTTATTCCAATATTATTTAAAAGATGAAGTGGTTATCTTATTGTTGGGTAATATATTGATTTATTAACCTGGAACACTAAATTATGTAAATGCCTCTTCCGATGGTCAATTACAAATACCTAGTATAATCCAATTGAACCATATGTCTATGTCAACCAAATTACCTAGATTCATTAAGATTAAGTTCCAATTATGGCTACCCCCGCCGACAGGTATATTCCTATCCTGTAAGGACATCTATTAAATGGTTATCTATCCTCAAGGAAGATCGTGGGCTATTGAGTCTAAGGTTTTTAACCTAAAATCCATTTTCCAAGTTCATTTTAAGTTTACCAGTTCAATTTTATTAATGGCCAGTTAATAAAAAGCATTAGGATTAAGACTCAATAAATAAGCCTTTATATTACCCAAACTATAATTTAACCCCTTATAAACCGGTGATATTGGATTTCATCACAACCCCAGATATCTAACTTAGTTACGACACATAACTAGGGCTATGAAATAAAAGACATAAAATTAAAATATTGAAAAGTAATTGCGGTAAAGTAAAAGCTGAAAAGTAAATTACAATAAATTAAATGCTAAGGTAAAAGGAATTAACTTCTACTATTTACTATTAGATATCTCCCATAATATAACATATAGACTTGTGATAATTTACCAACCAGCCATATAGGCGGTAACCTGATTAAGTCAAATTAAGTCCAACCAGCCATTAAGGCGGTAACAATAATTGTCCATAATCCAGCCATATAAGCGTAACCAAAATAAACCTGCCATATAGACGGTAAGAAACTTTAATTACCAACCGACCAATCTGGCGGTATCCTTATTTAGTCAGGTTTAACCAGATTAAAATGAATTACCAACCGGCCAATATAGCGGTATCCTTGTTAAGTCAAATTTTAAATAGTGAATATATTATAATTATGGGAGATTAATCTAAATAGCAATAATAAAAGCTTTACCTTTCACCCCAGCAAAGGAGAATTACCTCCTCATTGCTTGAAAAATAAAAACTGCAAAAGTAAAGAAAGGAAATGATTGTGGGTAAAAGTAATTACGGAAAGTAAAAACTAAAAAGTAAAGAAAAGAAAGTGCGAAAGCAGAAATTAATTACTGAAAGATGTAAATAAATAAACAAGATATAATCTTTTATTTATTCCTTAGGAAATTTCAAAGAAGAAAGTATGAATTTTACAAATGAAATGGCTTGGTATTTATAGGCAAAATTTTACCTCCATCAAATCATCCATCAAATTCTACACCAAATCCATTATTAATTTCTCCACTAATTACTCCACCTAATCCATAATTGCTCCACTAATTGTTTATCTTGTTTGGTGATGATTTGATAATTTTTATTAATTATTTATTAATTTATATCTTTCTTTGAAAATGATTGATAATGACTTTAATAATTACACACCACACACTTCTGGATAGTTCATAAATTTAGGTCTTGAAATCTTCAGAATTCGAAAATATTTTGTCTTTAAAAGTTGTAGATCTTTGAGTCTTCTTTAATCTGGAACTTGAATCAGCTCAATCCGATATCGGAGTAAAACGTTATACTCAAAATACTACAGATGTGCAAAACTGGAATTTCCAAAACTGCACTTCGTCAAAAACGCCCTTTCAAGTTTCCAATCTCCAAAATTAATATATCAAGTCCAATAATTGCCCTTAATTGACCCACATTTCGTCCTAAATGATTTCATTGAGTCCCAATATTATTTTATCTGTAAAATAAACTAAAACACATCAAAACGTTCATCAAACTCGAGAAACTAAACAAAATATTAAGTTAAAGGGGCGGTAAATATTGATATATTTTCCACTCATCACACCCTCAAACCTAACATTTTGCTAGTCCTCGAGGAAAATAACAAAATAAAATTATACTAAGCCACTTTCGTAGGGATCACGGTTGCATTTAGCGTATGCAACAAGCCTTTAAACCCCTATGTGTCCCTAGTGGACGAGTTGTAGTCTCGTGAGGGTTTACAGCAATGATACCCACAAACATTTTACAAAAGAAAAAAGGTAGTGAAACTAATGCACACAAAAGCAAAAAGACAAGATAAAAGAGAATAAAGAAGTTAGTGACTAATCAGGTGAAACTTCTACTCCAAATCAATAGTTGTTTTGTTTCGTCCTAAATTACCGAATAAGTAAATTCTCCGATTATTTTTACCATTCTCTATATACACAGTCGACAAAATATTAATCAACTCATTTTTTTGCCCACAACAGTCACAAGTGTAGTTGATAAGAGAGTAATATTTTTGTCCTAAAGTTTTATCAGAATTCACATCTTTTTGCAGCAATGGAATAATATTTCGGATTTTTCTGATTTTTTCTTTGATTTTTGAATTTTGACTTTTTATTTATATACAATACCTTCCGTCTATGTAGCGAGCTTTGGGTCGGTGGATCCCAAACCAGTTGGCCTTAGGGCACCAGGTGTTAAGACACCCCTACGGACTTAATTACCCAGATTTCAGATATATATATTTTTGCAACATCATTGATCCATGTAGCGAGCTTTGGGCCAGTGACTCCCAAACCAGTTGGTTTTAGGGCACTAGGTGTTAAAACACCCTTACAGACTTAATAACCCGGATCTCAGATGTTTTTTTTTTCATATTTTTTTTTTTTCTTTTTCTTTTTTACTCCATTGCCATTTATAGATGCTTCCTCTAATTAAACTAGAGCACTAAATATTACAAATTTTTCAATTACATCTCATGTCCGTATGTTACTATGCATATTGATAATACCTGCCAACTGAGCATATGAAGATCCATTTTAGTCAGTTTTAAGGAGAAATTACAAATTAAATAATTTTAAAGGAAATAAACAAAAATTAACTTATTTCGAAATAGGTTTGAAATACGTCTCAGGAGTGGAAACTCCTTACTCGGTTATCTCATACACCAATTTCACCTTCTTAGTCAAAATACAAGCACAAAAACGCAAAATATTTTTGTAATTTTAGAAAAATTTTCAATTTTTTTGTATTTTTCGAAAAATTTTGAACTAAAAATAAAAACATCACACAAACAAAAAACAAGATACTAATCAACTAATTTCCTCCCCCAAACCTAAATGAGACATTGTCCCCAATGTCTTAAACAGTAGAAGAAGAGTTTAGAAGATAGTACCTGATTAGCTGAAACTATTCAGGAAAATTAAATGTTAAGATCCAGATTAATCCGACGCTTCTTACCACGATCATTCTCGGACCAGTTTATCTTTGAAAGGATAGGGTCAATTTGTGGTTCAAATGCTAATATTTGGTCAATTAGATCCGGAGCAGTTCTGGCAGTAAAGAGGAGTTCCTTCATAGGTTTTGTTACGAACCCGTTTCTCCTAGCATCATCAAGAAATATACAAAGAAAATCATAAAATCCTTCAACGTTGTACAGTCCAAGCGGTTTCTGGTGTATGTTCAGGTTCGCCCAAGATAGCACTATAAAAATTTCCTC
This sequence comes from Zanthoxylum bungeanum, assembly GCA_019454045.1. Taxonomy (NCBI): domain Eukaryota; kingdom Viridiplantae; phylum Streptophyta; class Magnoliopsida; order Sapindales; family Rutaceae; genus Zanthoxylum; species Zanthoxylum bungeanum. The sequence goes on along the minus strand of SKCR01018440.1, from coordinate 343,233 downwards.
CAATGTGCCCAAGCCACCTGGCAAAGCAATAAAAGCATCAGCACGGTTAATCATTTCTACCAATCGTTCAGACATACCTGGCACAATTAGTTCCTCTCCGTTTGATGATCCAATAAGATTTGCCTCTGCCAAGGGTTTTGGGATGATTCCCAAAACATGACTGCCTCCCTCCTGTACAGCTTTTGAAACGATCCCCATAAGTCCAAGATTTCCTCCGCCATATATTAAGTGCATATTCCTTGCAGCTAAGACTCGACCCAATTCTTGTGCTGCTTCTATGTATTGTGGTTTAGTTCCAACACTACTACCGTAAAACACACAGATGTTTTCAACTCGTCTTCTTGAAGTGGCTTCCATTTTTTATGTATTTCTTTTTCAACTCTGGATGCCTTCAAAAGTGCAATGACGGGCTGAATTTATAGTACCTGAAAAAGGGTGAGTAATAATAGCACAAGTATCTTCCAGAGGACGATTAGTAGCGAAATATTATCGTGATAGTCAAAAAGGTCTGGATCCTGTCGGAGAAAATACAACAAAATAAATTATAATTATTAAGAAAAGACAAAGAGATATAATATTTACAAGAAAAGTAACGGTTTGATTGACGTCTATGCGTCAGGGACAAGCTTCCCATCCAATATTCTTATAAATTGGCAAACGGGGTCTTTTTGAGTCAGATTCCCGAGACTTAACAGTTGTCTTTCTTTTTGAAATTGTGTATGTAATCTGCGAAAGGCTATGTGAACATATCCACTGGGATGCGTCTCAAGAGTCGAAGATATATCATCTAAAGACTCCTTACTCAAGCCATCCCTAATGAATTTAATTTTGTCTTCGCGATTATTAGACACCATTCCTAAAAAATGACAACGAGTATTGCAATTCAAACGTGCACATTTGTAGCAAACACCCATTTGCTTAGCTCTTCGTTTCTTTGCATAGGTGCTTCTTCCAAAACCAGGCAGATGTGAAATAAAAGAGTCTGAAGACTCACCTGCCAATCAGACTTGTGCTTCAATTACCCAACGAATATCATTAGGAATACCATGGATTGTCAATAACCTCATCCGTTCCAAGCGAGCTTTGTATACTTTCATCAGAGATTTTTGAGGGAGGGAAGGAAATTGTTTGTGAAGATTTGTGAGAACTTCTTCCATCTTGTAATGACTAAATCTGCAAAAACTAAACACACAAAATTAAATCACACCAAATCACAATTTATACACAAATATTGCATGGGTTGCCTCCCTGCTAGCGCTAAGTTTAAAGTCGACAGCTAGACGTGACTTCTCGAACGTTAGGCTGGATCTGAAAGTGTGACACTTTCTTTTTGTCGCTCAAATGATTCTCCCTAGTAGTGCTTAACACGCTTGTTTTTAACCTTGAAAGTTTTGTTGGAGTCAGGATCATGTATCTCAACGGCTCTATCTGGTAAAACTTTGGTGATCACAAATGGACCTGACCACCGTGATTTTGGCTTCCATGGGAAGAATTTCACTCTTGATTTGTTTAACAGTACCTTCTGCACTGGTTCCAATTGTATGCGCACTAACTTCTCATCATGTCTTTTCTTTGCCTTTTCTTTGTACAATTTGGCATTCTCAAAAGGCTGATTGTGGAATTCTTCCAATTCGTTGAGCTGGTGGAACTTTTTCTCTTCTGTTGCTTATAGTGCAAGAATTGGATTTTTCAGTTCGCAATGCGCTTTATTTTTAGGCTCCACGGGTAATTGACATGCTTTAAGTTTGTCAGTAGAACTTTGTCTTTCATCAGAGTTCTGATCGGTACTATGTATCACATCAAGTCTGAAACATTCCTCCTTCTTTTCATCATCTGGGAAATTCATGGCCTTGAAAACATTGAATGGTACTTCTTGGTCCTGTACCCTCATGGTTAATTCTCCTTTTTGTACATCAATAATGGTTCGACCTGTAGCCAAGAACGGTCTCCCGAGGATGATTGGCACGTCTGTGTCTTCCTCCATATCAAGGACAATAAAATCTGCTGGGAAAATGAATTTGTCAACCTTGACCAACACATCCTCAACTACGCCTCTTGGGAATACGAGCGTTCTATCAGCAAGTTGTAGAGAGACTGAAGTGGGCATTGTTTCTCCAATCTGAAGTTTCCTGAAAATAGAAAAAGGCATCAAGTTAACACTTGCACCTAAATCACATAAAGCCTTACCAAAGTCATGTTCTCCTATGGTGCAAGGAACAGTGAAACTGCTAGGATCTTTCAACTTTGGAGGAAGTTTCCTCTGAATGATGGCGCTGCATTCTTCTGATAATGCTACTGTCTCATAATCTCCCAATCTCCTTATTGTTGGGTAATATATTGATTTATTAACCTAGAACACTAAATTATGTAAACGCCTCTTCCGATGGTCAATTACAAATACCTAGTATAATCCAATTGAACCATATGTCTATGTCAACCAAATTACCTAGATTCATTAAGATTAAGTTCCAATTATGGCTACCCCCGCCCGACAGGTATATTCCTATCCTGTAAGGAAATCTATTAAAGGGTTATCATCAAGGAAAATTGTGGGCTATTGAGTCTAAGGTTTTTAACCTAAAATCTCTTTTCCAAGTTCATTTTAAGTTTACCAGTTCAATTTTATTAATGGCCAGTTAATAAAAAGCATTAGGATTAAGACTCAATAAATAAGCCTTTATATTACCCAAACTATAATTTAACCCCTTATAAACCGGTGATATTGGATTTCATCACAACCCCAGATATCTAACTTAGTTACGATACATAACTAGGGCTAATGAAATAAAAGACATAAAATTAAAATACTGAAAAGTAATTGCGGTAAAGTAAAAGCTGAAAAGTAAATTACAATAAATTAAATGCTAAGGTAAAATGAATTAACTTCTACTATTTACTATTTAGATATCTCCCATAATATAACATATAGACTTGTGATAATTTACCAACCAGCCATATAGGCGGTAACCTGATTAAGTCAAATTAAGTCCAACCAGCCATTAAGGCGGTAACAATAATTGTCCATAATCCAGCCATATAAGCGAAACCAAAATAAACCTGCCATATAGACGGTAAGAAACTTTAATTACCAACCGACCAATCTGGCGGTATCCTTATTTAGTCAGGTTTAACCAGATTAAAATGAATTACCAACCGGCCAATATAGCGGTATCCTTGTTAAGTCAAATTTTAATAGTGAATATATTATAATTATGGGAGATTAATCTAAATAGCAATAATAAAATCTTTACCTTTCACCCCAGCAAAGGAGAATTACCTCATCATTGCTTGAAAAATAAAAACTGCAAAAGTAAAGAAAGGAAATGATTGTGGGTAAAAGTAAATTGCGGAAAGTAAAAACTAAAAAGTAAAGAAAAGAAAGTGCGAAAGCAGAAATTAATTACTGAAAGATGTAAATAAATAAACAAGATATAATCTTTTATTTGGTTAGTAGGGAACCAAAACAAACATAATAAGTAGATAGATAATCATAGAGATAAGGATTTACGTGGTTCGACGGAGAGTGTCTTCAACATACATCCACGAGAGTAATGGGGTATTTTACTACTACTTGGGGTCAAGACCGTCCCGAACTACAAGTGGGTTAGTGAGCTTACAAGGAGCTTACAATACCTTGGGTCTTATACTAGCTCGTTATAACTAACTCACTTGCTCAGGTAACCTACCAACTTTTTCTCTCTATCACTAGTTTTTAAGCTCTGAGCTCTTTTACAAATTTTAAAATATGAAATTTGCTATTTCTTGAATTTGTGACCTTAACCCCTTTATATAGGCTTCCAAATTCTCTATTTCATCGCCTATGATGTCGGCCCATGTCATTCTGTCATCATTGTCATCGTAACTCTCCTCAACTACCCTTAAATGTGTCAATCAGAATAGTCCATTTCACTATCACTACAACGACATATGGTAGCCTATTGTGGCATATGGCGGCTCTGCTCTGCCACTTCCCTACCATAGCACCACCCTATGGCGGCTGGTAGGGACTACTTCCATTGAGAACCGTTGTTTTTTCCACAATCATTATTAGCCTTCTAAAAGCTTATCCTTTCAATTAGGACGTACATCACATGACCTTAAGCAGATACTGACATGTGATTCCAGCTCCGTTCCTCCGGTCGGCATACCGAGCTGGATGATACTTGTCAAAACTCCCTCTGAATTCTTCAACCAAGTCTAGCGTATAAATAGTGTCCACCTCGGGTCGACTTCATATATACTCAGATACTGCCAAATCCAACACTTCTTTTTTAGGTTGGATATGTACACCAACTTGCTCTGTCACCGGCAGGTTCTGTCCTCGGGAGAATTCCTTTGTATAATGGGATCGGCCCCTCTGTCTGACATCAGTCTCTCTAAACCCTTAGACCTCTATCATCCTCTCTTTTGCGAGTACAAAACTCATTCTATCTCTTCTCAATATTTAAACATTCTCGAGGTGAAAAACCAGTATCAACCAAACATTTTCTCAAAACTAAAAGTGAACTTTTTTGCTATTGAAAAATTTGAAAATGGTAATATAATTTCATTGCACTATCATTTGTTTTGGGCCATGAAAAACAATAATAAAAAAGGAAATGATGAAAGATGCCTAGACTTTTAAGGTTTGTCTAAATGAATATATAGACTTCCCAATTTCATAAATATGCCACTAATTTCCCAATTATTTTAGAAATGAGTATTTACATTCGATTAATTTTTTTAGATGAAAAAAATTATAGTTTATTAATTTTAGTGGACATTATAATAGGGACGTAGCCGGTAATTTGATTCAGCTGTGCCACATTTAAATTATAATATTTTACTTTAATGTTTGCTGTGTTTTATCTTTATTCAAGCTATTATAGGTTTTATCACTTATTATATAAATTAAAGGAAAATTATCAATTATATATTCAATATTTAATAGACTTTTCAAGTATATGTCCAAATTTAATAAGCTTTTTAATCTTTGGGGCCGAATATTCATTTCTAAAATTACCGTCTCTAGTTATCCACCGGATAAACCTTTAACGCTATTGATATCATTTTCCCAAAAAAAGAAAAACCCAAATGCTTGGAAACCAAATCAAATATGACAATATAAAGGCAACAAAAGAAAAGAATAAACAGTAATTTAGTAAATAGTAATTATATATATAAATTAAATATTTTTAACACTGCACATCACAGCACGTGACGGCTTTATATTAATATAATAAATTTATTAAATAAAAATCATACTACAATAAAAATATATATTATAATTTTATAAGAATCATATTATAACAAGAGAATATATTATAATATCTATTAAAATTAAAAAAATACTATTAACTTATCTATAATTAACCGAATCTCTATAATTAATTTTTTATTATTAAATTATAAAATGAAAATATATATATAATTATTTTTATTATTAAATTATTAAATTAAAATAATAAATTATTAATATAAGAAGCCTATTGCAATATAAAAACATAATTTACCATTAAGGAAAGAAAAGTATTGATTAAATAATTAATTACTAATTTAATTTATTATTATTTAATTATGAAATTAAAATAGAGAAATCTATTATAATCGGAAAAAATATTATAATCTCTAATTAAAATAAAAAAAAATGATAAACCTACAAATTTTTTTACCGAATTTCTTCCCTACTCCCTCACTGTTGCTACAGTGAGCTACAGTGCCTCCTATACTAGCTCCGGTTCTTTTAACCACTGCTTCCGGCAAAGTAGTGTTTGTAGAAGACTAAAGACTAATATTTCTTATAACGGAAAACGAGGTTGTGGGAGAGCAATACAAGCGTCGTGCTGCTAGGCGAAGCGGTGGAACCTGTTGAATCGCAATGAGTTCACTGTAGCTACAGTGAGGGAGTAGGGAAGAATTTCGGGAAAAAAGTTTGTATGTGTATCATTGTTGAAATAAAAAACTATGTGGCACTTAATCTTTACAATTTTTTTTATTAAATTATAAAATTAAATTACTAAATATATTAAATATGAACCATATTATAAAAAGAAAATATATTATACTATCCGATTAATTTTGAATAATATCACAGATAATCCAGCAACATATGTGTGTGTATATATATATATAAGTTAAACATTTTTAAGCTTTTACATCGTGTCATATATATGACACTTAATCTCTACAATCAATTTTTTTATTACCTATTTATTCTATTAAAATAAAAAATATATGTGCACTTAATATCTACAATTAATTTTTTATTATTAAATTATAAAATTAAAATAAAAAATATATTACAATATAAAAATATAATCTCGTATTGAAATAAGAAACCTAAATAGAAGCCGCATATAAAACCTTTCTAATTTTTTGGATTTCGGATCTATTGTTATTTGTCATTTTATTTTGAATTATTTTTATAAAATCTTTTATTTCATGTTTTTTTTAAAAAAAAATTATTGTGTTTTACCATAAGACTATAACTATTAGCTTTTGCACAATAAATTAGAAATATTATTTTAGAACTGAGAGACAAACGAGTGAGGTATAAATTTTATGTGCAAATAAATAAATTGTCTTATTTAAATTATAAAACCGATAAAATTCAAAATATTTATAAGATTAGTACATAAAATATATGTTTACACGTACAAAATATAGGTCCTGTGCTAGTGAATAAAACTGTTCGGTCTTCTTCTAAAGTCACAACTCCCCGTTATATTGCCGAGTCTATTGCACCGTCTCTCTCTCTCTCAAAATTCCTTCTTCGTTTATGGCCAAAGGAAGTGGACTCTCCATTGATAATATTATTTCAGATCCCCTTGCTGCTACCAACCACAACATCTTCTTTCTTCATCAACCGACTGTCCTCAATTCTTTCCCTGAGGATTACCACCGCCACAGCCACATATCATCCCCAATCACATAAACAAAAATCCTCAATTCAGTTATTTAATGGATGCCAAGCGTTCTTCTCCTCCTCCTCTATCAACTACTCCGTTTCTCAACTCTTCCTCTATCCATGATCATCATCAAGATTCTCCACAGCAATCTTCTGATGGTCATCATAAAAGAACGGTCATGGATGAGATAGACTTTTTCACCGACAAGAATAACAAATGCACTGTCAATATTTCTGACACCGACTTTGATCATAAAGACTCCAAATTGAAGCTGAACGTTAATGTAAATATTTTATATATGTCCATGTTTATGACCTATGTGAATTTTTTATTTTCATTTATATTTTGTGTTAATGTTACAGACGGGGTTGAATCTTCTCACTACAAATACTAGCAGTACTGATCAGTCCATGGTCGATGATGATGGAATTTCGACGAATATGGAAAATAGGAGAACTAAAAATGAGGTAACGATGAAACTTTATGTATATTATTTATTGGGTTTGTTGTTGTGACTAATTTATTACGATAACAATTCTATTGTAATTTTTCAGTACGCTGTCGTTCAGGCTGAGCTTGAGCGAGTGAACGCTGAGAATCAACGATTAAAGGAAATGGTAAACGAGGTGACGAACAATTACAGCATTCTACAAATGCAACTGATGACATTTATGCAACATCATCATAATAATAACAACAGCAAGAAGGCTGAAAATAGTGAGGAACAAGTTGAAGAAAAGAAAGGACAGCTTGTAACGCCGAGGCGGTTTAAAGATCTTGGTTTGGCCGCAGCTAATAATACTGATGAGCCTTCGCTTTCTTCTTCAGAAGGGAGGAGACGTGATCGTGCCGGGTCATTGGTGAATGGAATTTCTAATAATGAAGAGAGGAAGGTTTTGTTTGATCAAGATAAAAAAGATTTTGTCAGAAGAAATGACAGCCCCGATCGAAGTTATGGGCCTAGTAAGGTTCCCAAGTATAGCCCGTCGTCATCCAAAAGTGTTGATCCAACAGATGCCACTATGAGGAAGGCTCGTGTTTCTGTTAGAGCTAGATCAGAAGCTCCAATGGTACGTATTTGATAATATAAATATAACTTGATTGAATTGAATTGGATGAGGTGATTTGAGTTGTTAAATTTAGTGGATTGTAATTTTTTAGATCAATGATGGATGTCAATGGAGAAAATATGGACAGAAAATGGCCAAGGGAAATCCATGTCCTCGAGCTTACTATCGATGCTCAATGGCTGCTGGTTGCCCAGTTCGAAAACAAGTATGTTTTTCATAAGCTTAATTTGTTTAATTTAATCATATTTAGTGTTAATTAATTAATTTTCTTAATTTGCTATATTGATTAATGAATAGGTACAAAGATGTGCGGAAGATAGGACAATTTTGATAACAACATATGAGGGAAATCACAACCACCCATTGCCGCCGGCGGCAATGGCAATGGCGTCAACGACATCATCAGCGGCGCGATTACTGCTATCTGGTTCAATGTCGAGTACTGATGGACTAATGAATGCAAATTTTCTAGGTCCATGCTCATCTAGCATGGCCACTATATCAGCTTCAGCCCCATTCCCAGCTGTCACATTAGACCTAACACAAGCCCTCAATCCATTAAATCTCCAAAGGCCACCAAACCGATTTCAAGTTCCATTTCCCAACTCACCTCACAATTTTGCCAATGGCATAGCTGGTTCATTGCTGCCTCAAATATTTGAGCAGGCATTGTATAACCAATCAAAGTTTTCTGGGTTAAAAATGTCTCAAGATATGGACTCTTCTCAATTGGGTAACCAGTCACCAGCAATAGCTGACAGTGTGAGTGCAGCCACTGCTGCCATTGCTGCTGATCCCAACTTCACTGCTGCTTTAGCAGCAGCGATCACTTCTATTATTAATGGTGGTGCCCCCCAATCAAACGACATTACAAACAATGAGAATACCAACCTTGCAACTACTACTACAAATATCAATGCCAAGTTTTCCCATTCATCGTAATTATTTGTTAAGGGATTTTTTTTTGTTCTTTTAATTTTATACTTGTTCAACAGCATTATTTGAATAATTTCAGATTTGTAAAAAAATTTAAGTCCAAAAAAAAAAAAAAAAATGAAGAAATAAAGAAAAAAAACAATGCCATATTAAATTATAATTGTACGGATCTTCATTTCAAAATGAAAAGTGCTTTATTTCTATCCATATTGTATTTGCCCGACAATGTTCTTTTTAGATGAAGCCACGACTAAGACGAAGGAAAAGATAAAATAGAGAACATAAAATTCATTGTCTTAATGAAGTTACGTGTTTGAAAAGCCAAAACAGTCAAGAAAAACGTCTACAAGTGGTTTAAAAAACAAAATGATGGGATTTGTTTACACGTGATGAAAGTGCAATTGAGAGAGAATTGAAAGTGATTGCTTGTCACATGTGTTAATCGTTATTGTCCTTTTTTGCCATTCTCAAGCCCACTTGACAAGAGAATAGAAGAGACTTGCTAGCGACTAGGTCCGTTTAAGTTCAATTGGATGCCGAGATGTGATTGCGAGTTCATTGAAGCTTGGTTTCATTCCTTGGTTGGATTTCGATTTTATGTTAGAGATTCGCCATCATGCGAAGCCCAAGGACCAAAGCTTATAGTCTCCGTTAGCCGCTGCGTGGGGATAGGGATGGCAATTTCCGAATCCGGACCCGAATCCGTACGAACCCGGATTCGGATCCGCAACTTCTTCTTTGGACCCGGGTCCTGCAGTGGACCGGGAAAAAGGTGTCCGGGTCCGGACCCGGGTATACCCGGAATGAACCCGGGATCCGCAACTCTTTTTTTTTTTTTTTTAACTCCACTATTCAAATTCAAAGCTATATTATTACTATGTAGTATGTATTAACAATATCACAATAATCAATAAGTTTGAATACATATTAGAAATGTGAGAAGTTTGGATTGGAAATTACAAAACACATAAAAATATTTAAGTTTGAACTTCAAGTTTCAACACTAGGCCACATTACATATCATAATTCATACACAAAGTACAAGGAAAAAAGTTCAACACAAACACAAGTGACAACTGACAAATACATAACATAAGTTATGTACTTACATAACTAAAAGTTTCATACATAAGTACATAACACAAGATGAACTTTCAACACAAGTATATAAGTTTGAACTTTTAACATGAAACATGACATGAAATAAACAAACTACAAATTGAAATTCAACACAAGTACATAACTTCAAGTCATCGGGAGCAATCGTCCTTCTTCAAGTCATTAGGATCAATCATTTGTGAAGTATTAATTATTTGTTGGTCAACTTCAATATCTTCAAGCATTTCACGACCTAACAATAATAAATAAAGATTAAAGTAATGTTAGTTGTAATAGAAAATCTTAATGCATATAAATTTTACAATAAACAAATATTTTATTATCTCGTATCTCACTCCACAACCAATTTTGAGTACACATTAACGCCTCCACAATATCTGGATGAAGTCTACTACGATGAGGACTCAAATGCCTACCTCTCATGCTAAAAGCGAACTCAGAAGCAACAGTAGAAACATGAATAGCCAAAAAATCCCTAGCAATCTCAGCAAGTACAGGATATTTGCCCTTGTTATTGCTCCACCATAACAAAATATCAAAATTGCTAGTCGGAGGTAAAACACCCTCATCTAAGTAAGTCTCCAACTCAGATTTAGATTGCTTATAGTTAATTTCTTGGGAGATAAATGAGTCTCACTCCCAAGCTATACTCTCATCCACCAATACAGTAGATTGTGTTGTTGAACCGGATCGAGAAGAACTGCCAATTCCTAAGACACCTCCTCCAACTTGATCCACGGCCACTGCATGCTTTGCCTCATATTCATGCACCAAATCAGAGAAAATCTTAAATACTCTATCAATATGATATGAAGATTCTTCTCCATAAATCTTAGGGAAAAAGAAGTGAATTATTAACTTCTTAAACCTATGATCTACCATGTTCCCTACAGCCATCACTCCATGAATAACGTCCCAATACTTCTCATACTTTGACATCATTTTAGTAGTCATTTTCCTAATCCCTTCAATATGTGATTTCCCCCATAAATTCATTGCTAATCTAATTTCACATATCTTAGGAAAAAATAAATTTGAGGTGGGATATCTAGTTCCTGAAAAAATTTCTGTAATCTTAGAAAACACCTTCAAATGCTCACACATAATCTTTGCTAACTCCCAGTCTGACTCACATGGCAAACATTTATAATTTTTATCACGTTCCTTCAATTGAACAAATGCATCTTTATACAAGGAAGCAGTACTTAACATTAAAAAAGTTGAATTCCAATGAGTTTTACAATCTAAAACCAATTTTTTTGTCTCCTTAATACCTAATTGACGCACTGTCGCTTCAAAATTTTCAATTCTTCCAGGTGTAGCTATCCAATAAAGCACTGAATCTCTTATCTTTTCAACACTTTTTTTTCCCATTATAGACATTCCATCTTTCACTATTAAATTCAATATATGAGCACAACAACGCATGTGAAAAATTTTCCCACCCATAATCAATGAATTTTGTGAAAATTTATCAAGTAATATGTCAATCATAGAATTATTAGCAGAACAGTTATCTACAGTCAAAGTTGACAACTTCCTATCAATATTTCAATCCATCAAGCACTCGTGAAACACATTACACATCACTTCACCAGTATGTGGAGCAAGTACATATATAAACCTTATAAAGCAAACAAATTATGTTATTTAAATAATTAAAATGCATTTATATTTAAGCATATAAAATACAAATAAGAAGATGTTACCTTATGATACGACTTCGTAGCACCCATAAGCTGTCAATATAATGGGCTGTAACAACCATATATCCATTTTTCTGATTACTAGCAGTCCACATATCTGTAGTAATTGCTATTCTACTATCACAAGATTCTAATGAACTGATTATCCTTGACTTTTCGAGTTCATAAAGCTTTAAAATTTCATTCTTTAAAGTGTTCTTACTTATTGTTTCAATTGTTGGTTGAAGCAACTTTAACAATCCACGAAACCCATGATATTCATGTTGGGTTTCTAGATTTACTCCTAAGATCAAATCAAGCATAAAATATGAATGAATAACAATGAAGAGTGGCGGAAACACACTTACATTGATCGGTTTATGGATGCGTCAAACAATAAAAATTTACTCCAAGAACCTCCAAGAATTCGACCAAGATGTGAAGTTCCAAGCTCCAAGATTTTGTGGATACTAAGCTCTCAAGTTGGTTTCCCTAACATCTTGTATGATCCCTTTGATGAGTGCTAGCCCTTAGAAAAAATTGCCACAATTTTTTCACTTCCTTTCCTTCAATTTTTTTGATCAAGTGAAGAAAGAAAATTGGAGAGTAAATGTGTTTCAAGTTTCGGCAATGGTGAGAGAGTGATAAGCTTGTGTGTTTGTTTCAAAAACAATAATAATAATCATATACCAAAAGTGAATTTGGTATTAGTCATTCAAAGTTTTGACTTGGAGTGTATACAAAGTTTCCACCAACTCCACCTAAACACATCAACCAAAAGCAACTAAAAGTGACATGTGATGTGATGGTTGATGTGACATGTGGGCCCCACTCGATTCCAAATGTGAGTGGGCCCGCAAATACTCCCGGGCTCAGTTTCGCTAATTTCGAATTAACGAACTTCCGTCGCGACGTAATTAAATCGAATTTAATTAAATATTTATGCATATCATAATTACTATTCACGTCGCTTACGAATTAATTCTAAATTAACTCGTTTGCCCGAATTAAAATCTAATTTTAATTCCGCTTCGAAATCTAATTTCGTTTAATATATCGAATATATTATTTTATCGATTAATTCCAAATTAATCTTTCTCTCTCTTCAAATAGTACTTTATCCAAGATAAAGTCTCTCCGCAAATAATCCCAGATTAATTAAGCTCGAATCATACGTCATCGGTGAATTTTCGGGAAGCGACCCAAGAGATCCCTGGATATGTTGGCAGTAAATCCAGTCGTCGGACTATTCGAACACGTACGTACCTAGTACTACATTTTTATTGATTTACGAGACAATGTTGGCTTCTAGCAAAGCGCCATGCCTACCCAATTCTCCAGAAATATTCTTAATGGAATATATGATCTATATCAAGCGTAGTATACCGTAGTATTACGTATTGCGATCCAGTATCAGATGTTCACGTGCAAGGCCTGGGGTTGGAATAGTGTCTGCCCCGTACGAAACACATATCAGATATCAAGCAACTAGTCTCTTTCAATCAGATAATCTTGACCTTGTCATATTATCCCGATGGTTGCAACACAATAGAGAACCGGTTCTGAATTCCTGCGTGATCATCATCTCCATATATCTGAAGTGATACTTCCGTCTTGACATCACATCCAATACACTACGATTCTCAATAAACCCAGAAGAGGCGTACGCAGAACCTGTTAAAGTCCTGGACGACCAAAACCAAAGCGTATCGATTGTCGTAAGTACTAGTGATGCAAGTCTCAGGTTAAGACCAAATACACCTACCCTGAAGCGGACTCCCATAGACTATACATACTACCAATGGGATTCCGCGGGGTCTATCCAGAGCGAAGCTGTTTTCCGTACCATCGATAAAACACGACCTCCTATCGCACTTGCATAAGTATCCAATACTTAAATATATGAGAACTATGCTGTTATGCCCTCACAACGCGCACAAGTGCAATACTAGTCTATTCCGCATTATCAATGTCTAGTCTCGATAATACTATGACTAGAGATGTTTAATGATTAAACCTTTATAGATTGATACTGTCTCATATCATCTCAATCCGGAACTAATCATAAGGACTTCTACCATTTATATATCAAAGTAAATAAATTACAAAATGGTAAAAGGCAATTTCATTACTACATAGTTAATTCTGTACAAAAACACAATGTCTTTTACAAACAGTGACGCTATGGGTCATAACTGTCCAATAATTCAATAAAGGAAAGTGGAAGTTCGTGTAAGATTATCATTCTAGCAATTGCAATCCTCACCGCAATCATATCATATTTTGGGTGGGCAATATTTTCCAGTGAAGTAGCTCCATCCCGCTTAGTCGTATATTGTAAATGCATTTGGTTGACATCCCTGAAAGTCTTTCTTAAACAACACTCATAATGTTTCTTCAGGTGTGAAATCCCACTAGAATATTTTCCTAACAACACTTTTCCACAATAGTTGCATATAACATCAAACTCTCCACCATTATTTTTTTACCTTTTAAAATGGTTCCATACATTTGAAGTTAGCCTTCTATTGCTACTGCCAGACTGTTTCAATGAACCCTCCGCGGCCTCGATATCTTCACTATCTCTCTTTCGTCGATTGCTAATTAAATTTTCATGGCCATGACCACGCCCTCGGCCACGTCCACAACTACTTTGACTTTCTATATGTGCTGCCGAATCCTGCTCAATGTTAACAGTATTGACATCATCTTCTGTTGGTTGACTTGGTTCCATTTCATCAACAATATTTTCAGATATATTTCACAATATCCTCCTGGACCTTCCCTCCTCATCTTCACCCATCTTCTAGACTGCTACTGTAAGTTGAATTAAGATAGAAACATGACCCAAGTTTAAATTTATGTTATATGTTAAACAAATTTATATTCAAGCATAATTAAACAGATTTATGTCATCTTACACATGCTTATTTTGAACTTCTATCTCTTAATCCACCATTATCCTCAGAACTCAGAAGGCAAATTTATATTCAAGCATAATTAAACAAATTTATGTCATCTGTTAAACATGACCCACATTACACATGCTTATTTTGAACTTCTATCTCTTAATCCACCATTATCCTCAGACCTTAGAAGGTAAATTTATATTCAAGCATAATTAAACAAATCTATGGCAAGCAGGCAAATTTGTAATTCCAATATGCTGTAAAAAAAAGAAAGAAATGCCAGTATGCCGTAAAACAAGAACTCAAAAGGCAAGCAGACAAATTTGTAATTCCAGTATGCCGTAAAACAAGAAAGAAATGCCAGTATGCCATAAAAAAAGAACTCAGAAAGCAAATAGGAAAAATTCTTTTAAGTTTCTAAAAGGATTCAAGAAGACAAGCAACAAGCAACATACCTCAAAGAGTGAAGAGTGAAGGCTGAAGATGGTGGCTGACTGCCAAACCAAATCGTGGCGTCATGACTTGTGCATGAAGAGTGAAGACTGAAGATGGTGGCTGGCTGGCTGCGTGAATCGTGATTTAGTTTAGGAAGAGTGAGCTTGAAGATGGTGGTTGGTGGCATTGGCAGGTGGGGGTGGCTGCGTGAGGTGAGTATGAATGAAGATGATTTAGGAATTAGGTCCGGAAATATCCGGACCCGTATCCGTACCCGGGACAGTGTGGGTCTGTGAAATTCAGAACCGGATCTGTAATTTTTTTTTACGGATCCGGGTAGACCTAGATCTGGGTCGTTCGAGTTGAGATTTGTAAATTATGATCGCATGCTGATTATGGATTTAGAATAAAAAAAATTATAACAAATTTCTATTTGATTTTTTAGTCGAAATAAAAAAATTCAGTATCATATCATATAGATTCTGAATCTCGATCGAAATTTAAAATTTTCAGTCGGTTCCACAAACCCTTTTTAGAAATTGTGATAAGCCTAATTTCTTTGACATAATTATGAATTCTGTCGAGATGATTTTATTTTCTTTTTAATGGGGGAAATGATCACAAATCTTCTGATATTTGGAAAAACTAATCTAAACCCCCATTTTATTTAAAAACTAAACTAAAATCCCATTTTTATTATATAAAAAAAACCCTTCGATAGTAGGGTTAGTAGAAAATCACGATTCCCGATCAAGATCCTATCTCGCTTGGTCCTGGATTCAGAATGATTTTCATTTCAAATGAAATTTTTAGCAAGGATTTGGGCCGATATATCATCTCAAATAAAAATTCGGGGCAGAATTCAGGATGATTGTTTTGTCCAGAGTCTCAAAGTTTAGCCTAAAATATCCCAAATTGGAATTTAAGAACCCATATCATTTGGTCTGGGATTTGGGATGATTTTTCATCCTAATTCAAAACACCAATCGGAATTTGGGATGAGACTCGATCTGTATGGGACGTTCTGATTGCAATAGATAGATTTACTGAGAAATAATATTTTTAAAAGACCTGGGTTTTTATTTAAATTTTAAATATAAGGAGGGTTTCAAATAATTTTTTTCAAATATCCTAAGGGTTATGCTGATTTTCCCTCTTAAAGGTGACGTAATTGAAGTTTTAAACCAAATCTTCGACATCTCACCAATGTATTGAAAATATTTGAAAGATGGGAACTAAATAACTAATTTTATTTTATTGGCAACACTACCAGAAAATGGATTTTTAGCGTCTAATACTTTAGCGTCAAAATAACTTTCGACGCTAATAATCACTTTTAGCGTCGCAATTCATATTCGACGCCAATTATCAAGATTTTAGTGATGAACTTCATATGCGACGCTAAATGTTCAATTTTTATCATCGAATAGCATGTCGACATTAAAAATAAGATTTATAGCGTCGAAAAACGTATTCAACATCAAAAACTTGACATTTAGCGTCGACGAAGTTGCGTAGCTAAAGATTTATGAAGATACCACCGAAAATCCTAAATTTAATATTGACGCTAAAAATCCGACATTTAGCATCGAAAATGGGGATTCGATGCTAAAAATTTATTAAAATGTAAATGCCACCAACCATTCTCCCCCTCTGTTTTTTTATCTCATTCTCTTCAATCAGAGAATCTCTCCTCTGCAACGTCACAACTCTCTTACAAATTTTAAATAAAATTGTAATCAATTTTCCATAAGGTAAATCTTCTTTCATATTTCTTTATTGTTTTCATTTTTTATGATTATGTTTATTATATATTTTTTGTTAGTGGTTTATGATTCATATATGTAGATTAGTTAATTAATTACGTAAATATATTTTTTCTGTCAACTATTTAATTTATCAATTAAATGTATATGTATATGCTTAAATAAATAATGAATTAGTAATATTGATGAGTGTAATATGATGTTTAATAATTATATTACTATTTTTATGTATCTGTCTGAAATGGGTAGAAATTGGATGAGCTCGCTGGATAGATTGAGTGTTGAATACCGTAATGGAGTGTATGAGTTCATGGAAGTCACAAAGCAACACATTGATGCAGAAGGTCGTGTTCAGTATCCATGTACAAATTGTTTGAATAGGAAAAGGAAACGGTTAGATGAAGTTCATAATCATTTATACATGCCGGGAATGTCACTAACTTACCGTACGTGGATTTATCACAATGAGCAGTATAATTCTCAGTCATGGTTTATTGATTCCGGTGAAGGGAGAAGTAGTTACAATCAACCTGAAAATGATGAGATAATCGATTCTTTGCATGACTTACAAGGTCTACAACTTGGTAATAGTGTTAGTGGTGACATACCAATGTTAAGTGGACCTTCGGATGCTCCACAACATAAGCCTGATTTTATAGAGGAGCAAGATTGGAAATTCTTGTGTGAGCTTTGGTCTAGCAAGAAACATGAGGTAAATTTTAAAATAAATGAAAATTATAATTCTCTTTATTTTCGGTACTTACAGTGTTGTTAAATGCAGGATAAATGTCAAGCAAATGCGGAAAATCGAAATCACTTGCGTTTTAACCGCCGTGGAGGTTCGAGGCCATTTATCCAACATCGTGCCGAACATTCTGAGGTAAATATATCCTAATGTGAAATTTAATAGTTCATTATTTTCACTAATGTGGAATAATACTAAATGTATTTTCTGTTTTTAACAGAGTAGCACAGGTGAGGTGCAATCATCTCCAGATTTTTTCCGAGTGACGCATTACAATGAGAAGAACAAATGGATAAGTGAAGAAGCCGAACGCTGCTATGTAAGTTTAAGTTTTTAAAATAAAATAATAATTATTATATATGATAATTTTTTTTTCAAATTCTAACATTAATTTATTTTTTTATACAGAACGAAATGAGTGAACTCCAATATCAAACTCAGGAGACAGGGTCCTACCCGATACCAGATGAGCAGTTGTCGCAATTGATTTTCAAGAATCAGACAGCTTACAATGTCGGCCTTGGCACTCGTAAGAAGCCGACGTCATCTGCACGCACTACTGTTTATTCTGACAATGCCTCCTCTCTTTGAGACCAGTTAGCCACCACCCAAGACCGGCTAACCACCACCAAAGACCAGTTATTCACCACCCAAGAAGAGCTGAAGAAGACTAAGGAGGACCTACAATAGGTCAAGGTGGACCACGAGAAGAAGTTGGAGCAGTTCGAACAGCAGATGCGGGCTTTCCGGGAGATGTTGGAGGCCTCACTTAGTCAGGGTACATTGGGCTCGAGCGCCCCCCATCACAGTAGCAATAAATTTTATATCCATTTGTATAAATATTTTGAACAAATAGTTTTAATATAATATGTATTTTTAAATAAATTTTCATTATAATAATAAAATAATTATTATAATATTTCATAATTGTGTTATTCATCAGGATTTTTTTTTTCAAATAATTGAAATATCAAATTAATTATTTTAGACCAAAATGCAGTAAATTAATATTTTATTTTTAAAAAAACACATTTGTTAACTATTTTCGTCGAACTAGTTGACGCTAAATGTCTTTTTGGCGTCGACTATATTCGACGCTAATAGTTAAAAAATCACCATTGTAAGTATACAAATATTACTTTTTTAATTTACTTTAGCATCGTTTAGTTTCGATTCTATAAACACACTTTTTAGCGTCGAATTATTTCGTCGCAATACATGAACTATAGCGCCTGAAAATTTTATGCAGCGTCGAAATAAATTGGACTCAAAATTATAGTTTTTAGCATCGAATATGTTAAATTCGACGCTAAATATCGTTCTCGTCCATATTTAGGCGTCCAATTTTTGCGTCTAATTAATTCGACGTTAAGTTCTATTTGCGTCGAAAGTTTGACCTTTGAAGTCGATTATTTGTGACGCTAAAGGGCATCGTTCTCGTCCACATTTAGGTGTCTAATTTTTACGTCTAATTAATTCGACGTTAAGTTCCATTTGCATTGAAAATTTGACCTTTGACGTCGATTATTTATGACGCTGAAGTGCATATTTTTTATAGTGCAAGTGCAACGAATCTCCATAAACAAGTAAGTGGAAGAAGACGACGTACAATGGGACCAACAAAACGAGCATGGTTAGGCCTGTTTAGAATAATTCTTTTGTCAGTACCAGAGCCGCACGTGAGGCTTCATAGTTACCTATTAAGCCTTGTTGTAGCCAGCCCAACAGCTACTAATAATGTCAAGTTGCTATTCTTTTTGGCCCACTCTGACTGTTTCTTCACTAGTATAGATTAACATAATTTTCTTCTTTTATTCGAATTTGAGATGGATATGGAAAGATATTACAACATAAATAAATAGGTAGAGTTGAAACATATATATTTAAATATTCAAATAATTATTGAGGCTTTAATGATGAATCTCTTAGTCTTTTAACTTTTAAATTGAACGAATCAGAAGTCCTCCTAACAGATAAAATAATATAAAAAAGTATTGAAACAATCAATAAATCAATGCAACTGGAATATCTCGAAATATTTGTAAGCGCACTACAACACTTGTAGCTCCAAATCTTAGTTGGCCTTCGGTGTGTCATCACCGGCACTCCTAGCCACAACTCTTAATGGTTCATTTCTTATACAGAACTTCCTGTTATGGTTGGTGCTCGGAGCGCCAATTCGGATCATATTTATGATCGATTCATGAATATTAACCATTACATTTTTCATAATATTACGTATTTAGAAATCACTCTTATCTTTTATATATATGTGTTCGATCTAATTTAGATTTGGTTGAAACTAAAAGGTTTAGTGATATGTATATTAGACAAAAACCTGAGAATATATATTATAGTGGGCAGTTATAATGGAGTTTGTAATTAACATTGGGAGGTGTCATTGTTAGAAATATATTCTCAAATAAAGTTCCTAGTTAAGATTTACTGGCACGGGTTGGTTAGTAAAATCCGCTGAGACCAGTACATTTCATATATTGAGACTTGGTCTAATGATTTGTCCCGATGAATCATGAGTCTTTGGAGACTCGTATAGACATGTAATGTTTATTTGATAAACACTGAACGACTCACCGGAAGATTCCTAATAGAGGGTAAACCTACGTTAATAGGAATCTTCTCGAGTCGAGTATCATAGTGGTCCTTCGACTTGAGATACCATTGTGGATGTCTGAGCTATCCTTCACACTTTGATGATCGTCACGTCAATGATCTTTTTAGATCAGACATCCGCCTGTCTGTTGGGTGTGGACCGATGCTCTCGATATCCTGTGATGTATCCAAAGAGGATCTGTCAGTCCCATGTACGGGATATAGGCATCCACTTCGTGATACTCTAAAATCCTTAGCTAGGGTATACTGCAGAATTATTCCTAGTATTTGCGTAGAGAATCACGATTATATGTCGCGATATACAGAATTATACATTACGGAGATTTGACGTTTTATCTATATCTCTCGTATAATTCGGATGACCTGTGACGGATGGACCATACGTATGTGATGATCTCGACTTGTATGGTTCAGAGTGGTTATTTATGATCGTCGTAATTTACGAGTGGGCAAACTATGGACATGAAAATTATTTCCGTGACAGATATACTTGAACCTAGAGAGTTCCGCTAATAAAGAAAACTTGTAGAACACTAGTGCAATTAGTTACGAATAATTTGATTATTCGTAATATTAAACATGCATGGGTAATTTTATATCTAATGTGTATTTGTATTTGATACATAATTTGATTAGATACATATTAGAATTTTGACACATGTACTTTAATAATTAGATTTAATTATTTATTTGATAAATAATTAATTTTGATTTGTATTTGGTGGGATCAACATGTATTTGACACATGTACCACTTTTATATTAATTAGTTAAAGGTTGATTATTCAATTTAGTTTCTAAAAGTTGGAATATTCTTGGAATATTCAATTTAAACAACTACCAAATTTTGACTAAATATTAGTCATAAATTTGGGACATGTGTCAAGCTTGTAGAGGTTAAAAAAATAATATATATTATTACCCCTCCCTTTTATTGCCTCACTCGGCCCAAAAAAAGGGATGATGAAAATTAGGTTTTTATTTTTCTCTTTTATTTTTGACTTCTTCCTTTTTTTTAATAGCCACTTTCATAGTCTCACTCTCGGCTATATGACAAATGTGATGAAAATTGGTTTTCATTTTAAATTTGGCTTATGTTTGTTAGTTTTTTTATTTGTTTGTTTGTTTGTTTTTGTTTGTTTGTTTGTTTTTTTTTTTTGCCCTGATTGAAATGGAAGAAGTGAATGCATTGTTGGTTTTGGCCATGTGCTGAGCAAATGGCCATTCGCCAGATTTGCTAAAGTGATGGCCATTCGGCCTGTTAGCTGAATCAAAGGCCTTTCGGCAATCTGATGAAGAGTGACGGTCATTCGGCCATTAACGGTGGTTTACATTTGATTTGTTTGAAATGGTTTCAAACAAAATAAATTTGGGGATTTTTTCTCTTGGATGGGCAAGACAACAAATTAGAAGTATAAACAACTTCAATTGGAGTTTAAACTATGTAAAGTGGAGGAGCTAAGGTAATTCCTTAACTTGTTGTGTTGAAAATCATTTCAATTTGTTCCAATTGATTTATATATGATGTAGCTAAGGTTTATGCTTGTTTGTTGAGTTTTTCTTGTGAGGAAAAATTAATTGATTATATTATGGTTGCATGTGTAAATAAATTGTGTTAATTAATGTAATTGACCCAACTAGGGTATCATATACTCATATTGCCATTCTAGAGTTATATTAGCCACTCATAAGTGACCTAGATGTTGGACAGTTATGACCCATAACGTCGCTGTTTGTAAAAGACATTGTGTTTTTGTACAAAATTAACTATGTTATAATGAAATTGCCTTTTACTGTTTTGTGATTCATTTACTTTGATATATATAAATGATAAAAGTCATTATGATTAGTTCCGGATTGAGATGATATGAGACAGTATCAATCCATAAAATTTTAATCATTAAACATCCATAGTCGTAGTATTATCGAGATTGGACATCGATAATACGGAATAGACTAGTATTACACTTGTGCGCGTTGCGAGGGCATACTGCATAGTTCTCATATATTTGAGTATTAGATACTTATGCAAGTGCGGTAGGAGGTCGTGTTTTACCGATGGTACGGAAAATAGCTTCGCTCTGGATAGACCCCGCGGAATCCCATTGGTAGTATGTATATGTGTCTATGGAAGTCCGCTTCAGGGTAGGTGTATTTGGTCTTAACCTGAGACTTACATCGCTAGTACTTGCGACAATCGGTAAACTTTATTTTTGGTCGTCTAGGGCTTTAACAGGTTCTGTGTACGCCTCTGCTGGGTTTATTGGAAATCGTAGTGTATTGGATGTGATGTCAAGATGGAAGTATCACTTCAGACATATGGAGATGATGATCACGCAGGGATTCATAACTGGTTCTTTATTGTGTTGAAACCATGGGGATAATATGACAAGGTCATGATTATCCGATTCAAAGAGACTAGTTGCTAGATATCCGATATGTGCTTCGTACGGGGCAGACACTATTCCAGCCCCAGGCCTTGCACGTGACATCCGATACTGGATCGCAAAATGAAATACTACGGTATACTGTGCCTGATAAAGATCGTATATTCCAGTAAGAATATTTATGGAGAATTGGGTAGGCATGGTGCTTTGCTAGAAGCCAACCTTGTCTCGTAAATCGGTAAAAACGTAGTACGAGGTACGTACGCGTTCGGATAGTCCGATGACCGTATTTACTGCAAACATATCCGGAGATCTCTTGGGTCGCATCCCGAAGATTCACCGATGACGTTTGATTCGAACTTTATTAATCTGGGATTAATTGCGGAGAAACTTTATCTTGGATAAAGTACTATTTGAAGAGAGAGAGATTATTTTGGAATTAATCGATAAAATAATATATTTGATATATTAAATGAAATTGGATTTCGACGCGGAAATAAAATCGGATTTTAATTCGGGCAAACGAGTTAATTTAGAATTAATTCATTAGCGATGTGAATAGTAATTTCGCTAGGCATAATTATTTAATTATGTCGCGACGGAAATTCGTTAATTCGAAATTAGCGAAACCGAGCCCGGAAGTATTTGTGGGCCCACTCGCATTTCGAATCGAGTGGGGTCCACAAGTCACATCACGAATCACATCACTTGTCACTTCAGTGATAGACATCTTGTTACCTTTTTGGTGAGTGACATGCAGTCACTATTCATGATGGAGGTGGTTGTGAGCATTTAATAAAAATCTGGAGCCAAAATTTTGGATTTTGACTTTGGAAGCATATACCAAAATTTTGTAATTGATTTTTCATTATCTTTGTTTTTAGAAAACAAAAGAAAACACAAAAATTTTCTCTCTCCCTCTATGGCTTGGCCGAGACTTCTCCAAGGTGAAGGAAGATTCATTTGTCTTCATTTTGCTAGCACAAACTAAGGATCAAACAAGGTGTTAGGGAAGCCTTCTTGAGAGCTTGGAAACTCAAAGCAAAGGAATTTTTGTTCATCATCACATCCAAATCAGTTCGATGTAAGTGTGTTTCCGCCTCACTTCTTCATTATTCATTCGCATTTCTTTGTTCATTATGATCTTGGGACTAATCATAGAAATCAATAATGGTATCATTGAGCCTATAATGAGCATGAAATGTATTAGGGTAAAATTTGGGGAAAATCAATGTGAGCATGATTTGATTAAATTGAATGGTTGAGTATGCTTGTATGTTGATGAAATTAGATGTGATTGGATCAATTTCAACAAATTGTGATTGGATCAAAATTTGGCCCACCTTAAGGCTTGGCTGAATATTAGTAGCACCCTAGGCTCTTGGAAAATTTTGTTTTGATGATCATTGGATGAGTTGAAACGAATGAAAATTCGATTTGTAATTCGATCGGATTGAAAAATGAAATCGGACTTAAAAGCTTACCTTGGCAGAGAGCTATATGGCATGTATGGACTTTATTTTTGATTCAAAAATTGTTGGACAATAATTGAACAATTAGATACATAATTAATTGGTAATTATATTTTGGAAATATTGATTAGTTAATTAATTGATGGATTACACTTTAATTAACTAAGTTATAAAATTTGTAATTTTTTAAAATATGGTTAATGGGCTTAATTTTGAATTGGACTTGAAATTATTATATTTGGGCATAATAGGCTTGGTTGGGCCAATTTGGTTTAGGCCAATTGGATTGGATCCATATTGGGCCTAAATCATTCCATTAAGTCCAAATGTAATAAATGGGCTTTAAAGTTTAATTGGGCCTTATGGGCTTGAAATTGGTTTTATAGCAAATGAAGGTGATTCCTTAAATAGGCTTGGTAATTGGGTTTAACCCACATTGACCAAAGCCCTTGGCTTATGAAATCAATTGAAAGCCCATCAGATTTTAATTAAACGAACATTGGATGTTAGTTGGTCTTTGAGACCCGATAAGATTAGATTTGGAATCTTAGTCGTTAAAGCGCATTAAAAGTGTAAATATTTAATTTGGAATTAAATAAATGAATTAGTATTGAATACGACTTAAATTAGATTTAATGAATAGTTCGATATAATTCAAGAATTCGTACTTTGAGTACTTATTCTCAAACGAGTTGGACTCGCGCAAAATCAAATCGTTGTTTGAATATTGGATGGTCACATAATTAAAGACTAATTAATTGGATTAGATTGGTTGAAATGCATGCTATGAATGAATATATGGATATGTTGAATGAATAGCATATATCGGATGGATATTAGAAGGGAAAGAGTAATTTTGGAAATTATTGTAAATTTGGAATTTATAAATTAGACCTGCGTGTCCAGCCTTATCTCTTATTGATTCTTTGTATTCTATTCTCACCTAATTCCCCTCAATGTTAATGAGGTTTCTCTTATTGTATTTTGTAATTGGGTAGAAGTAGAATAGTGCTAGCCGGGGAGAGGAAAGTAGTGATTTGTTATAGGAACAAGTTGTTATATATCCATCCGCATATCGTTATTAATTTACTTTTCGCACCTTATGATGTTTTAGAAGCATGCTTAAGGGTGTATGATGAGACCTTAACAAAGATAATAAATTGGATGCCAATTTACGCAAAAAACCCTCAAAATATATTAAGCGTTTTTCCTTCCGTTGAGTGATTCTTACTCAAGATCCAAAGTTGGCATTGGTTTGTTGGCCAAATTCAAGACCTTTGTCAATTGCGGATGTGTTTGAATCATGAGAGTTTTGTTCTATATCGGTGTCTTGTCCAAGTTGTGATTTGTTGGCCAAAGTCAAGATCACTTCTTGTCCATCGACATTGATTACGAAGCTTTCCATGTCAATGGGTCCTGCTTAACTGGAATCATTAAGCTTGTTGTGCCAAAGCCAATGCTTAGTTGATTCAGAGGAAAAAGGTTAAGAAAATGTATTGGATACATTGACATATGTATTGTATATATGTTTCAGACTTGGATGTCCACCTACCAGATCTAGGAATTGGATGAGATCCAATTGATCTTCGAGATCTACCTAGTTAAATATCATACAACTTGCTGGCCAAAGTCAAGGTTGTGTGTTATTTAACGGGATCCTAGCCCACTAGGAAAATGGGTTTCCCGAGTACCCGACAGAGGGTTAGAGGCTCGCCGAAAAATAGTGGGAGGCTAGTATTGAATTTGCAATTTCATTCAGATACTTAGCTTTAAGCGCTTTCAAATTATTTCGTCAAAATTATTTTATTAGTTGGACTAATACAATGTTATTTTTCTTGTAACAGTTAGATTGTACCCAAATATCGTTGACTAGATAGTTGCACTATCGTAGTCAAGATGACTGGAAAGGGAAATGTCCGAGACATTATCATCGGCGAGAATGTCTTTAAGGGCACGAACTTTGCCGATTGGGAAATGAATTTAAGGATAGTCCTTGGAGCCAAGAGGCTATTATACACCATACAGACACCTCTTGGGCCTAACCCACACCTGATCAGACACTTGAGCTGGAGCTTTGGAAGACTCACAGCGATGCTTGTGATACTGCTCAGTCTATTATGCTTGCTTCCATGACTCAGCATTTCCGTCGACAAAACAGGGACTTGGGATCCTTATAACATGTTGGCGAGGTTGCACGATCTTCACTGATCTAACAAAAGGTCGCAGAGATATGAGTTAGTAAAGAAGCTCTTCCGTTCACGTATGTTAGAAGGCATGTCTGTTGAGTCCCATGTGGCACAGATGATTCCTGACAGAGATGAGCTAGCTGAGATGGGGATAGTCTTTGAGACTGAGATTACCATAGATATGATCTTGCAATCTCTCCCCGACACCTGGAGACAATTCATCATAAACTATAATTTGATGAACACAGATGATACTCTTGGAGAGTTATTATCTACTCTCAAGGAAGCTGAGAAGGAGCTTCTCAAGGGCAACAAGCGTGAGGCGCACTTTGCTTCGACATCTCAGACACCGAGGGTTGGGCCCAAGGCAACTGGAGGTGTGAAGAAGAAGAAGCATAAAAGAAAGGGCAATGCCAAATCGTCAAAGGCTTCTGGGAAGCCTAAGGATAAATTTCATGATGTTTTCCACCAGTGCGGCAAGCGGGGTCATTGGAAGCGTGACTGTCGTGAGTACAAGGCGTTCCAGAAGGAGATAAAGGCGGGCAAGACACCAGCCTTAGGTATGTTTGTTATTGAAATAAACATGACTACTTCTAGTTTTAAAAATTGGATTTTTGATTCTGTTTGTGGTACTTATATATGTACTGATGTGCAGGATCTGTAGATTAGCAGGAGACTGGCCTCAGGGGAGATTGATCTACGTGTTGGAAATGGGACACCTGTTGCTGTTTTGGCCATGGGCACTTTAGTTTTGGAACTACCCTCGGGGCATGTACTTGAACTAAATGACTGTTATTATGTACCTAGTTTGACTAGGAATATCATATCTGTATCTATGTTAACCCAATGTGGGTATACTTTTGTATTTCGCAACACTGGGTGTTACTTATATAAAAAAGATTTAGAAATTTGCATTGCTGTTGTAAAAAATGGTCTTTATATTTTGAATATAAATCTATCTCCAACATATAATATAACAAACAAAAGGCTCAAAATGAGTAACAAAGATGAAACTTATATGTGGCACAGTCGTCTAGAACACATAAACAAGACTCGCATATCCACACTTTCGAAGAGTGGGTACTTGGACGGATTTGATCCAAACTCATATGACTTCTACGAATCTTGCTTATTAGGCAACATACCTAAATCACCTTTTAGCGGTAAGGGTGAATACGCCATCGAACTGTTAACCCTCGTTCATAGTGACGTTTGTGGGCCCATATCTAGCCAGGCTAGAGGTGGATATGAATACTTCGTAACCTTTATAGATGATGCATCGCGTTATGGTTATGTGTATCTAATGAGACATAAGTCGGAAACTTTGAGAAATTCAAAGATTTTTGACACGAAGTTAAAAAATAGATCGGTAAGAGTATAAAGACATTACGGTCGGACCGTGGTGGCGAATACTTGAGCAATGAGTTTCTAGATTACTTGAAAGAATATGGTATTCTTTCACAGTGGACTCCTCCTGGAACACCGCAATTAAACGGTGTGTCCGAGCGGAGAAACCGAACTTTGTTGGACATGGTTAGGTGTATGATGAGTTGTACTGAGCTACCTATTTCATTCTAGGGATATGCATTAAACAGTGCAATTCTTATTTTGAATAAGTTTCTGTCAAAGTCTGTACAAAAGACTCCGTATGAGATATGGACAGGAAAGAAACCGGGTTTCTCATTCCTGAAGATTTGGGGATGCTGGGCATATGTCAAACATTTGGAAGGTACCAAACTTGAGCCCAAATCGGATAAATACCTATTCGTAGGATATCCTAGGGAAACTAAAAGATATTACTTCTATCACCCACGAGAGAACAAAGTATTTGTTGCTCTACATGCGGTTTTCCTTGAAAAGGAATTCCTAAATGCAGTGGTTAGTGGGAGGAAAGTAGAACTCGATGAAAATCAGAGTGATACTATTCTTGACATAGAATCCTCAACGGAATAAGAACAGTCCATCAGGGATGAGACTGTATCATAATCTTCTATTACACAAGGACCGCTTAGGTCAGAGAGAGTCAGGAAACAACCTGAGAGGTATGGGTTTCTGATCTCACCTCATGTAGATATTAATCTCATTGAGGATAACGAACCGGCTACGTATGAGGAAGCGATACAAGATATCGATTCCGCTTTATGGCAAGTAGCCATGAAGTCCAAAATGGATTCCATGTACACCAACCAAGTTTGGACACTGGTTGAAGCACCATAAGGCATAAAGCCTATTGGATGCAAATGGGTCTTCAAGAAGAAGACTGACATGGATGGCAACGTACAAATGTACAAAGCTAGGCTTGTAGCGAAGGGATATCGTCAACGATATAGTGTCGATTACGACGAAATTTTCTCACCCGTTGTCATGATTAAATCCATTCGCATAATGCTTGCTATTACTGCATATTTCGATTACGAGATATGGCAGATGGTCGTTAAAACTGCTTTCCTTAACGAAAACCTTTTGGAGGATGTTTATATGCAACAGCCTGACGGTTTTATCGTGCCTAGACTTGCAAATAAGGTTTGTAAGTTAAATCGATCCATTTATGGACTGAAGCAAGCATCGTGGTCATGAAACCAACTTTTGATGAGATCATAAAAGAATATGATTTCATTCAAAACGAAGATGATCCTTGTGTATACAAAAAGGTTAATGGGAGAGCACTGACTTTTATTGTCATTTATGTTGACGATGTATTGCTTATAGTTAATGACATTCCCATGCTAATGTCGGTGAAAGCTTGGCTTTCATTGAAATTCTCCATGAAAGATCTGGGAGAAACAACCTTTATTCTGGGAATAAAGATCTACCGGGATAGATCTAGAAAGCTGCTTGGACTCTCCAAGAGCACGTACATTGACAAAGTGTTAAAGAGATTCAACATGGATCAGTCCAAGAGGGGACTGTTGCTAGTGTCACATGGCGTCTATCTATCTAAGGACATGTGTCCTAAAACTCAAGATGAGAGAGACAACATGAGTCAGATACAGTTCACCTCGGCAATCGGATCGATCATATATGCCATGATATGTACGCGACCTGATGTCTCCTATGCTTTGAGCATGTGTAGTCGCTATCAGGCAGATCCAGGTGAAGGTCACTGGATGACGGTTAAGAACATCCTTAAGTATCTTAGACGAACTAAGGATGCTTTCTTAATCTATGGAGATAGAGAAGTTGAGGTAACTGGGTATACCGATGTAAGTTTCTAAACTGACAAAGACGACTGTAAGTCGCAATCCGGGTACATATTTTGTTTGAATAACGGAGCAGTGAGCTAAAAATCTTCCAAACAAGAGACTGTTGTCGATTCAACAACTGAAGCGGAGTACATTGCTACAGCTGAAGCAGCAAAGGAAGCAGATTGGATCCAAAAATTCCTAATTGGATTTGGAGTAGTTCCGTTAGCAGCCTAGCCCATTCCATTATATTGTGACAATAACGGGGCTATAACTCAGGCTAAGGAATCGCGGTCTCATCAACGATCCAAGCATGTTCTTCGATGTTTCCATCTGATTCGTGAGATCATACATCATGGCGATGTGAAGGTCGAGAAGGTCGCATCAGATGACAACATGGAAGATCTGCTGACAAAAGCTATTCCTCAGTAAAAGTTTGAGCGACATATACATGGTTCAGGTATTAGATTCTTGAGTGACTGGCTATAGGCCAAGTGGGAGATTGTTGGACAGTTATGACCCATAGCGTCACTGTTTGTAAAAGACATTGTGTTTTTATACAAAAGTAACTATATTATAATGAAATTACCTTTTACCATTTTGTGATTCATTTACTTTGATATATATAAATGGTAAAAGTCCTTATGATTAGTTCCGAATTGAAATGATATGAGACAGTATCAATCCATAAAGGTTTAATCATTAAACATCCCTGTATTATCGAGATTGGACATCGATAGTGCGGAATAGACTAGTATTGCACTTCTGCGCGTTGTGAGGGCATAACGGTATAGTTCTTATATATTTGAATATTGGATACTTATGCAAGTGTGGTAGGAGGTCGTGTTTTACCGATGGTATAGAAAACAGCTTCGCTCTGGATAGACCCCGTGGAATCTCATTGGTAGTATGTATATGTGTCTATGAGAGTCCGCTTCAGGGTAGGTGTATTTGGTCTTAACCTGAGACTTGCATCACTAGTACTTGCGAAAAATGGTAAACTTTGGTTTTGGTCGTCCAGGGCTTTAACAGGTTTTGTGTACGCCTCTGTTGGGTTTATTGGGAATCGTAGTGTATTGGATGTGATGTCAAGATGGAAGTATCACTTCAGACATATGGAGATGATGATCACGCAGGGATTTAGAACTGGTTCTCTATTGTGTTGCAACCATCGGGATAATATGATAAGGTCATGATTATCTGATTCAAAGAGACTAGTTGCTAGATATCCGATATGTGCTTCGTACGGGGCAGACACTATTCCAGCCCCAGGCCTTGCACGTGACATCCGATATTGGATCGCAATACGAAATACTACGGTATACTACGCCTGATAAAGATCGTATATTTTAGTAAGAATATTTCTGGAGAATTGGGTAGGCATGGTGCTTTGCTAGAAGCCAACCTTATCTCGTAAAT
Organism: Zanthoxylum bungeanum; assembly: GCA_019454045.1. Classification (NCBI taxonomy): domain Eukaryota; kingdom Viridiplantae; phylum Streptophyta; class Magnoliopsida; order Sapindales; family Rutaceae; genus Zanthoxylum; species Zanthoxylum bungeanum. The sequence continues at coordinate 312,405 of SKCR01018440.1, read as the reverse complement.
CGGTAAAAATATAGTACGAGGTACGTACGTGTTCGGATAATCCGACGACCGTATTTACTGCCAACATATCTGGAGATCTCTTGGGTTGCTTCCCGAAGATTCACCGATGACGTTTGATTCGAACTTTATTAATCTGGGATTAATTGCGGAGAAACTTTATCTTGGATAAAGTATTATTTAAAGAGAGAGAAAGATTAATTTGGAATTAATTGAAAAAATAATATATTCGATATATTAAACGAAATTGGATTTCGACACGAAATTAAAATCGAATTTTAATTCGGGCAAACGAGTTAATTTAGAATTAATTCGTTAGCGACGTGAATAGTAATTTCGCTAGGCATAATTATTTAATTACTTCGTGACGGAAATTCGTTAATTCAGAATTAGCGAAACCGAGCCCGGAAGTGTTTGCAGGCCCACTCGCATTTCGAATCGAGTGGGGCCCACAAGTCATATCGCGAATCATATCACTTGTCACTTTAGTGATAGACATCTTGTCACCTTTTTGGTGAGTGACATGCAGTCACTATTCATGATGGAGGTGGTTGTGAGCATTTAATGAAAATTTGGAGCCAAAATTTTAGATTTTGACTTTGGAAGTATATACCAAAATTTTGTAATTGATTTTTCATTATCTTTGTTTTTAGAAAACAAAAGAAAACACAAAAATTTTCTCTCTCCCTCTATGGCTTGGCCGAGACTTCTCCAAGGTGAAGGAAGATTCATTTGTCTTCATTTTGCTAGCACAAACTAAGGATCAAACAAGGTGTTAGGGAAGCCTTCTTGAGAGCTTGGAAACTCAAAGCAAAGCTTGGATCTGGATCTTCTTCCCTTGGCCGAATACTACTTCAAAGGAAAGGAAATTTTATTCATCATCACATCCAAATTCGTTCGATGTAAGTGTGTTTCCGCCTCACTTCTTCATTATTCATTCGCATTTCTTTATTCATTATGATCTTAGTACTAATCATAGAAACCAACACTAGAATTGTTTTAAAGTAACTTTATAGTGGGACTCATTGAATTGATCAAATTGGATTTGGTTATGGATATAATTGAATTAATTTGATTAATTTGTAATTAATTAAATTTGGCTTAATTTATGAAATTGAGTTGTTGTGGATGTATAATAATTTGTAGGAAAAATTTCTAGAATTTTCGGAATTGTTTCGGAAGTGTTTTGCGAATTTTTCGTAAAATCACATTAAGGAAAAATTGTAATTTGGTGAAATTATAATACTTATGAACGTCATGAGAGATTTGGGCAAAATATGAATTATAATTGGTATATGATACCAATTATTCATCGGGACTATTAAAAAAAATTTAAAAGTCTATTTTGCCCGATTACCGCTCTTCCACCTGAATAACCCCATCAAAATGGTATCAGAGCGAGTCTGGTCTTGCTTCCATATTTTAATTTATGTATAATATATGATATTAAATCCATATCTGATTTACATATACTAGTGATGTGGATATAAATGGATTTTTTTGGCCCACTCTATATCGTGCCAACGCTGTGTGGGTGTGGCTTATAGGAATATTTATCAATTCGAATTACTATTCTACATTTGATGTAGATTTGAAAGCCAAAACCCATTATCGGAAAATCTCCTTTAAATAAGGTTTTATAGTAACTAGTACCCTAATGAATTTTATTTTATCTTCGCGGTTATCGGACACCATTCCTAAAGAACGACAACGAGTATTGGATGTATAACTTGCACATTTATAGCAAAAACCTAGTCATTTAGCTCTTCTATTATTAGCATAGGTGTTTTTTCCTAAACCAGACAGAATTGAAATAAAACAGTCAAATGACTCACCTGCCAAGTGAATGTTGGACCCATAGCGTCACTATTTGCACAGATCATTATGTTGTTGTAGCAAATTAACTGTGCGACAAGGAAATTGCAATCTCATCATTTGTGATTAGATCACCATAGATATATAAATGAAGAGAGGTCCCTATGATTAGTTCCTGGACTGAGAATGATATGAGCCAGTATCAGTCCCCGAAGGATTAATCATTAAATATCCATAGCCGGAGTATTATCGAGACTGGACATCGATAATGCGGAATAGGCTAGTATTGCACTTGTGTGCGTTGTGGGGGCACAACGACATAGTTCTCATATATATAAGTATAGGATACTTATGCAAGTGCGATAGGAGGTCGTGTTTCACCAATGGTACGGGAAACAGCTTTGCTCTGGATAGGCCCCTCGGAATCCCATTGGTATTATGACTATGTGTCTATGGGAGGCCGAAATCAAGGTAGGTGTGTATAGTCTTAACCTGAGACTTACATCGCTAATACTTACGATAATCGATAGACTTTGGTCTTGGTGGTACAGGGCTTTAACCGGTTCTGCGTACACCACTTCTGGGTTTATCAGAGAGTCGTAGTGTATTGGGTGTGATGTCAAGACGGAAGTATCACTTCAGTCATAGTGGAGATGATGTCACGCAGGATACGGTACTAGTGCTCTTGAGTGTTGCGCAACCAATCGGGATATTGTGACCAGGTCATGAATATCCGATTATAGAGACTATGTTACCAGACATCCGATATGTGCTTCGGACGGGGTAGACACTTATCCAACCCCAGCCCTAGCACGTGACTATCCGATACTGGGCCGATACACACGATACAATGGTATACTACGCTTGATACAGATCTTAATATTCTTAAATGGATATGTCCGGAGAATTGGGTAGACTTGGTGCTTTGCTAGGAGTCGACCTTGTCTCGTAAATCGGTAGAACGTAGTACTTGGTACATACATGATTCGGATACTCCGATGACCGCATTTACTGCCAACTTATCCGGGGATCTCATGGGTCGCTTCCCGATAATCCACCGATGACGCATAACTCGCACTCTTGAATAATCTGGGATTATATAGAAGAGAGAGAAAATTAATCTAGGATTAATTACGGAGATATTTTATCTGGGATAAAATATCGTCTAAAGAGAGAGATTGATTAATTTGGAATTAATCGGTAAATTAATATATTCGATATATTAAACGAAATTAGATTTCGACGCGGAATTAAAATTAGATTTTAATTCGGGCGAACGAATTTATTTAGAATTAATTCGTTAGCAACGTGAATAGTGAATTCGCTAGGCGTAATCATTTAATTACGACGCGACGGAAAATCGTTAATTTGGAATTAGCGAACCCGAGCCCGAGTGTGATTGCGAGCGCATTCGTATTTCGAATTCGAGTGCGGCATCGCAAGTCGCATCAAGCGTCAAATCATTAGTCGCATCAAGCGTTAAATCATTTGTCACTTTGAGTGATGTGACTTGACAACATGTCACTTTAATAAAGTTGATGTGAATAGTGATGGACATGATGTGCATAGTGTTTGCCTTTATTGTTTGACTTTTTAAATGCAAATTAAAGTGAAATGCATTTGAAATTCATAAAAGTGTATAAGATACACTTGAAATTCAAATGCAAATAACTTAACACATCTTTCATCTCTTTCATTTTCTCTCTTCTCCTCACGCCAAACCACTAAAAAGCTCACTGGTTTTTGAAGCCTAAATGGCGTGAATAATATGAAGCAAAGAGTGGTTTTTCATGGTGAGAAATCAAGTGCTAGCACACTTACGAGTCTGCGAAGGTGGTAGAGAGGTTCACCAATGAGCCGGGATCTGTTTGACAAAGCTTGGAGCTCCGTTTCTCAGCTCAAAATCTGATTTGTGAGGGCAGTGGAATGGTTGCAGTGAGCACCCTTGGCAGTGAGCAAAATGGCTTCATTCGTCTTCAATCGTCTCAACCGATCGATGTGAGTATTCCGCTACCTCCGTTGATGTGTTCACACATTGTTTTCATGTATTGTTTGATCTTGGGACCTAGATAATAACCAACAGTGAACTCGTACTTCAGTTATCCAACAACTATCACTAGGAACACTTTGGATCATCAGAAGCCTCATTCTTTCAATGCGAGCTTTGTAGACTTTCATAAGAGAGTTTTAAGGGAGAGAAAGAAACTGCTTGTGAAGTATTACGAGAACATCTTCCATCATGTCTGTGAGTTTTCCTACAAATATTAAACACACAAAAATAAAACACACTGTAGTCACTGTATTTTTGCATGAAAGCCCGATGATGAGCCTCTTGTTGGGTTTCTACTATAGTCCCAAGATCATTCAAGTAATGAAAATATGTGAATATTATAAAGAAGTATGGAGGAATCATACTTACAAAGATCGGATGTGAGAAGCTTTGAACAAAAAAAAAAATCTTTATGGATGTCCTCCTAGGTTCGGCCATTCTCCTCTTTTGTGCTCCATGGAATGTCTTCAAGCTCCAAGCTTTATTTGGTGTTTCCATGCTCATGGGAAAAGTTTCCCAATCACATTTGTATGTCCTATTTAGTGTGCTAGCACATTGAAAAACTTGCCATAAATTTTCCCTTTCTTTTCTTCATGTTCTCGGCCAAGCAAGATTTGGAGAAGAAAATTGGCCCTATGTCGAATATGGTGAGAAGAGAGGAAGAAGGCCCTTGCCAAATGTGAGGGAGAGAGAGAGAGATGGTTTTTGTGTATTTGGTTTTTCAAAAACTAATACTAAAAACCAAAGTCAAAAAAGTACAAGGCAATAAAGCCTTTCAACCACCCACATCACTCATGAATAGTGACTGACATCACATCACTCAAAGTGACAAGACATCCATCACTTGAATGACTAAAGATTGACGCTTGATGTGACTTATGGGCCCCACTTGATTCGAAATATGAGTGGGCCCGCAAACACTTCCGGGCTCGGGTTCGCTAATTCCAAATTAACGAATTTTCCGTTGCGACGTAATTAAATCAAATTTAATTAAATAATTATGCCTAGCAAAGTTACTATTCACGTCGCTAGCGAATTAATTCTAAATTAACTCGTTTGCCCGAATTAAAATCTAATTTTAATTCCGCATCGAAATCCAATTTCGTTTAATATATCGAATATATTATTTTATCGATTAATTCCAAATTAATCGTTCTCTCTCTTTAAATAATATTTTATCCTAGATAAAATATCTCCGGAATTAATTCGAGATTAATTTTCTCTCTTATTAATTAATCCCAGATTAATAATGTGCTAGTCATACGTCATCGGTGAATCTTCGGGAAGTGACCCATGAGATCCCCAGATATGTTGGCAGTAAATCCGGTCGTCAGACTATCTGAACACGTACGTACCTAGTACTACGTTTTTACCGATTTACAAGGCATGGTTGGCTTCTAGCAAAGCACCGTGCCTACCCAATTCTCCAGAAATATTCTTAAAGTAATATATAATCTGTAACAAGCGTAGTATACGTAGTATTGCTATCCAGTATCGAATGTCACATGCTAGGCCTGGGGTTGGAATTGTGTCTGCCCCGTAAGAAGCACATATCGGATCTCTGGTAACTAGTCTCTATAATTGGATAAACATGACCTAGTCATATTATCCCGATGACTGTAGTATATAAGAGTACTAGTTCCGTATCCTACGTGATCATCATCTCCACTATAACTGAAGTGATACTTCCATCGTGACATCACACCCAATACGCTACGATTCTCAATATACCCAGAATAGGCGTACACAAAAACTGTTAAAGCCCTGGACGACTAGAACCAAAGTATATTGATTGTCGCAAGTGTTAGCGGTGCAAGTCTCAAGTTAAAACCAAATACATCTACCCTGATTCAGAATTCTATAGACACATAGTTATACTACCAATGGAATTCCGAGAGGTCTATCCAGAGCGAAGCTGTTTTCCGTACCATCGGTAAAACACAACCTCCTATTACATTTGTATGACTATCCAATACCCAAATATATGAGAACTATGCCGTTATGCTCCCATCACACGCACAAGTGCAATACTAGTCTATTTTGTATTATCGATGTCCAATCTCGATAATACTACAACTAGGGATTATTTAATGATTAAACCTTCGTGGATTGATACTGTCTCATATCATCTCAATCCGGAAGTAATCATAAGGACCTTTTATCATTTATATAATATTGTAATCCAATTAAAAATGATAAAAGAGCAATTTCCTTTGTCACATAGTTAATTTATACAACAATACCGTGTTCTGTACAAATAGTGATGCTATAGGTCAAAATTGTCAAACAATCTCCCACTTGGCCTATAGCCAATCACTTAGGTGTCTTACTCATGAACTATGTACTGGTGGCTCAAACTTCTGCTGAGAAACAACTTTCGTCTGCAGATATAAAAGGTTATCATCTTATGCGATTTATTCGATCATCACGTCACCACGATGTATGATCCGACGAATCAGATGAAAACAGTTGAAGTACATACTTAGATCATTGATGAGACCGTCAATTCTTTAGCCTGTGCTGAAGCCTAGTTCAGCTGCTAACAAAACTATATCTAATTTAATTAGATTTATTTAGATCAAAAATGCTACTTTTACTGCGACAGTTGCAGCAAAGTTCCGCTTTTATTGTTTATTCGGCAACAGTATCTTGCTTGGAAGATTTCCAGCTCACTGTTCCATTATTCAAACTATACAGTATCCTTATTACGACACATAGTCTTTTTTATCGGTATGGAAACTTGCAGTAGTGAACCCAGTCACTTCAAGTTCTCATTCTCCATATTTTAAGACAACATCCTTAGTTCATCTAAGATACTTAAGGATGTCCATAACATCAATCCAGTGACTTTCACTTGGATTGGCCTGATTGTTACTCCATATGCTCAAAAGATATGAGACACCAGGTCACGTACATTTCTTTCATCGTACGAGTACTCGGAGAGTGCCAACAACTTTTAGTTCTATCCCAGTATATCATTATTCCTAGAATAAAGTTGTCTCTCCCAAGCATTCTACGGAGAATTTTCATGAAAGCCAAGCTTTCACCGATTGTAATTATGAGAATGTCATTTCCAAGAAATGATATGTCATCATTATATAGGACAATCATTGTCAGTGCGCTCCCACTAATCTCCTTATATACACAAGAATCATATATGTTTTGAATTAAATCATATACTATTATGATTACATCGAAACATTAGTTCCAAGAACATAATGTTTGCTTCAATCCATAAATGGATCGATTTAACTTGAAAACCTTTTTTTTTGTTTTGGTACGACAAAATCGTTAGGATGTTGTAAGCATCCTCCAAAAGGTTTTCCGTTAAGGAAAACTATCTTGACGTTCCGCTGCCATATTTCATGAATGAAACATGCAGCATTAGCAAGCATTATCCAAATGGATTCAACCATGGCAATGAGTAAAAGGTTTTGTCGTAATCGACACCATGTTGATGACGATACCTTTTATGTACAAGCCTAGCTTAGTACGTTTGTTTGTTGCCATCCATGTATGTCTTCATCATGAAGACTCACCAATAGGCACAATGCCTTTTGGTGCATCAACCAGTATCCAAACTTGGTTGATTTACATGGAATCTATTTCGGATATTATGGCATTTTTCTATAAGTAGGTAGTCGATACCTTGTATCACTTCCTCATACGTAGTCGGTTTATCTTCCTCAATAAGACTGACATCTTTATGAGGCGAGATCAGAAGCCCATACCTCTCAGGTTGTCTTCTGACTCTCTCTGACATACGTGGTTCTTGTGTATTCGATGATTATGGTACAACTTCATCCCTGATGAACTATTTGTGTTCCATTAAGGAATCGATGCCTTGAACAGTATTACTCCGATTTTCATCGAGTTTTACTTTCCTCCCACATACCACTATATATTGGTATTCCTCTTAGTAATCGCATGGCGAGCAACAATTACATTGTTCTCTTGTGAGATGTATAAGTACTATACTTTGGTTTCCTTAGGATAACCTACAATTGGGCACTTATCCGATTTTGGTTCTAGTTTGGTATCATCCAAACATATGCCTAGCATTCCCAAATCTTCAGGAATGAGAAAACCCGGTTTCTTTTCCGTTCATATCTAATATGAATTATGTCTAACAGATTTTCATGGAACCTTATTCAAAATAAGTATTGCACTGTTTAATGCTTATCATTTGAAGGAAAATGGTAGCTCATAGCGACTCATGATTATCCTTATCATGTTCAACAAAATTCGGTTTCTCCGATTGGACACACCGTCAATTGAGGTGTTCCGGGAGGAGTCCATATTGAAAGAATACTATACTCTTTCAAGTAGTCGAGAAACTTATTGCTTAAGTATTTTCCACTACGGCCGAACCGTGATGGTTTAATACTTTAGTTGGGCTGTCTGTCTACTTCGTGTCAAAACTTTCTGAAAGTTTCCGATTTATATTTCAAGAGAAACATCTAACCATAACGCGATGCCACATCCCTAAAGATTACGAAGTGTTCATATCCACCTCTAGCCTAGCTAGATATGGGCCCACTTATGTCACTATGAATGAGGGCTAACAGATCGGTGGCAATTACACTTTTACCAAGTAAAAGGTATTTTAGGCACTTTGCCCAATAAACTAGATTCGTAGACATTATTTGAATAGAATCCAATCCGTCCTATTATCCACTCTTCAAAAGTGTGGATATACGAGTCTTCTTTAATGTGTCCCAGACAACAATGGTAAAAATAAGTCTCATCTGATTAAATCAGTTTGAGCTATTTGTTTGTCATGTTATATGTTTGAGATTCTTTTATATTCAAAATATAAACTCTGTTATTTACATCTAATGTGTTTATCTCAATATCATCTTTATAAAATAAAATACTTTTGTGTTCTAGACTATAAAGGTATTCCCACAATGGATTAAACCTAGATATAGAGATAATATTTCTAATCAAACTAGGTACATTATAACAGTTTCCTAATTTAAGTACACACCCAAAGGCAGTTCCTAAACTTATGTATCTATGGTTAAAACAGCGACTCTCGTCCCGTTTCCAACTCGCAGGTCGATCTCAACTAAAGTCAGTATCCTGCTTATAAGCAGATTCTGCCCATCAGTACATATTTATGTAATACATGTAGTACCAAAATCCAATTTTGAAACTAATAGTGAACATTTTTATGACAAACATGCTTGAAGCCGGAACCTTGTCCCGTCTTCATTTCCTTCATGTCTGCTTTGTCCATACGGCAGTTACGCTTCCAGTAACCTCATTTTCCACAGTCTTGGTAGACATCTTGGGATATGTCCTTTGTCTTACTAGAAGACTGAGATGATTTTACCTTTGCCTTTTTCCACACCTCAGAAGCCTTTGGCCAAGCCTTGGCCTTCTGGAATGTCGAAGTAAGATGTGCCTTGCGCCTCTTGCCCTTTTGCAAACTTGGGCTTTGTCTCCTTGAGCATAGCCATTAACTCTCCAAGAGTTGTCATTTGCAATCAATACTTCTATGATCTAAATAGAAATCTATTAATATCCTTCAATTTCAACATCATAGTTTAAAGATCTAATCCTTAATTATGACGACGAAATTAAGGAGTCATTATGGCAAGTATAACCGATTAAGCACCAAAGTTATCATCACATGAATCTTCAAAAGATCATGCTATACTATTTTCTCAACTCTGGGCCCAGGCTCGAGATGTCATTTTATCAAATAAAGTAACTTCTCGATTCTCATGACTATCCTGAGATACTATTTCCATTCTGAAAATTGAAGTCATTTAAAGACATTTTCATCCAAGATTATGTTTTAAACGCTAATCTTTCATTTTATCTTGATTCTAATAGTCCAACTATCCAATCAAAGATTTCAGGTACATTTGTATATAATGATTACTATAGTCAAACTATATAATCAACTATAATTTTAAATTGGTTAAATTCAAATATATTGATTACTATAATCCAATGATATAATCAACTAAAAATGAAGCAGTTTGAATACAGTCCAACTGTTTAATTAAAACAACAATTAAATATTAGTCCAACTAATATGTTTATTTATTGACGAAAAATTTGAAATGAGAGCGTTTTGGCAAGTATCTAAACAAAATTACAAATTTAATACTTGCCTCCCACTATTTTTCGGCGAGCCTCTAACCCTCTGTGGAGTTCTCGGGAAACCTAGTTTCTAGTGGGCTAGGATCCTGTTAAATAACACACAATCTTGACTTTGGCCAACAAATTGTATGATACTTAACTAGGTAGATCTCTAATATCAATTGGATAATTGATCTCATCCAATATCTAGATCCAGTAGGTGGACATCCAAGTCCGAAACAAATATCTTATATATGCCAGTATATCCAATATATTCCCTAACCTTTTTCCTCTGAATCGATTAAGCCTTGGCTTTGGCACAACAAACTTAATGATCCTAGTTAAGCGGAACCCATTGACCTTGGAAAGCTTCGTAATTGATGTCGATGGACAAGAAGTGATCTTGACTTTGGCCAACAAATCACAACTTGGACAAGACATGCGATATGGAATAAATCCTTCATGATTCAAACACAGCCGCAATGGAAAAAGGTATTGACTTTGGCCAACAAGCCAGTGCCAATCTTGGATCTTGAGAATGAATCATTCAATGGAAGGAAAAACGCTTAATATATTGTGAAAGTTTTTCGCGTAATTGGCAACCAATTAATTATCTTTGTTAGGTCTCATCATACACCTTTAAGCATGTATTATAAAAGCATAATAAGGCGCGGAAATAAAATAATAATGATATGCGGATGGATACTTAACACATTTTGATCATAGAATAAATCTCTCCATTTCCTCTCTCCCGCTAGCACTATTCTTACTTCTACCCAATTACATAACATTCTAAAGAAACCTCATTTTCATTGAGGGGATTAGGTGAGAAGAGAAATACAAAGAGTCAAGAGGTAATAGGCTGGACACGCAGGTTCAATTTAATAAATTTTAAATTTATTACAATAATTTCAAAAATTGCCTTCACCCATCTAATATCCATCCGATATACATTATTCATACATCACATCTATGTATTCACACAAGCATTTTATCAATCAATCTAATCCAATTAATTAATATGAAATTAATGACCATCCAATGTTCAAACAACGATTTGATTTGCGCGAGTCCAACTAGTTTTAAGAATAAGTACTCAAAGTACTAATTCTTGAATTATATCAAACTACAACATTAAATCCAATTTAATTCGTATTCAATACTAATTCATATTTAATTCCAAATTAAATAACAACACTTTATTAATAAGCCTTTGTGATTTATATTTTAAATCTAGTCTTAACGGGTCTCAAAGCCTGATTAACATCCAATGTCGTTTAATTAAAGTCCAATGGGCTTTCAATTAATTTATTAAGGCATGGGCTTCGGCAATCAAAGCCCAAGTAAGGAATCACCCTTTATGCCTAGAAATCAATTTCGGCCCATTAGGCCCAATTAAACTTTAAAGGCCCAACAGTCATATTTGGACTTTATGGAATGGTTTTAGGCCCAATTGGATCCAACCAATTAACCTAAACTAAACTTGGCCCAACCAAGCCCATTAAGCCCAAATACAACTTTAAAAGCCCAATTCCAAATTTGGCCCAACTAATTAAATTACCAAAATTCCAAATTTCACAATTTAATTAACCTAAAGTGTATAAGCCATAATTAATTACATAAATCAACATTCCCAAAATACTAATTTACATAATTAATCATGCTTAATATTATCAATTCATGTCCAACAAAATTGAAGCAAAATCAATCCCATTTCATACTATAAGCACACGACAATTTAGGGTTTTTCAAAATCGATTTCGATTTCAATCCAATTAAATCTCAAATCAATTTATCCCATGTCTTCCAACTCATCCAATAACCAAAAAACAAATTACCATGACTTTTTAGGTAAGTCCAACATTCGGCCAAGCCTTCCATTTTGGGGAAAATTCATCCAATTCAATTTCATCAAATTGCCAATGCATAATACTATGTTATCATCATTCAAGCATACTCAAACAATCAATTTCATTCAAACATGCTCAAATCAATTTTACCCTAAATCAATTTCATGCTTAAACAAGGCTCTGATACCAATTTTGGGTTTCTACTATAGTCCCAAGATCATTCAAGCAATGAAAATATGTGAATATTATAAAGAAGTATGGCGGAATCATACTTACGAAGATCGGATGTGAGAAGCTTTGAACAAAAAAAAAATTCTTCATGGATGTCCTCATAGGTTCGGCCATGCTTCTCTTTTGTGCTCCATGGAATGTCTTCAAGCTCCAAGCTTTATTTGGTGTTTCCATGCTCATGGGAAAAGTTTCCCTATCACCTTTATATGTCCTCTTTATTGTGCTAGCACATTGGAAAACTTGCCACAAATTTTCCCTTTCTTTTCTTCATGTTCTCGGCTAAGCAAGATTTGGAGAAGCAAATTGGCCCTAGGCCGAATATGGTGAGTAGAGAGGAAGAAGGCCCTTGGCCAAATGTGAGGGGGAGAGAGAGATGTTTTTTGTGTAATTGGTTTTTCAAAAACTAATACAAAAAACCAAAGTCAAAAAAGTACAAGGCAATAAAGCCTTTCAACCACCCACATCACTCATTAATAGTGACTGACATCACATCACTCAAAGTGACAAGTCATCCATCACTTGAATGACTAAAGATGTGATGCTTGATGTGACTTGTGGGCCCCACTTGATTCGAAATGTGAGTGGGCCCGCAAACACTCCCGGGCTCGGGTTCGCTAATTCCAAATTAATGAATTTTCCGTTGCGACGTAATTAAATCAAATTTAATTAAATAATTATGCCTAGTAAAGTTACTATTCACGACGCTAGCGAATTAATTCTAAATTAACTCGTTTGCCCGAATTAAAATCTAATTTTAATTCCGCGTCGAAATCCAATTTCGTTTAATATATCGAATATATTACTTTATCGATTAATTCCAAATTAATCATTCTCTCTCTTTAAATAATATTTTATCCTAGATAAAATATCTCCATAATTAATCTGAGATTAATTTTCTCTCTCTTATTAATTAATCCTAGATTAATAATGTGCGAGTCATACGTCATCGGTGAATCTTCGAGAAGCGACCCATGAGATCCCAGTATATATTGGCAGTAAATCCAGTCGTCGGACTATCCGAACATGTACGTACCTAGTACTATATTTTTACCGATTTACAAGATATGGTTGGCTTCTAGCAAAGCACTGTGCCTACCCAATTCTCTAGAAATATTCTTAAAGGAATATATAATATGTATCAGGCGTAGTATACATAGTATTGCGTATTGGGATCCAGTATCGAATGTCACATGCTAGGCCTGGGGCTAGAATTGTGTCTGCCCCGTACGAAGCACATATCGGATCTCTGGTAACTAGTCTCTATAATCGGATAAACATGACCTTGTCATATTATCCGGATGACTGTAGTACATAAGAGTACTAGTTCCGTATCTTACGTGATCATCATCTCCACTATAACTGAAGTGATACTTCCATCTTGACATCACACCCAATACACTACGATTCTCAATATACCCAAAAGAGGCGTACACAGAACCTGTTAAAGCCCTGGACGACCAAAACCAAAGTGTATTGATTGTCGCAAGTATTAGCGGTGCTAGTCTCAGGTTAAGACCAAATACACCTACCCTAATTCAGACTTCCATAGACACATAGTTATACTACCAGTGGAATTCTGTGGGGTCTATCCAGAGCGAAGCTGTTTTCCGTACCATCGGTAAAACACAACCTCCTATTACATTTGCATGAGTATCCAATACCCAAATATATACGAACTATGCCGTTATGCTCCCATAACACGCACAAGTGCAATACTAGTCTATTCCGCATTATCGATGTCCAATCTCGATAATACTGCGACTAAGGATTATTTAATGATTAGACCTTCGTGGATCGATACTGTCTCATATCATTTCAATCCGGAACTAATCATAAAGACCTTTTATCATTTATATATCTTGGTAATCCAATTACAAATGATAAAAGAGCAATTTCCTTTGTCACATAGTTAATTTATACAACAACACCATGTTCTGTACAAATAGTGATGCTATGGGTCATAATTGTCCAACACCTCTTATGGAGGCACTACCCGATAAGTTGCGGGAATTTGCGAGAAATTGACGTCGGAAGGGAAAATTCAAAAATAAGTACATCCTCAGATTTAATTCGCTTGTCTGATCTCGGGTTCGCTCGATGGATCTCCATTTTAAATGTTAGCCTCGGCCCAAAATTCCCGCAACCTACACCAAGCTAGACACCCAAGCCCACAACACCAAGCCACATGCCCAATGGCCACTAAATCCAATCCAAAATACTTAAAACACATTTAACACATACCAAAATCTAAATAAATCACCTTACAAATTAAAGATATTCCCCCACCAAAAATACACAATATCATTTCTCTAAATAATTTAATTAAATGCATCCCTTTTTATTGCATGATTTTGTTTCCTTGTTTTAAAATCTCATGCAAGGGAAACCCTAGCTCACCATTATAAAAAAAGACATAAACCAAACCCCATCCCCTCCTCCGAACTCTCTTGGCAGAATAGTAACAATAAACCCTAATCTCTTGAAACCCTCATGCTTTCTCTCATTAGATAGCCCATTCTCTCTCTCGCCTCACTACCCATTCACGAAAAAAAAAAAAAAGGAAAGAACCATAGAGACTCACGTCTCTCTCTCATCTCTTTCTTCTCACTACACTGGGAAAAGTGCCCACTGAAACACACAGCCTTTTCATATCACTAGCACATACACGGCAACGAAGATACACTCGACACCTACACACGCAAAGCAGACACTGAAACAACAATATATATATATATATATATATATATATATATATATATTATATTATATATATATATATATATATATACACACACAAACCCTTAGCCGAAACACAAAGCACCCAAGCAACAACAAAAGACAATGAGCCAAATCAAACTGACAAAGCCCCCCATGTGAATCCAAAAACAGAAACAACAAAATTAACCATTAAATCATCGCAATCAGCCCTCAAACTGCACCAAAAAATAGTCCAAAACAGTCTCAAAAATCACCCAAAACCAGTCCAGAAAAATAGTCCGTAAATCCGTCTCCAAACCAGTAAAAAAACAAAAAAAAAATAGTGACGAAAATAGAAGAAACAATGACCAAAACAGCGAGCAAAATAGCAGCGAAACTGAACCAGAAAACCAGAAAAATTACGAAGCATTAACCCTTCCGGCGATGACGTAACGCACTTCTGAGGAGGAACTTAAAAGGTAAGACCTGAGGGCCATTTTTTACTATTTATCTTTTCAATTATTAATTGTAGATCATTTGCATGCATCATCATGATTCATGTATATTTTTTATTTATATTGAGTTAATGATTGCGGGTTACCTCTCGCGGTATATCGGATGGAAACCCAGACGTAAATTACATAGCCGAATCCGAATGGACGGTAGTGCGGTCTATAGTTGGGATACAACTCCACGTACCGCTTGAGAAACTTTCAAGCACATGTTTCATTTTGTTATTTAATTACATGTTTATTGTCCCGCTATTTATTTTCTATGTATTGTTTCTTTGTTTATGCATTGTTAATCTAGTGCGCATGGGCTAATCATGATGGATTAAAGGTCCTCTATTCGAGGGAAATGACTAAAGGCTACCTTTACCACAAAGTTTGCCATACCGGACAAAGTATACTTGATTGAATGTGAAATACGTTCAATCGGGCAAACGAGGTCCCACATAGATGTTGGCCTTGGTCGCATCCCTTTTATTTACTTATGCATTGCTACTTAGTGCGCATTGGCTAATCATGTGGGTTAAAGGTTCTCTATTCGAGGGAAAATCCTAAAAGCTATCTTTACCACGATGTTTTGCCATGCCTTTCCATCTTGACATCACACCCAATACACTACGATTCTCAATATACCTAGAAGAGGCGTACACAGAACCTGTTAAAGCCTCGGACGATCAAAACCAAAGTATATTGATTGTCTCAAGTATTAGCGGTGCAAGTCTCAGGTTAAGACCAAATACACCTACCCTGATTCAGACTTCCATAGACACATAGTCGTACTACCAATGGAATTTCGAGGGGTCTATCCAGAGCGAAGCTGTTTCCGTACCATCGGTAAACACAACCTCCTATCACACTTGCATAAGTATCCAATACTTAAATATATGAGAACTATGCTATTATTCTCCCATAACGTGCACAAGTGTAATACTAGTCTATTCCGTATTATCGATGTCCAATCTCGATAATACTATGACTATGGATTTTTAATGATTAAACCTTCATGGATTGATACTGTCTCATATCATCTCAATCCAGAACTAATCATAAGGACTTTTATCATTTATATATCTTGGTAATCCAATTACAAATGATAAAAGAGCAATTTCCTTTATCACATGGTTAATTTGTACAACAACACCATGTTCTGTACAAATAATGATGCTATGGTGGTAATTGTCCATCAATCTCCCACTTGGACTATAGCCAATCACTCAAGTTTCATACACTTGAACTATGTACGGGTCGCTCAAACTTCTGCTGAGAAATAACTTTGTCAGCGGATTTGCAAGGTTATCATCTGATGTGATTTATTCGATCATCACATCGCCACGATTTATGATCCGACGAATCTGATGAAATAAATGAAGTGCATATTTGGATCGTTGATGAGACTGTTAATTCCTTAGCCTGTGCTGTAGCCTAGCTCAGCTGCTAAAAAAACTATTTCTAATCTAATTAGAATTATTAAGATCCAAAATGCTTCTTTTGCTGCATCAGTTGCAGCAAAGTTCCGCTTTTGTTGTTTATTCAGCAATAGTATCTTGCTTGGAAGATTTCCAGCTCACTGTTTCGTTATTCAAACTATATAGTACCCTTATTACGACGTACAGTCGTTTTTATCGGTATGGAAACTTGCAGCAGTGAACCTAGTCACTTCAAGTTCTCATTCTCCATGGTTTAAGAAAGCATCCTTAGTTCATCTAAGATACTAGAGGATGTTCTTAACGCCAATCCAGTGACTATCACTTGGATTGCCCTGATTGTGACTCCTTGTGCTCAAAGCATATGAGACACCAAGTCTCGTACATATCTTTCAAAGTACGAGTTCTCGGAGAATTTTCATGAAAGCCAAGCTTTCACTGATTGTATTATGGGAATTTCATTTCCAAGAAATGATATGTCATCATTTTATAGGAAAATCATTTTCAGTGCTCTCCCACTAACCTCCTTATATACACAAGAATCATATTTATTTTGAATTAAATCATACACTACTATGATTACATCAAAACATTAGTTCCAAGAACACAATGCTTGCTTCAATCCATCAAAGGATTGATTTAACTTGCAGACTTTGTTTGCTTGTTTTGGTACGACAAAATCGTTAGGATGTTGATAAACATCCTCATAACGGTTTCCTTTTAAGGAAAGCGATCTTGACATTCCGCTGCCATATTTCATAAATGAAACATGTAGCATTAACAAGCATTATCCGATGGATTCAACCATAGCAACGAGTAAAAGGTTTCTTCATAATCGACATAATATTGATAACCATACCTTTTCGCTACAAGCCTGGCTTTGTACGTTGGTATGTTGCCATCCATGTTTGTCTTCCTTGAAGACCTTTTAGTACCAATAGGCACAATGCCTTTCGGTAGAACAACCAATTTCCAAACTTGGTTGGTATACATGGAATCCATTTCGGACATTATGACACTTTGCCATAATTGGTAGTCGATAGCTTGTATCACTTCCTCATACATAGTCGGTTTTTCTTCCTCAATAAGATTGACAACTTTACGAGATGAGATCAGAAACCATACCTCCCAGGTTGTCTTCTTACTCTCTCCAACTACGCAGTTCTTGTGTATTTGAAGATTATGGTACAGTTTCATCCCTGATGAACTGTTTTTGTTCCGTGAAGATTCGGTGCCTGGAATAGTATTACTCCGATTTTCATCGAGTTTTACTTTCCTCCCACTTACCACTGCATATAGGTATTCCTCTTAGGAAAACCACATGGAGAACAACAATTAGATTGTTCTCTTATGAGTTGTATAAGTACTATACTTTGGTTTCCTAGGATAACCTACAAATTAGGCACTTATCCGATTTGGGTTTTAGTTTGGTATCATCTAAACTTATGCCCAGCATTCCCAAATCATCAGGAATGAGAAGAACCCCGGTTTCTTTCCGTTCATATCTAATATGAATTTTGTCTAACAGATTTTCATGGAACCTTTTTCAAAATAAGTATTGCACTATTTAATGCTTATCATTTGAAGGAAAATGGTAGCTCAGAGCGACTCATGATTAACCTAATCATGTCCAACAAAATTCAGTTTCTCTGTTCGGATATACCATCAGGATTGAGGTGTTCCGCGAAGAGTCCACAGTGAAAGAATACTATACTCTTTCAATTAGTCGAGAAACTTATTGCTTAAGTATTTTCCATCTCGGTCTAACCGTGACGGTTTAATACTTTATCCAGTTTGTCTATCCACTTCGTGTCGACACTCTTTGAATATATCAAAAGTTTCCGATTTATGTTTCAAAAGAAAACATAACCGTAACGCGATGCCACATCCGTAAAGGTTATGAAGTATTCATATCCACCTCTAGCCTAGCTAGACATGGGCCCACTTACGCCACTATGAAGGAGGGCTAACAGATCGGTGACACTTACACTTTTACCAAGTAAAAGGTATTTTAGGCACTTTGCCAAATTAAACTAGATTCGTAGACATCATTTGAAAGAGAATCAAATCCGTCCTAGTATCCATTCTTTGAAAGTGTTGATACATGAGTCTTGTTAATGTGTCCTAGACAATAATGACACAAATAAGTCTTTACTGATTAAATCAGTTTGAACTATTTGTTTGTCACTTTATATGTTTGTTATTCTTTGATATTCAAAATATAAATACTGTTATTTACATCTAATGTATTTATCTCAATATCATCTTTATAAAATAAAACACTTTAGTGTTCTAGAATATAAAGGTATACCCGCAACGAGTTAAACCCTGATATAGAGATAATGTTTCTAGTCAAACTAGGTACATTATAACAGTTTCCTAATTTAAGTACACACTCGAAGGGTAGTTCCTAAACTTAGGTTTCTACGGTTAAAACAGCGACTCTCGTCCTATTTCCAGTTCGCAGATCAATCTCAACTGAAGTCAGTATCCTACTAATAAGCAGATTCTGCCCATCAGTACATATTTATGTACCACTTATAGTGTCAAAAAAAATCCAATTTTGAAACTAGTAGCGAACATTTTTATGACAAATATACTTGAAGTCGAAGCCTTGCCTTATCTTCAATTCATTCATGTCTGCCTTGTCCATACGGTAGTCACGCTTCCAGTGACCCCGTTTGCCACAATTTTAGGTAGACATCTTGGGATATGTCCTTTGTCTTCCTAGAAGACTGTGATGATTTTGCCTTTGCCCTTTTACTCACATCTAGAAGCCTTCAGCCAAGCCGTGGCCATCTGGGATGTTTAAGTAAAATGCACCTTGCGCTTCTTGCCTTTTTGCAAACTCTGGCTTTGTCTTATTGAGCATAGCCATTAACTCTCCAAGAGTTTTCTATTGCAATTAGTACTTCTAAGATCTAAGTATAGATATATGAAGATCCTTCAATTTCAATATTATACTATAAGGATCTAATTCTTTAGTTCTGACAAAGAAATTAAGGAGTCTCTGCGGCAAGCATAACGAATTAAGCACTAAAGTTATCATCACATGAATCTTCAAAAGATCATGCTCTACTATTTGCTCAACTCCGGGCTTAGGCCCAAGAGGTTGCTCTATCAAATAGAGTAACTTCTCAGTTCTCAGGACTATCCTGAGGTACTATTCCCAATCTATAAATTAAAGTCGTTTAATGACATTTTCACCCAGGATTATGTTCTAAATGCTAATATTTCATTTATCTTGAATGCCATAGTCCAACTATCCAATCAACAATTTCGGGTACTATTTAATATAGTGATTACTATAGTCTAACTATATAATAAACTATAATTTTAATTTGGTTAAATTCAAATATATTGATTACTATAATCCAATTATATAATCAACTATAATTGAAGTAGTTTGAATACAGTCCAACTGTTTAATTAAAACAATATTTAAATATTAGTCCAACTAATATATATATATATATATAATAACGAAAAATGAAATGAGCGCGTTTTGGCAAGTATCTAAACGAATTTGCAAATTTAACACTTGCCTCCCATTGGAGTACTCGGGAAGCCTAGTTTCCTAGTGGGCTAAGATCCCGTTAAATAACACACAACCTTGACTTTGCCCAACAAGCTGTATGATATTTAACTAGTTAGATCTCTAAGATCAATTGGATCTCATCCAATTCCTAGATCCAGTAGGTGGACATCCAAGTCCGAAACATATATACAATATATATGCCAATATATGCAATATATTTTCCTAACCTTTTTCCTCTGAATCAACTAAGCCTTGGCTTAATGATTCCAGTTAAGCGGGACCCATTGACCTTGGAAAGCTTCGTAATCGATGTCGATGGACAAGAAGTGATCTTGACTTTGGCCAACAAATCACAACTTGGACAAGACATACGATATGGAACAAATCCTTCATGATTCAAACACATCCGCGATAGACAAAAGTCTTGACTTTGGCCATCAAACCAGTGCCAATCTTGGATCTTGAGAAAGAATCACTCAATGGAAGGAAAGCGCTTAATATTTATTGAGGGCGTTTCGCATAATTGGCAACCAATTAATTATCTTTATTAAGGTCTCATCATACACCCTTAAGCATGCATTCTAAAAGCATAATAAGGCGCGATAAATAAATTAATAATGATATGCGGATGGATATATAAAACATTTTATTCCTATAACAAATCTCTCCATTTTCTCTCTCCCGCTAGCACAAATCTTACTTCTACCCAATTACATAACACTTCTAAAGAAACCTCATTTACATTGAGGGGAATAGGTGAGAAGAGAAATACAAAGAATCAAGAGGTAATGGGCTGGACACGCAGGTCCAATTTAATAAATTAATAAATTCTAAATTTATTACAATAATTTCCAAAATTGCCCTCACCCATCTAATATCCATCTGATATAATTATTCATTCATCACATCCATGTATTCACATAAAGCATGTTATCAATCAATCTAATCCAATTAATTAATATGAAATTCATGACCATCCAATGTTCAAACAACGATTTGATTTGCGCGAGTCCAACTCGTTTTAAGAATTAGTACTCAAAGTACGAATTCTTGAATTATATCAACCTACAATATTAAATCCAATTTAATTTATATTCAATACTAATTCTTTATTTAATTCCAAATTAAATAATTACACTTTTTAATGCGCCTTTACGACTTAGATTCTAAATCTAATCTTAATGGGTCTCAAAGCCCAATTAACATCCAATGCTTATTTAATTAAAGTCCAATGGGCTTTCAATTAATTTCTGAAGGCATGGACTTTGGTCAATATTGGTCAAACCCAAATACCAAAGCCCAATTAAGGAATCACCCTATTTACCAAGAAACCAGTTTCAGCCCATTAGACCCAATTAAACTTTAAAGGCCCAATTATCATATTTGGACTTTATGGAAATGGTTTTAGGCCCAATTGGATCCAACCAATTCTCCTAAACCATACTTGGCCCAACCAAGCCCATTAAGCCCAAATACAACTTTATAAGGCCAATTCCAAATTTAGCCCAACTAATTAAATTCCAAAATTCCAAATTTCACAATTCAATTAACTAAAGTGTATTAGCCATAATTAACTACTTAAATCAACATTTCCAAAATACCAGTTTACATAATTAATCATGCTTTCTAATTATCAATTCATGTCCAACATAAATGAAGTAAAATCAATCTCATTCATGCTTTGAAGCTCACGACAATAAGAGAGATTTTAAATCCGATTTCGATTTCAATCCAATTAAATTCTAAATCAATTTATCCCATGTCTTCCAACTCATCTAATGATCAAAAAATAAAATTACCATGACTTTAGGGCATACTCAAACTTTAGGCCAAGCCAAATATTTGGGGAAAAAATAATCCAATTCAATTTTCATCAAATTGATCATGCATAACTCTATATTATCATCATTCAAGCATATTCAAACAAAAAATTTCATCAAATCATGCTCAAATCAATTTTACCAAAATTAAAGTTTATGAACCCTAAATTCAATTTCATGCTTAATCATGGCTCTGATACCGTTGTTTGGGTTTTCTAGGTCAAACCAAGATCATTTAAGCATTTAAACGTGTGAATACAACCAAGTTAACAACAAAAAAAATTTCTGCTCCATGGATGAAGCTCTCGGCCATGCCCAAGTTATGTGCTCCTTGTTGAATCTCCAAGCTCCAAACTTTATGTGTGATTCCATGCTCAAGCGTTTGTTTCCCTATTACCTTTGGATGACTCTTTAGTGTGCTAGCACTCGGAAAAATTTGCCACAAATCCATTTCTATTGCTTCTTCTTGTTCTCGGCCAAGCTAAGAACTTTGAGAGAAAATGGCCCTTGGCCGAATGTAGAGGAGAAGGAGAAGATTAGTTGTGTAATCTAATACATAAAATGAAAGTCAAATACCAAAAATAATAAAATAATGGTAAATGTCTTTCAAGCCATTAAAAGCCTTCCATCAACTATTCACATCAATCAATGATGACAAGCATCACTTCACTCAAAGTGAAGTGACTTCCATCACTTGATTGACTAGTGATTTGACGCTTGATGTGACTTGTGGGCCCTACTTGATTCGAAATACGAGTGGGCCCGCAAACACTCCCGGGCTCGGGTTCGCTAATTCCGAATAAACAAATTTTCCATTACGACGTAATTAAATCAAATTTAATTAAACAATTATGCCTAGCAAAATTACTATTCATGTCGCTAGCGAATTAATTCTAAATTAACTCGTTCGCCGGAAATAAAATCTAATTTTAATTCCGCGTCAAAATCCAATTTCGTTTAATATATTGAATATATTATTTTATCGATTAATTCCAAATTAATCGTTCTCTCTCTTTAAGTAACATTTTATCCTAGATTAAATATCTCCGTAATTAATCCGAGATTAATTTTCTCTCTCTTATTAATTAATCCCAGATTAATAATGTGTGAGTCATACGTCATCAGTGAATCTTCGGGAAGTGACCCATGAGATCCTTGGATATGTTGGCAGTAAATCCGGTCATTGGACTATCCGAACATGTACGTAACGAATACTACGTCTTTACCGATTTACAAGACATGGCTGGCTTCTAGCAAAACACCGTGCCTACCCAATTCTCAGACGTAGTATAAGTAGTATTACGTATTGCGATCCAGTATCGGATGTCACGTGCTAGGCCTGGGGTTGAAATTGTGTCTTCCCCGAAAGAAGCACATATCGGATCTCTGGTAACTAGTCTTTACAATCGGATAACTATGACCTAGTCATATTATCCCGATAGCTGCAGTATAAAAGAGTACCAGTTCCGTATCCTACGTGATCATCATCTCCACTATGACTGGAGTGATACTTTCATCTTGACATCACACCCAATACACTACGATTCTCAATATACCCAGAAGAGGCGTACACAGAACCTGTTAAAGCCCTGGACGACCAAAACCAAAGTATATTGATTGTCGCAAGTATTAGCGGTGTAAGTCTCAAGTTAAGACCAAATACACCTACCTTGATTCTGACTTCCATAGACACATAGTCATACTACCAATGGAATTCCGAGGGGTCTATCCAGAGCGAAGGTGTTTCCGTACCATCAGTAAACACAACCTCCTATCACACTTGCATAAGTATCCAATACTTAAATATATGAGAACTATACCGTTATGCTCTCATAATACGCACAATTGTAGTACTAGTCTATTCCGTATTATCGATGTCCAATCTCGATAATACTACGACTAGGGATTCTTTAATGATTAAACCTTCGTGGATTGATACTATCTCATATCATCTCAATCCAGAACTAATCATAAGGACTTTTATCATTTATATATCTTGGAAATCCAATTACAAATGATAAAAGAGCAATTTCCTTTGTCACATAGTTAATTTGTACAACAACACCATGTTCTGTACAAATAGTGATGCTATGGGTCATAATTGTCCAACAGTGTGCATGGGCTAATTATGATGGATTAAAGCTTCCCTATTCAAGGAAAATGCCTAAAGGCTACCTTTACCACGATGTTTTGCCACGCCGGACGAAGTATACTTAGTTGAATGTGAAATACCTTCAGTCGGGCATACGAGGTCCCATATAGATGTCGGCATTGGTCGCATCTCTTTTACTATTCTGTCACTTAATTTCTGTATGTTATTCCATTTTCTTACCTTTGCATTATCATTTGGTGTGTAAGGGCAACTCGTGTTGGATTAAAGGTCATCCATTCGAGGGAAATGCCTAAAGGCTACCTTTACCACGATGTTCTGTCGCGCCGGATATACAAGATCCCATACGGACGTTGGCCAAAGCTTTGGGGCACGCCCTTCTTCTGTTGATCTTGTTATTCACCTTTTTATTTGTTATTTATCACGTCGTATTCACCCTATTAGTTATCACTATTCATTCTGACGCATCACTTCACGTTTACTTCAATGCATGCTTGCCTATTTAGTTATTTCTTTTACATTACATGCTTAATTATCCACTTTCATTATTAGTGCTTTTACAGTTGTTATTAATTACACTTTTGCGTTTCATTGTTTAATACATTTATGGAATTATGCATTTGCTTTCATTTTTATTTACGTTTATGGGTGTGAAAACTTATGTGTTGATTAAATTATCTTGTATGTGTTGCATAAGACTTGGCTATACTATCGCATAAATCCTTTCATTACAATTGGCATAAGTAAGGGACCATTCCGAACCCAACGTTTTGAGGTCTTCCCTGGCAAGAGGTGAGTGCGGCCTTAAATCATTTCCCAGTTCATACTGGGGGGTGACTCCATTTATTCTCCAGTTTAGTCCCCCGCGGGCTACTCCGTACTCCCGACCGGCCGTGAGCCTGGACAGCCTCACCCACTTGTGTAGTCTGTCGCTACAGTCTGGCGACTCCACTAGGGATAGAGAATCGGCCTCGAAATAATGTCTTGTAATGTTTATGGTTTTTGCTTTAGTTAACCTTGTCTCATATATTTTGCATACCCTTTTTACCTTGATGGCATCATCTAGCGTGAAGTCGTTTTCGCTCGAAATGGCGGATTGTTATAGGGTATCATCACTCGTTGGCACGTACCTTAGGGTATAAAAAAGGTGTGCTCATTTGGTCGCTCGAACCCTTGAGTCAGAAGACCTAGTTGTTAGCAACCCTTTGCCGGTGAGAGCCTTTATCTATACTCCTATATACCCGCATGTGAACCATAGTTGTACGACATATAGAAGCCACCCTTTTATGCTTGTGTTTGGGACCATCATCATTTGGATCCAGTTGGACTTCTCGTCATAAGATACTAACTTGTTGGGCCATTTAAACTAGGACGAGTTTATGTCTTATGATGATTGAGCCAAAAGCTTTTAAAATGCCGATGGGCCACTGTGTGTTTGGGCCCCATATCATTTGAAGTTATTTAGCCACTTTATCGTAAAAGTGTAAACCTGTTGGGCCTTTTGCAACTGGGACAAGTTTGTACCTAGTGATAATTTGATTGAATGCTTTAAAATGATAATAGGCCAACTTGTTTGAAAACCTTGATGAACTTAGAAAGTCCAAACATGATCCAAATATGTCAGAAGAGTGATTCCGATATCCACACTGGCTTTCATCCAGGAAGGATACACATTGTTATGTCATATTTGCATACTTTTGGATGCTTCCAAGTTCATCCCCATGACCGTTATTACCGGAGGCCCAATTCATCATTTCTAGACAATGGCACGATCCCCATAATAGTCGATGTTGTAAATGGGCGATCTTTGTCTTTTACCGAAGGAAAGATACTGAGGTAGCCAAGGTTCACCCCGTAGTATAGGAAAGAGCGATTTTGTGTACCTTGCATCGGTGCATAGAATAAGCAATATCTAGAACAAAAATAGACTTACCGCGAGTGTGGGAAAAATAAGGTTGCATGGATATATTATGTTTGATCAACTCATGCATTTTATATATTTCATGCATCGTACGCATACATGTAACATGCTAACTCATAGTTTTAAAGCCATCGTAGATATTCGTTGGGTTAGAGAAGAAAAAAGATTTGTCAAAAAAGAGTTTAACAAATATAGATATCGGGGAAGAGAAAGGCGGGAATGGTGCGCCGGAAATGGAGCACGGTTCAGGAATGGACAATCACATCAGCAATATATTAGGAATGAGGTTTAGTAAGCCGAGAATGGTGCTCCAGGGATGGAGCATAGTTCAGGAATGGACTATCACATCAGTAACACCTCGGGAATCAGGATTAGCAAGCAGGGAATGACGCTCTAGGGAGTGGAGCATCGTTCGGGAATGGACTATCACATCTGCAACACCTCGAGAATTAGGATTAGTAATCTGGGAATGGCGCTCCGGGAATGGATTATGGTTCGGGAATGGACCATCACATCAGCAACACCTCAGGAATGAGGATTAGCAAGCCGGGAATGGAGCTCTGGGAATGGAGTAAGGTTTGAGAATGAACCATCACATCAGCAACACCTCGGGACTGAGGATTAGCAAGCCGGGAATGGCGCTCTGGGAATGAAGCATGGTTCGGGAATAGACCAGGGATCGAATCACCTCACCACTAGATCAACTCAGTTTCAAGCATCTCAGAACAACAGGTAAGTCAGGCAACAGTCGGTGAGCCAGGTAAGTAAAAATGCATGTATGACTTTGATAGGATTGTCACTATCACACACTGCACAAGCCCATCAAAGTGGGGGCGACTGTCAACACTGTTTTTTTTGCATGAAAGACTCGTATGGAGGCACTACCCGATAAGTTGCAGAGTTGTGGGAAACAGATGTCGGAAGGGAAAATTCAAAAATAAGTACATCCTCAGATTTAATTTGCTTGTCTGATCTCGAGTTCGCTCAATGGATCTCCGCTTTAAATGTTAGCCTCGGCCAAAATCCCCGCAACCCACACCACGCCACATGCCCAAGCCCACAAAACCAAGCCACACGCCCAAGGCCCACTAAATCCAATCCAAAATACTTAAAACACATTTAACACATGCCAAAATCTAAATAAATCACCTTCCAAATTGAACATATTCCCCCACAAAAAATACACAATACCCTTTTCTTAAATAATTTAATTAAATACATTCCCCGTTATTGCATGATTTTGTTTCCTTGTTTTAAAATCCCATGCATGGGAAACCCTAGCTCACCATTATAAAAATAGGCATAAACCAAACCCTATCCCCTCCTCCGGACTCTCTCGGGTAAAATAGAAATAATAAACCCTAATCTTTTGAAACACTCATGCTCTCTCTCATTCGGTAGCCCATTCTCTCTCTCGCCTCACTGCCCATTCACGAAAATAAAAAAACAGGAAAGAACTCTAGAGACTCACGTCTCTCTCTCATCTCTTTCTTCTCACTACACTCAGAAAACTGCTCACTGAAACATACAACCCTTTCACGTCACTAGCACATACACGACAACGAAGATACACTCGGCACCCACACATACAAAGCAAACGCTGAAACAATAAACAAAAAAATATTTAAACAAACCCTTAGCTGAAACACAAAGCCACAAAGCACCGAAGCAATAACAAAAGAAAATGAGCCAAAGGAAACCGAAAAAGCCCACCACGTGAATCCAAAAATAGACCATCTTCACTCTCTCGGCACTACACAAACAAGCAGTAAACTGCCGACTAGCAACCTACCAGTGTGAGCCACAAACAAAAAAAAAATTAACCAACAAAACTATTCATAAACCATCAACAATAAGTAGCCCCTTTGACCAAAATAGAAAAAACAAAATTAACCCTTAAATCACCGTAATCAGCCCTCGAATTGCACCAAAAAATAGTCCAAAACAGTCCCAAAAATCACCAAAAACCAGTCTAGAAAATAGTCAGTGAATCCGTCTCCAAACCAGTCCAAAAAAAGAGAAAAACAGTGAAGAAAATAAAAGAAACAGTGATTAAAACAACGAGCAAAATAGTAGCAAAACGAAACCAGAAAAACCAGAAAAATTACGGAGCATTAACCCTTCTGGCGACCACATAACGCACTTTAGAGGAGCAACTTAAAAGTTAAGACCTGAGGGCCCTCTTTTTACTATTTATCTTTTCAATTATTCATTGTTGATCATTTGCATGCATCATCATGCTTTATGTACATTTTTATTTTTGTTGAGTTAATGATTGCGGGCTACCTCTTACGGTATATTGGATGGAAACCCATACGTAAATTCCATAGCTGAATCCGAATGGACGGTAGTACGGTCTGCACTTGGGATACAACTCCACGCACCGCTTGAAAACTTTCAAGCATGTGTTTCATTTTGTTATTTAATTTTATGTTTATTGTCCCGCTATTTATTTTCTATGTATTGTTTCTTTGTTTATGCATTGTTAATCTAGTGCGCATGTGCTAATCATGATGGATTAAAGGTCCTCTATTCGAGGGAAATGCCTAAATGCTACCTTTAGCATGAAGTTTTCTGCGCCATATGAAATATACTTCATTGAATGTGAAATACGTGCAATCGGACATACGAGGTCCCATATAGATGTTGGCCTTGGTCGCATCTCTTTTATTTATTTATGCATTGCTACTTAGTGCGTATTGGCTAATCATGTGGGTTAAAGGTCCTCTATTCGAGGGAAATGCCTAAAGGCTACCTTTATCACGATGTTTTACGGCGCATTTTCATTATTCCGTTATTTACTTTTTACATATTAATGCTTTGTTCATTCATGCATTATAATCTAGTGCGCATGGGCTAACCACGTTGGATTAAAGGTTCTCCATTTGAGGGAAAAATCATAAAGGCTACCTTTACCACGATGTTTTTCCCCACCGGATGAAATATGCTTGATTGAATGTGAAATACATTCAGTCGGGCATAAGAAGTCCTATATAGATGTCGGCCTTGGCCGCATCTCTTTCATTATTACATTATTTACTTCTTATGTATTATTGTTTTGTTTATTGATGCATTGTTATCTCATGTGCATGGGCTAATCATGATGGATTAAAGGTCCCCAATTCGAGGGAAATGCCTAAAGACTACTTTTACCACGACGTTTTGCCCTTTATGCTTACCGAAGGGAATTCTTAAAGTCAAGTCTTAGCTACTAATATATATAGGAGATATATCTTTCTTTATCCTTGAGAGAGGGAAGAGCGATGAGTCGGATGAAGTATACTTGGTTGAATGTGAAATACGTTCAGTCGGGCATACGAGGTCCCATATAGATTTCGGCCCTGGTCGCATCTCTTTTACTATTATGTCATTTACTTTCTGTATGTTATTCGGGCAATTCGTGTTGGATTAAAGGTCCTCCATTCGAGGGAAATGCCTAAAGGCTACCTTTACCACAGTGTTCTATCGCGCCTGATATACAAGATCCCATATGGATGTTGGTCAAAGCTCCTGGTCACGCCTTCTTCTGTTGGTCTTTTATTTACCTTTTTGTTTGTCATTTATCGCTTCGTATTCACCGTATTAGTTATCTTTATTCATTCTGACGCATCACTTCACATTTACTTCCATGATTGCTTGCCTATTTAGTTATTTCTTTTGCATTATTTGCTTAATTATCAGCTTTCATTATTAATGCTTTTACAGTTATTATTTATTACAATATTACGTTTCATTATTCAATACGTTTATGGAATTATGCATTTGCCTTCATTTATTTATGTTATGGGTGTGCAAACTTGTGTGTTGATTAAATTATCTTGTATGTGTTGCATAAGACTTGGCTATACTATCGCATAAATCCTTTCATTACAATTGGCATAAGGAAGGGACTATTCTGAATCCAACGGTTTGAGGTCTTCCATTGTGAGGGGTGAGTGCGGCCTTAAATCATTTCCCAGTTCACACTGGGTGCCGACTCTATTTATTCTCTAGTTTAGTCCCCCGTGGGCTACTCTGTACTCCCGACCGGGCCGCAAGCCCGGACAGCGTCGCCCACCTCTGTAGTCTGTCGCTACACACACCAATCTCAATATATACGCAAATTACATGGGTTGCTTCCTTGCTATTGCTAAGTTTAATATCGTCAGCTAGACATGACTACACGAATGTTCGGCTGGATCTACGAGCGTGAGACTCTCTTTTTGACGCTTGATGGATTCTCCCAAATAATACTTCACAAGTTGGCTGTTAGCTTTGAATGTGTCATTGGAGTTGGGGTCCTGTAGCTTAACAGCTCCATATGGTAAAACTTGGGTGAGTACAAATGGACCTGACCATCTTGATTTTACCTTACCAGGGAAAAGTTTCATCCTTGCACTTTATAGCAATACATGCTGCCTTGGTTCCAATTGCCTGTGAACTATTTTCTAATCATGCCACTTCTTGGTATTTTCTTCAAACAATTTGGCATTCTCATAAGCATGAAGGGGAAATTCCTCCAATTCGTTCAGTTGGTGGAGCCGTTTCTCTCATGCTGCTTGCAGATCAAAATTTAGCTTCTTCAGTATCCAGTACGCTTTATGTACGAGCTCCATAGGTAGATGGCATGCTTTCCCAAACACCATTTGGTATGAGGACATTCCAATTAGTGTCTTGTAATCTGTTCGATAGACCCATAACACATCATCCAATTTTGTAGACCGGTCCCTTCTTGTTGATCCAACGATTCTCTTCAGGATTCTTTTGATTTCTCTGTTGGAAACTTCAACCTGTCCATTTGACTGTGGATGGTAAGTCGTGGCAATTTTATGAGTAACTTCGTATTTGGCTAGGAGTGCATCAAATTATCTGTTATAGAAGTGCGTGCCACCATTACTGATGATCGCTCGAGATGTTTCGAAGCGAGTGAAAATATTATTTTTGAGGAATTTTAACACCACTTTGGAGTCATTTGATGGCAGTACTGTTGCTTCAACCTATTTGGAAATGTAGTCTACTGCAATCAGAATGTACAGGTTTCCATTTAATGGAACAAAGGGTCCCATAAAGTCAATCCCCCATACATCAAATATCTCCACTTCGAGAATGCTTTGAAGAGGTCATTCATTTCTCCTCGAAATATTTCCCATTCTCTGGCACCTGTCACATTGAAGAACGAATAAGTGAGCATCTTTAAACAAAATGGGTTAGAACAAACCTGATTGTAGGACTTTGGCTGTAATTTTCTCTCCGCTAAGGAGTCCATCATATGGTAATGAATGGCAATGCTGCAAGTGTTGGGAAGCAGCCGCGCAGCGGAAAAATAAAAATTATTATGCCACTTTCCCTTTGCCCAAGACCCATTTGTTTTGATTATTCTACAGGCCTAGGCATGTTACTATATATTCTAAGCATAAAACTCATAAAACATGCAAATAACATAAACCTAAACATGCTAACTATCATAAGAACTCTAATTAAAATAAAAAAGAAAAAGACTTACTTGAACCGTAGACTCCTCCAGTCCTCCCACCAATCTACAAGCTTTTCTCGAACTCAGCAAGCTCTTCCACGTTCCAAAGAGCCACCCAAGTGTGTGGCCTCCAAAGATGCACACACCAAAGCCAAAACTCAACGGCAAGACTACGCCTTGAGTGCACGGGTATTTTTCCATTGGTGCTAGCCTAGGCAAATACCTCAAAACTTTTAACTCGAGGTTCCTATAGTCAATTAGACTTAAGGATCCTCAAAATCAGTGGATTACTCTTAAACTTTAGAGTTGCTCACTTATATAAACCTAAGATATGAAAGGTTTGGTGCAAAAAATTGTGAAGAATTCTTTGGGTTTATATAGTGCTCCAAAGACAACAAAATTAATTAAGAATCCGATGTGAGATAAAAGCCAATTTAATCTTAGCCGTCGGATCTTAATTTAGCGGTTTAATGAGATTATAAAACCCTAATAAGAGTTTGGATCGAATTGGAATTCAAAACAAATAACAAATTTTTTTACTATTCACACATTACTATTCAAGCATTACTATTCACGCATTACTATTCACACATTACTATTCACATGAATAGTAATTTTTTAATCTATTTATTCCAATTCTCAAAGTGCCCCTATCGTCATTCACCAATCCCTAAGCCACTATGGAACCTCATAAATGATCTGTTCAATAATTAAATACATTGAACCATTTATGAACAATTCATACATAAATCATATATGCTGTTAAATATGTACTGTGCATTATTAACCATTGATTTCGACTTTGTTGTGTTTGACATTTTGGGTTCCCCTCAAGTTAGACATGAAATGAATCGTGATAATTTAATTGAAAATAAATTATCCTCCGATCAGATGGTCGTTCGATTTCAATGACCAAGGTTGACATCTAGCAACATGCCAAGGCCCTCAAATGAGAAGGAAAGATATACATGTCAGACACAGAATATTGACGACGCTGTTCAAGGCTCATGGCCTAGTTGGGAGTACGAAATAGATCTGCGGGGGAACTAAATCGGAGAAATAACATGGAGTCACCACCCGGTGTGAACCGGTAAAATGTGATTTAAGGCCGCACTCACCCCTCGTAAGGGAAGACCTCAAACCGTTGGGTTCGAGAATGGTCCCTTACTTATGTCACTTGTAACGATATGTTTGTGCAATAAACTAACCGAATCTACGCAACATACTCAAGAACAACCTATATCTAGTTCATGTTCATAAAGATAAATCCTATGTCTAAGTTTGCATGCTTGAAAAGTAAGTCATCATAACGGCAAACACACAATAACATACGGTAATCTCATGAACATACTTCAATTATATAATGCGAAAAATAAATGACAACGTAAACATAATGCAAATTCTAAGGGGAAAAAAAATAACCAATCATGCTTAAAAATAAACAACTAATCATGCATAAATAAGATACGTAATCATATTTAAAAATAAATGGCTCGCTAACGACCTAATCATGCTCGAATACAAGTTTGGATGAAGCAAAATACGTGTCTCTCAAGCGGTACATGGCATTGTATCCCGAGTGCAAACTGCAATACCGTCCATTCAGAATCGGCTACGAAATTTACGTCCGAGTTTCCATCTGATATACCACAAAAGAGAACACGCATTCCGTTCATCCGAAATTCACATTATGCCTCAATAAACGAATCTCATGCAATAATAAATCAAAATAAATAAAAGAAACGAAAGATAATAAATAAAGAAGGTGCCCTCAGGTCTAACCTATTTTTTCGTCTATCGGAAAAGTTGATATTCCGTAATATTTCTGGTTCACTAATCCAACATTTTCCTCACTGTTTCGCTGTTTTGGGATTGCTGTTTTCACTCAGTTTCATCGTCACTGTTTTCGGGGTAATTTTCTGGGCAGTTTTCTGGACAGTTTTATAGGCAGTTTATGGGCAGTTTTCTAGGCAGTTTTCTGGGCAGTTTAAGGTTTGATGAATTTGGGGTAGTGGGGCTGTGCATGCGTGAGGCTATGAGGACGTGTGGAAGCTGGGTGGCTAATGGCAGTGTATGGCTTGTTGGAAGTGAAGGCTAGGTGGCTAATGGCAGCGTGAATGGACCTTTAGTGTGCGCTGTTTTTTGGAGGGACGTGAGCTGGGTTGCTTTGAAGGTTGGAAGTTTGTGAGTTGTTGTTTATTGTGTGCAAAGTGTCAAGGGACTGATTGTGAGGCTGGTGGGTAGTGGCGTTGAGTTGGCAGTACGTGAGGGGGCTGGGGATGAGTTTGAAGGCCATGAGCGTGAGAAGGCAAAGGGGTTTGTGGCTTCATTTGGAGTGTGAAGGGCATGAGGGCTCTACGCGTGCAGGTGGTGTGATAGGCAAGGGCACTTTTACGTGGAGGTTGAGTGTTTTGTGAGTGGAGGGCTAAGGGGACGTGTTGTGCTTATTGTTGTCGGTTATGAGAGTACTTTGAAGTTGTTGAACGTGAATCAGTTTTTGGTTTGTGCGAGAGGGTGAAGATGAGCAAGTTGCGTTCGGTGCTTGATGAAGTTGAGGGTCACGTGATGAGCTAGGGTTTATTTCTTTTATTTTTTACGTGAGGTCTGGTTGAGGGTTATTGTTTTTGGAGCTATTGGTGAAGAGCCGTGGTGGAGTTTGGGTGCGTGAAGGGTAGTTGTTTGTTTTTGGGTTGTGTGTTGTTTATGAGTGAAATATTAGGGTTTTTGTGAGTAAGAGAAGGGGAGGCCGACAGGTTAGAGAGAGAAATTTAATGTATTTGGAGAGGGCCGAGAGGTGAGAGAAGGGCAGGTTTAGGGTTATTATTTTTGTGTTCTTTTTTTTTTATGTGAATCTGCCAGGTTTGAATGTATGGGTTAAGGGTTCTTTTTATAGGCTAAGGGAGATGGTTTACCTTGTTGAAGAAGGATTAGGATTTGTGTATTAATTGGAAGATATCTTTTAATTTAGTATGTGATAGGGAAATCTTTTAATTTGGGGAAATGATTTATGTATTTTAGGAAAGGTATTTAATTTAATTTTACTTTTAATTTAATTTGTGAATGTGATTTAATTTAATTTGTGACATGTATTTTAAATGTTTAAATTATTTAATTTGTTAGATGTGTTTTAAAATAGAGGTCCAACAAGCGAACCCGAAGCGAAACAAGCGAGTTAAATCTGACAAAATGCTAATTTCCAACTTTGCCCTTCCGACATCCGGTTCCCGTGGCTTTCACAATCAAAGAGGTAGTGTCTCCAAACGAGACTCATCATCGGGACTTATATGTAAAAATGCAGTGCCTACAGTCACCCCCACTTTGATGGGACTTGTGCAGTGTGTGACAATGACAATCCTATCAAAGTACGTGCAATGCATTTTCACTTACCTGGCTCGCCAGCTGTCACCTAGTTTGCCTGTTACTATGAACTGAATTTGATGATGTGCCATTTCTGGCATGCTAAACCTCGTACCTAGGGCGTCGCAGTAGTCCACAATTCTCACGATAGTCAACGGTAGTCCACGGTAGTCCTCGATAGTCCACATAATCCACGGTAGTCCACAACACTTCACGATAGTCCACGATAGTCCACATAATCCACGGTAGTCCACAACACTTCACGATAGTCGACGGTAATCCTCGGTAGTCCACATAATCCACGGTAGTCCACAACACTTCACGATAGTCCACGGTAGTCCTCGGTAGTCCACATAATCCACGGTAGTCTACGGTAGTCCAAAATACTTCACGATAGTCCACGGTAGTCCTCCGTAGTCCTCATAATCCACGGTAGTCTACAACACTTCACGATAGTCCACGGTAGTCCTCATAATCCACGGTAGTCCACAACACTTCAAGGTAATCCACGGTAGTCCACAGTATTCCACAACACTTCATGATAGTCCAAGGTAGTCCTCGGTAGTCCACAAAATCCACGGTAGTCCACATAATCCACATGCCATACCTGACGTGCTAAACCCCGTACCTAGGGTGTCGCGGTAGTCCACAATAGTCCAAATGTCATACCCGGCGTGCTAAACCCCATACCTAGTGTGTCACGGTAGTCCACAATATTCCACATACCGTCCCTGGGTGCTAAACCCCGTACCTTGGGTTTTGCGGTAGTCCATAATAGTTCAAATGCCATACTTGGCGTGCTAAACCCTATACCTAGGGTGTCACGGTAGTCCACAATAGTCCAGATGTCGTACCTGGCATACTAAACCCCGTACCAAGGGTGTCGTGGTAGTCCACAATAGTCCACATGCCGTACCTGGCGTGCTAACCCCGTACCTAGGGTGTCGCTGTAGTCTGAATTCCGTACCTGGCATGCTAACCCCGTACCTAGGGTGTCGCAGTGGTGTCTCCGTACTTAGGGTGTCGCAGTTGTCTGAATAGTCCACATGTCGTACCTGGCGTGCTAACCCCTTACCTAGGGCGTTGCTGTGGTTTGAATGCCGTACCTGGCAAGCTAAACCCCGTACCTAGGGTGTCGCTGAAACGTCTCCATACCCGGAGTGCCGTACCTGGCAAAACTGATCTGATATCTCCATATCCAGACTGCCGTACCTGGTAAAACTGATCTGATGTCTCCATACCCGGAGTGCCATACCTGGCAAAACTAATCTGATGTCTCCATACCCGGGGTGCCATACCTGGCAAAACTGATCTGATGAGAGTTGGTCCATTTTCGAACCGTGCTCCATTTCCGGAGTGCCATTTTCAGTGAGCTAACCCCATTGTCGAAGTGTCGCTGATGTGATGATAGTCCATTTTCGAACCATGCTCCATTTTCGGAGTGCCATTTTCGGTGAGCCAACCCTATTTTTGAAGTGTCGCTGATGTGATGATAGTCCATTTTCGAACCATGCTCCATTTCTAGAGTGCCATTTTCGGCGAACGGTAGTGGTCCATTTTCGAACCGTGCTCCATTTTTGGACTGCCATTTTCGGTGTCTGATGTGATAATGGTCCATTTCCGAACCGTTCTCTATTTTTGGAGTGCCATTTTCGGCGAGCTGATGTGATTGTGGTCCATTTCCGAACCATGCTCCATTTTTAGAGTGTCATTTTCGGCGTCTGATGAGATACTGGTCCATTTCTGAACCGTGCTCCATTTTCGGAATGCCATTTTCGGTGAGCTGATATGATTGTGGTCCATTTCCGAACCATGTTGATGTGAGAGTGGTCCATTTCCGAACCGTTGCTGATGAGAGATAGTCCATTTCCGAACCATTACTGATGAGAGAGATAGTCCATTTCCGAACCATTACTGATGTGAGAGTGGTCCCTTTCTGAACCATTACTGATGCGCAAGACAGTCCATTTCCGAACCATGACTGATGTGAGAGTGGTCCATTCCCAAACCGTGGTCCATTCTCGGAGTGCCATTCTCGGCTTGTTCATTCCCGAACTGCGCTCCATTATCGGAGTGCCATTCCTGGCTTATTTATTCCCGAACTGTGCTCCATTCTCGGAGTGCCATTCCCAGCTTGTTCATTCCCGAACTTTGTTCCATTCTTGGAGTGCCATTCCCGGCTTGTTTTTTCTCGAACTGTGCTCCATTCTCAGAGTGCCATTCCTGGTTTGACTGATACTGAAGTTAATGTGGGCCTCGCCCCCAGAGTGCCATACCTGGTAAGACTGATACTAATAATAATGTGGGCCTCGCCCTCAGAGTGCCATGCCCGGCAAGACTAATCTGATAATTATGTGGGCCTCGCCCTCAGAGTGCCATACCCGACAAGACTGATACTAATAATTATGTGGGCCTCACCCTCAGAGTGCCATACCCGGCAAGATTGATACTGATGCTAATATGGGCCTCGCCCCCAGACTGATCCTGAGATGGGCATCGCCCCCAAATTGATACCGATGTGGGCCTCGCCCTAAACTGATGCTGATATGGGCCTCGCCCCCAGACTGATACTGATATGGGCCTCTCCCCCAGACTGATACTGATATGGGCCTCGCCCCAAACTGATGCTGATATGGGCCTCACCCAAACTGATGCTGATATGGGCCTCACCCCTCAGACTGATACTGATATGGGCCTCGCCCCAAATTGATGTTGATATGGGCCTCGCCCCTCAAACTGATGCTGATATGGGTCTCGCCCATACTGATACTGATGTGGGTCTCGCCAAAACTGATGCTGATATGGGCCTCGCCCCTCTGATGCTGATATGGGCCTCGCCCTCAACTGATACTGATGTGGTCCGCGCCCCCAAACTGATACTGATGTGGGCCTCGACCTTGGGACTCATCCCCAAAACTGATACTGACATGGGCCTCGACCCTATGACTCATCCCCAAAACTGAAACTGATATGGGACTAAACCCTGTGACTCATCCCCAAAATTACTACTCATATGTTGCTGATTCAAGTTGGCTTGTCTTTGCCGCTTTCTCTTTTTTCTTCTTTTAAACCTATGAATACAAAGCAAAACAAACACAAAAAAGAATTCAAAATGTGTTAAGTGTATGCATGCATGTATGAATGAATTTCCTATTCCGTTGGGTTAGGTCTTCCGCCAGTTCTCCAGATGATTGCTCAGTCTTCTCTCTGGTCGCATGAATCAATATCTTGTTATGTCCCGGATTCGCGAGGTGGTAGACTGGTCGCCCCCAGTCTTGGTTTAGCTTTATATTCTCCGCTGTTTGCATTAGGTCAAGGTGAACCACATGGTGGGGCCTTCCATATCATCATACTATACTACATGCTAGGAAATAGTCTCCATAGTTATATATATCATTTTCCTTAAAGAATGCTCAGTAATGAGACCAGAGAACTTTCAAAACATTCGATGCAACTCAAATCCAAGTCTTTGAATAATTGATCTATGCCAGACTCAAAATGTGTGTGTGCAAAGGTTCTTTTACACCTTGATCCTTAAGTAAGCCAACTCAATGATTTTGTTTCAAAAATTGGGATCGATAGGTCAAACCAACCTAGATGTCTGAATTATGTTATGTAATTACCTTTTCGTGCTCAATGTGGTATGGTTTTATCTTTCTTTTCCTTTGTCTCTCATTTTTCTTTTCATTTTGGACTTCATTTTTTTTCTTTTTCTTTTTTCCAACACACCTACCCTTTAAGGTAGCATTTCTCCTCATGGTGGTCCTAATACTCACCCATAGGTAGCTTCACGCTTATCGGTTATAGGTGGTTCAATTCTTTTCTTTAGAGACTTTTCTTTTATTTTCAACCATTCCACTGTTAGACAATTATGACCCATAGTGTCACTGTTTGTAAAAGACATTGTGTTTTTGTATAAAATTAACTATGTAGTAATGAAATTGCCATTTTACCGTTTCGTAATTTATTTACATTGATATATAAATGGTAAAAGTCCATATGATTAGTTCCGGATTGAGATGATATGAGACAGTATCAATCCATAAAGGTTTAATCATTAAATATCCCTAGTCGTAGTATTATCGAGACTGGACATCGATAATGCGGAATAGACTAGTATTGCACTTGTGCGCGTTGTGGAGGGCATAACAACATAATTCTCATATGTTTAAGTATATGATACTTATGCAAGTACGATAGGAGGTTGTGTTTTACCGATGGTATGAAAAACAGCTTCGCTCTGGATAGACCCCGTGGAATCCCATTGGTAGTATGTATATGTGTCTATGGGAGTCCGCTTCAGGGTAGATGTATTTGGTCTTAACCTGAGACTTGCATCGCTAGTACTTGCGACAATCGGTAAACTTTGGTTTTGGTCGTCCAGGGCTTTAACAGGTTCTGTGTACGCCTCTATTGGGTTTATTGAGAATCGTAGTGTATTGGATGTGATGTCATGACGGAAGTATCACTTCAGATATATGGAGATGATGATCACGCAGGGATTCATAACTAGTTCTCTATTGTGTTGTAACCATCGGGATAATATGACAAGGTCATGATTATCCGATTTAAAGAGACTAGTTGCTTGATATCCGATATGTGCTTCGTAAGGGGCATATACTAATCCAGCCCCTGGCCTTGCACGTGACATCATGTACTGGATCGCAATACGCAATACTACGTATTCTACGCCTGACATAGATTATATATTCCAGTAAGAATATTTCTGGAGAATTGGGTAGGCACGGTGCTTTGCTAGAAGCCAACCATGTATTGTAAACCGGTAAGCACGTGGTACGAGGTACTCACTTTATCGGATAGTCCGATAACCGGATTTACTGCCAACATATCCAGAAATCTCTTGGGTTGCTTCCCAAAGATTCACCGATGACAGTTGACTCGACTAGAATTAATCTGGGATTAATTAAGGTTTTATTTAATCTGGGATTAAATATGTTCGAAAGAGAGATAACACGATTAATTTGGAATTAATCGGTAAAATAAATTTAATAGTTAAATTTGATTTTTCTATTTAATTTATTTGAATGGACTAAAATTAATATATTAGATATATTAATATGAATTGGATTTCATTACGAAATTAAAGTCGGACTTTAATACGAACGATCGAATTAATTTAGAATTAATTCGTAAATGACTTTCGTAATATATTTGCGAGGCATCGTTATTTAATTAAATTAGATTTAATTATTCAGACATGATAGTTCATTTAATCAGATTAAAGGGAACCGAGCCGCGACAAATATTCGTAGAGACATTTGAATTTTGAATTCAAATGTGGGGCCCACTTCACATGTGGTAGTTGGCATTTATGCCAAGCCACCTACCACTCAACCACCTTGTAATGGTTTTGATAAAACCATTTACCCAACCACCTAGTTTAGGTGAAAAGGGTAAAAGTGATTTTACCAAAACCAACTCTCTCTCTCTTTTGGTAACATTTGAACTAAAACAAACCCTAGCACACAAGGCTTGGGTGTGAGCTTCCTCTCTCTCTTCACTTTGATTTTCTTGCAAACTCAAAGAAGCTAGCACTTCAAAGATCAACAAAGGTGATAGGGAAACATCTTCAAGAGCTGGAATCAACACTTTAGGCTTGGAACTTGGAGTTTTCTTCTCAAATTTTTAAAAACTCAAATTCATTCATTGTAAGTATTCCGCAACTTATAATGATTTTAATCACATGTTTTCATGCTTATTAGATCCTTGGCATGTTCTAGGAACACTAACAACCACGCATCATAACATAAGCAAATCAAGATAGACATCTAAGCAAACGGTCATTCACCGACCTACAATTTCTTCGACTAGTCACTTTGCTAGCTACTCAGGTTTTCACTACTAAGAACCATAATCAAGTGCTTACGAGTC
This sequence comes from Zanthoxylum bungeanum, assembly GCA_019454045.1. Taxonomy (NCBI): domain Eukaryota; kingdom Viridiplantae; phylum Streptophyta; class Magnoliopsida; order Sapindales; family Rutaceae; genus Zanthoxylum; species Zanthoxylum bungeanum. The sequence continues at coordinate 271,646 of SKCR01018440.1, read as the reverse complement.
TAACATAGATCTATTACTCAAAGCATCAGATAAAATCATGTCAAGGTTTATCGTTTCTAAAGTTTCACCCTAAAGCAATCAATTTCATCATCGGACTTATGTCTAACTATCAAGGACTAAAAACAAACTGTAGGCATTGCATTTTTACATGTGAAAGCCGATGATGAGCCTCATTTGGAGGCACTATCTTTTAAGTCGTAGAAATCGCGGAAAACGGACGTCGGAAGGGAAGAGTCAAGAATTGACCGTTTTGTTGGATTTAGTTCACGTGTTTAGCTTCGGGTTCGCTGTTGGATCTCCGTTTTAAAACTTAACCTTAGCCTAAGCCCATTAAATCACATCCAAAGATAATTAAAACATTTAAAATATATAACACAAATTAAAGTAAATTAAAACCAATTATATTAAACACAAATTAAAGTAAATTAAAACCAATTAAATACAAATTAAATTAAATTGAATTAAACTAAAATCCATTGAAACCAATTAAATTAAAACCAATTAGATTAAATAAATAACCAAGTTGAAATTAAATGAAATAACTAAATTGAAATTGAAATTAATTAATTAATTAAGTCATATACCCAATTAAATAAACTAATTAAGTTATATACCCAATTAAAAATAAAACATTAAATAAAATCATTTCACAAATTGAATTAAAATTAAAATCAAATAAAATCAAAAATCAAATACCAAAATTAAAAATTCACTTCCAAATTAAAATCAATCAAAATAAAATAATTCCTAATTTAAATAATTTAATCACCAATTTAATGAAATTACCCACCAAAAATACAATATCCTTGCCTAAATAATTAAAATCAAATACCAATACACCTAATTAATTGATTTCTTTCCTAAAATAAAATCCATGCATGCAAACCCTAATTTGATGAACTATATAAACAACACACAAAATCAACCCTTGACCCTCTCCCTCTCGGTAACAAACAAACCAAAAAAATAAAAAATTGCCTCTGCCCTCAATCTCTCATCAAAACCTGCACACACAGACCCCAAGTTGAAGCCACAAATACTCGCCATTTAGCCATAGCTCATATGGCCTCACCCAGCCCCCTTAACCGACTCTGTCACTGCCACAAATGAACCTTAAACAGACCAAAGTAAACACAAAACAAAGCAGCCCTGACCGAATAAGAGAAACAGTTTACACGTGAAATAAACCCTTCATTCGACAGCCCTTAGCAAGAATCATGCCCATTCACTGCTCATGAACCCTCAAAATCGCCACTATTTCCACGCCAAAGCAACAACAGCCTTCAACGCTCCATGCCACCTGCCCCTTAACGCACACAGCTTGCCCCTTAGCGCACAAAAGAACCTTTCACGCCAAAGTCTCACAGCCATGCACCAGCCCCCTCACGTTACACCCACAAACCTTCACTAAACTGCCCCTTTGACCATTAACCAAGAGCAACACAACTATTGCCCCCCTCCATGTACCCACATCCAAACTCCACTCAACACGTCCGTAGCATGCCCCTTTGAAGCCAACAACCTGACCGAATAAACAGGCTCCCTAATCCACTGAAATTCTGTCCAAAACAATAACAAATCCGCTTAAAACAGTACGCAGAATAACCCCCAAAACTACCCGAAACTGTACCCCGAAACTACATAAAACAGTCCATTAACAAACCTGAAACAGTGAGCAGAAAACGCATCCAAAACAGCAGCAAAATGAAGCCTAAACAGCGAGAAAAATAGTGGAACGACAAGTTGAAACGCTAAGCTAGTGAACCAAAGTAATGAGCTTTTACCCCTTCCGACCTCCGTGAAACGCAAGTCCGAAGATGACTTAAACGGTTAGACCTGAGGGTACTTTTTCACACTTATTTTTTCTATTTTATTTTTTATTATTTATTGAGTTTATTTGCATGATTATTATGGATTGATGCATGATTGTGGCCCTTGATTAAAATGAAAAATGTGTCGCCTCTCGTGGTATATAGGATGGAAACCCGGACATAAATTTCATAGCCGATTCCGAATGGACGGTAGTATGATCTGCACTCGGGATACAACTCCACGTACCACTTGAGCAAACGACGCATATTTTATTTTATGTTGTTTTGATGTATTTAATTATTCTGCCATTCAATTTTCTGCACGTTATTTATTTATGTAATGATGAGAAAAGTGCATGGGCTTAGTAAGTGCGATGAAAGGTCCTCTAATTGAAGAGGTTAAAATCCTTTACCACGATGCTTCGCCACGCCGATTATTTTTGTGTTTACTTTTGTCTTTATTTATGCATATTATGTGTTTATTGCGCATGGGCTTAGTAAGTCGGGTTAAAGGCCCTCCGTTTCACGAGGATTAATCCTTACCATGATACTTCACCGCGCCGGATGACGTACATTCGATTGGACGTGAGATGTGTTCAATCGGATATACAAAGTCCGATATATTGTCTTTGTTATTATGCCTTTATTTTATGCATATTATGTGTTCATTGCGCATGGGCTTAGTAAGTCAGATTAAAGGCCCTTCGTTTCACGGGGATAAGATCCTTACCACGATGCTTCGCCGCGCCGAGTATTTTTGTGTTTACTTTTGTCTTTATTTATGCATATTATGTGTTTATTGTGCATGGGCTTAGTAAGTCGGATTAAAGGCCCTCCGTTTCATGGGGATAAGATCCTTACCACGATGCTTCGCCGCACCGGATGACATACATTCAATTGGACGTGAGATGTGTTCAATCGGATATACAAAGTCCGATATCTTGTCTTTGTTATTATGCCTTTATTTTATGCATATTAGGTGTTCATTGCGCATGGGCTTAGTAAGTCGGATTAAAGGCCCTCCGTTTCACGGGGATAAGATCCTTTACCACGATGCTTCGCCGCGCTTCTTGTCATGTCACTGATTCTTTTGTACATCATTGTCTTATTCATGCATGTATTATGTAATTCCATATAGTTGCATCATCTACCTTAGTCTTGGCTTAATGTATTACAATTTATGCATCCATGTTGTGAAGGCGTGTGGACATTATTTCTTGTGGTATATCGGATGGAAACCCATACGTAAATTCCGTAGCCGATTCCGAATGGACGGTTGTGCGGTCTGTACTTGGGATACAATTCCACATACCACTTGGAAAAGTATTCACATGCATGTTTGTGCCCATATTAGTTATCATCTTTCGCATCACATATAACATGCTTAATCAGAAATTTGTAGTGTCCACATGTGCGCACTTGCGTCTCTCTCATTCTTTGGCATTACATCATGGCACGTTTATCTTTAATGTACGAGTGCATCTTTAGTTGTTTATCTTTTGCATGTTTAAATTCACATCTTTCTTAATCTCTTCAAGTTACGCGCTTATGTTGATTTTGTTTATTATGCGGTTATTTTGATCTTGTTTCATATGCCTTTATAATGAGCTTATAACATGAGATGTTCGCCGTTATTTTGATTTCCTTTATATTGCATGCCAATATTTCCATGGTTGTTTGTGTTTATGTTTGCATGAATATTGAATTCTTATGATGTGATATGGTTGCTATTGAAAAAGACTTTATCTTCATGCATGTGAACTTATGATTATGGTGCACTCTTGGAAATAAGTGTTATTTAGGCTTGATTAAATTATTACACAAATCCTTTCATTACAAGTGACATAAGTAAGGGACCATTCCGAACCCAACGGTTTGAGGTCTTCCCTTGCGAGGGGTGAGTACGGCCTTAAATCTCATTTTCTTGGTTTACACCGGGTGGCGACTCTATCATTCTCCGGTTTAGTCCCCCGTGGCTACTCCGTACTCCAAATCGGGCCGCGAGCCCGAAACAACATGCGTCGTTCCAGGTTTCCCTGTGTCACCACACAAACAATACTTTTTTTTTTCATTTTTTTCTTTGAAGGCCCCCCAATGGTCTTTCTATTCTTGCCATGAGGTTTTTTGTTTCTCGATTTCCTTTTCCTCGATATCCATATTTGCTAAACTCTTCTTTGACAATTCTTCTTTTATCCCTAATCCAACGAATATCTATGATGGCTTTTAAGATACAAGGGTTAACATGATGCGTGTATGCATAAGATGCGTACGATGTATGAGATATATAAGTCGGCCCATTATCATTTTAAAGTATTCAATCATACTATTGCGCGGTGCAAACTTGTCCCATTTGAAAAGGCCCAATAGGTTTACACTTTACGAAAACATGGCTAAACGACTTCAAATGATAAAAGGCCTAAACAACGCAATGGCTCATCGATTTTTTAGAAACTTTTGGCCCAACTGTCAAAGGACACGAACTCGTCCCAGTTTAAATGGCACAACAAGTCCACATCTTTTGACAAAAGGTCCAACTAGATCCAATGATGACGGTCCAAAACATAAACACAAAAAAATAATTTCTATTAGTTCTACGACTAAGGTTCTCATGTGTTGCCCACAACTAGGACTCCCTACTCAAGGGTTCAAACGACCAAGTGAGCGCACCTTTTTTATACTTTACGGTACGTGCCAATGAGTTATGGTGTGTGACTGACTGTCAAATGGATTTCCCGTTGTAGATTCCCCAGATGGAGGGTGGAGCGAGGCTCTCTTAAGTACCCAAGCCTCTTAGGCTCTTATCACTTGGTGTCAGGAATAAACAACGAGTCCTCTAAACTAGTCTGTCACAACGAGCTACAAGTAATGATTATCTCGGTGCCTTCACATCTTTTCCGTATGAAAAGGTAGTGAGTGAAGGAAGACATCGAACCATCACCTAGCCTTAACAATGCCTTTGATTACACCCCTTTCAACCCACTACATGAACAGTTAACTTAAAGCACAAATCATAATATTACAAGAAATTATTTCGGGGCCGATTCTCTATCCCCAGTGGAGTCGCCAGACTATAGGACAAATAATGTTGACGACGCTGTTCTAGGCTCATGGCCTAGTTGGGAGTACGGAATAGATCTGCGGGGGAACTAAACCAGAGAAATAACATGGAGTCGCCACCCGGTGTGAACCGGGAAAATGTAATTTAAGGCCGCACTCACCCCTCGCAAGGGAAGACCTCAAACCGTTGGGTTCGGAACGGTCCCTTACTTATGTCACTTGTAAAGATATGATTTGTGCAATAAACTAACTGAATCTACGCAACATACTCAAGAACAACCTATATCTAGTTCATGTTCATAAAGATAAATCCTATGTCTAAGTTTGCATGCTTGAAAAGTAAGTCATCATAACGGCAAACACACAATAACATACGGTAATCTCATGAACATACTTCAATTATATAATGCGAAAAATAAATGACAACGTAAACATAATGCAAATTCTAAGGGAAAAAAAATAACCAATCATGCTTAAAAATAAACAACTAATCATGCATAAATAAGATACGTAATCATATTTAAAAATAAATGGCTCGCTAACGACCTAATCATGCTCGAATACAAGTTTGGATGAAGCGAATACGTGTCTCTCAAGCGGTACATGGCATTGTATCCCGAGTGCAAACTGCAATACCGTCCTTCAGAATCGGCTACGAAATTTACGTCCGAGTTTCCATCTGATATACCACAAAAGAGAACACGCATTCCGTTCATCCGAAATTCACATTATGCCTCAATAAACGAATCTCATGCAATAATAAATCAAAATAAATAAAAGAAACGAAAGATAATAAATAAAGAAGGTGCCCTCAGGTCTAACCTCTTTTGTCGTCTCTCGAAAGCGCGTTACACGACCATCGGAAGGGTTGATAATCCGTAACTTTTCTGGTTCACTAATCCAACATTTTTCTAGCTGTTTCGCTATTTTGGGACTGATGTTTTCACTCGGTTTCACCGCTGTTTTTGTTGTATTTTCTGGTCACTGTTTTCTGGGCAGATTTCTGGGCAGATTTCTGGGCAATTTCTGGGTAGTTTCTGGGTAGTTTTCTGGGTAGTTTCTGGGCAGTTTTCTGAGTAGTTTTATGGGAGTTCAAGGTTTGATGAATTGGGGGTAGTGGGGCTGTGCGTGCGTGAGGTTATGAAGAGGTGTGGAAGCTGGGTGGCTAATGGCAGCGTGGGGCTTGTTGGCAGTGAAGCCTAGATGGCTAATGGCAGCGTGAATGGACCTTTAGTGTGCGCTGTTTTTGGAGGGACGTGAGCTGGGTTGCTTTGAAGGTTGGAAGTTTGTGAGTTGTTGTTTGTTGCGTGCAAAGTGTCAAGGGACTGATTGTGAAGCTGATGGGCAGTGGCGTTGAGTTGGTAGTACGTGAGAGGGCTGGGGACGAGTTTGAAGACTGTGAGCATGAGAAGGCAAAGAGGCTTGTGGCTTTGTTTGGAGTGTGAAGGGAAGATGGGCTCTATTCGTGTAGGTGGCGTGATAGGCAAGGGCACTGTTACGTGGAGGTTGAGGGCTTTGTGTGTGGAGGGCCAAAGGGACGTGTTTTGCTTATTGTTGTCGGTTATGAGAGTACTTTGAAGTTGTTGAACGTGAGACAGCTTTTGGTTTGTGCGTGAGGGTGAAGATGAGCAAGTTGCGTTGGGTGCTTGATGAAGTTGAGGGTCACGTGGTGAGCTAGGGTTTATTTCATTTGTTTGTTACGTGAGGTCTGGTTGAGGGTTATTTTTTGGGAGCTATTGGTGAAGAACCGTGGTGGAGTTTGGGTTCGTGAAGGGTAGTTTTGTTTGTTTTAGGGCTGTGTGTTGTTTATGAGTGAAAGATTAGGGTTTTTGTGAGTAAGAGAGGGGGGAGGCCGACAGGTTAGAGAGAGAAAGTTAATGTATTTGGAGAGGGCCGAGATGAGAGAGAAGGGCAGATTTAGGGTTATTATTTTGTGTTCTTTTTTTGTGTGAATCTGCCAGGTTTGAATGTGTGGGTTAAGGGTTTTTTTATAGGCCAAGAGAGGGGGTTTACCTTGTTGAAGAAGGAATAGGATTTGTGCATTAATTGGGAGATATATTTTCATTTAGTATTTGATAGGGAAATCTTTTAATTTGGGGAAGTGATTTATGTATTTTAGGAAAGGGATTTAATTTAATTTTGAGTTTAATTTAATTTGTGAATGTGATTTAATTTAATTTGTGACATGTATTTTAAATGTTTTAATTATTTAATTTGTGAGATGTGTTTTAAAATAGAGGTCCAATAAGCGAACCCGAAGGGAAACAAGCGAGTTAAATCAGACGAAATGCTAATTTCCAACTTTGCCCTTTCGACGTCCGTTTCCCGCGACTTTCATAATCAAAGAGGAACTGTCTCCATACGAGACTCATCATCGGGACTTATATGCAAAAATGCAGTGCCTACAATACATACCCATTCTGTATGCGATTTACATATGATACAGACCTTCGCCTCATTATATCCCCACTTATTGACCTAGGATATGGAAAGTGTTTACCCATATGGTCAAAGGTATGATGTTGATAGTGTCATGAATCGAGTTAACCCAAGAATCTCACATGATTATTCCGATATGGCCACAGTCTCAAGCACTGATCACACATATCAACCCGTGAACTGAAATACTACTCTTATAAGAAAATATTATCCAAGAGAGTGGCGATTCTCTGTTGTATCTTTACAAACTTCATGTGTTTCAATAAATGACTCAATCATATCCTTATGACTGGATCTTTTAAAACGGGGAAGGAGAATGTCAAAGTTATTTCATCCACACATAAGATTGGAAAGACCTCAAGTCTAAGGACTCGTCATTGTTGGTTTCTAGTTAGGTCCCAAGATCAATATAAGCATGAAAATAACAAGTGAATACATCAACGGAGGTAGCAGAATACTCAAATCGATCGGTTGAGACGATTTGGTAACAAATAAAATTTGTTTTTTTGCCACTGCAGTGCAGATTTTTTGCCTCCAAAAATCAGATTTTGATCTAAGAATTAGAGCTCCAAGCTTCGTCAAATGGTTCCCGGCTCGTGGGTGGGTTTCCCTATCACCTTTGTATGTCTTCTGAGTGTGCTAGCACTAAGATTTTACAACAAAATCATCCCCAAACTTCTCCCACTGCTCACGCCATTTTGACAGAAAAATGGAAGAAAATGAAGCCCCTTGGGCGTTGGAGAAGGGAGAAAAGAGGAGAGGAGAGATGGAGGAGAGAGGGAGCAAAAATGTTGAATTAATTTGGTAATTGTTTTCTAAAAACATATACCAAAAATTTGAAAACAAATACCAAATATTAAAATATTCATATATGTCTTTCAAACATCACAATTGAGTATTAAACACTCAACCATCAACTCCCATCAAGTCACATCACCTCACATCACTTTAATAAAGTGACATGTTGTCAAGTCACATCACTCAAAGTGACAAGTGATTTGACGCTTGATGCGACTAGCGATTTGATGCTTGATTTGACTTGGGCGCCGCACTCGAATTCGAAATGCGAATTCGCTCACAAAAAATCTCGGGCTCGGGCTCGTTAATTCCAAATTAACGATTTTCCGTTGCGCCGTAATTAAATCTGATTTAATTAAATAATCATGCCTAGCATAATTACTATTCACGTCGCCAACGAATTATTCTAAATTAATTCGTTCGCCCGAATTAAAATCTAATTTTAATTCCTCGTCGAAATCCAATTTCGTTTAACATATCAAATATATTAATTTACCGATTAATTCCAAATTAATCGTTATCTCTCTTTAATGATATTTTATCCTAGATAAAATATCTCCAAAATTAATCCTAGATTAATTCTCTCTCTCTTCTAATTAATCATAGATTAATTAAATGCGAGTCATATGTTATTGGTGAATCTTTAGGAAGCGACCCATGAGATCCCCGGATATGTTGGTAGTAAATTCAGTCGTCGGACTTTCCGAACACGTAAGTACCTCGTACTACGTTTTACCGATTTACAATACAAGGTTCGCCTCTAGCAAAGCGCCATGCCTACCCAATTCTCCGGAAATATCCTTACAGGAATTAAGGATCTGTATCAGGCATAGTATACGTAATATTGCGTATTTCTGTCCAGTATCGGATGATCACATTCTAGGCTTGGGGCTGGAATTGTGTCTGCCCCGTACGAAGCACATGTCGGATGTCTGGTAACTAGTCTCTATGATTGGATAAACCTGACCTAGTCATTTTATCCCGATAGCTGTAGCATTTAAGAGTACTAATATCGTATCCTACGTGACCATAATCTCCACTAAGACTGGAGTGATACTTCCATCTTGACATCACACCAAACACACTATGATTCTCAATATACCCAGCATTGGCGTACACAGAACCTGTTAAAGCCCTGGACGACCACAACCAAAGTATAATTATTGTCGTAAGTATTAGCGGTGCAAGTATCAGGTTAAGACTAAATACACCTACCCTGATTTTGGACTTCCATAGACACATAGTCATACTACCAATGGAATTCCGAGGGGGTCTATCCAGAGCGAAGCTGTTTCCCGTACCATCGGTGAAACACAACCTCCTACTACACTTGCATGAGCATCCAATACCCAAATATATGAGAACTATGTCGTTGTGCCCTCACAACGCGCACAAGTGCAATACTAGTCTTTTACGTATTTATCGATGTCCAATCTCAATAATACTCTGACTATGGATATTTAATGATTTATCCTTCGTTGATTGATACTGTCTCATATCATTCTCAATCAAGGAATAAATCATAAGGACCTCTCATCATTTATATATCTTGGTGATCTAATCACAAATGATAAGAGTGCAATCTCATTTGTCACATAGTTAATTTGTACAACAACACCACGATCTGTAAAAATAGTGACGCTATGGGTCATAATTGTCCAACAATCTCCCACTTGGCCTATAGCCAGTCACTCGAGTGCTTGACACCCGAACTATGTACGGTTGGCTCAAATTGCTGAGGAAATGCTTTCGTCTGCGGATTTGCATGATTATCATCTGATGCGATTTATTCGATCATCACATCGCCATGATGTATGATCCGAACGAATCAAATGAATATCGAAGTATATATCTGGATTGTCGATGAGACCATTAATTCTTTAGCCTGTGCTGACACCTAGCTCAGTTGCTAACAGAACTATATCTAATCTAATTAGATTTTTTATTGACCCAGATGGCTTCTATTGCTGCCTCAGTTGTAGCAATTACCCACATTTGTCACTGTTCCGTTATTCAAACTGTATAGTACCGTTTGCGACTTTTAGTCGTTATATCGGTTTAGAAAACTTGCAGTAGTGATCCCAGTCACTCTAAGTTCTCCTTCTCCATAGATTAAGACGGCATCCTTAGTTCTCTGAGATACTAAGTATGTTCTTAACTTCAATCCAGTGACTATCACTTGGATTGGTCTGTTTTGTGAATCCATATGCTCAAAGCGTATGAGACACCAGGTCACGTACATTTTTCAAAGTACGAGTTTCTCGGAGAGTGTTCTTGAAAGCCTATCTTTCACCGATTGTTATATTATGGGAATATCATTTCCAAGAAATGACGTATTACTATTATTTATAGGACAACCACTGTCAGTGCTCTCCCACTAACCCTCTTATATACACAAGAATCTGTAGGCATTGCATTTTTGCATGTGAAACCCGATGATGAGTCTCAGTTTGGAGTCACTACTTTTTTAATCGAGGACGTTGCGGGAAACAGATGTCGGAAGGGAATCGGTATTTCATTAGATTTTTTATTCGCTTGTTTAGCGTCAAGCTTACTTGTTAGACCTCCGTTTAGAGCACTTGGCCTGAAAAAAAGCCCACACCACCACCACCTTGGCCCACACGCCTAAGGCCCTAAAAGACATCAAAATTAAATAAAATAATTAATTAAATGATATACCAACTAAATGAAATATTAAAATTAAATAAAATATTAATTAAGTCATCAACCAATTAAAATCCAACACAAATTAAATACCAATTAATTAAATCTAAATTAAATTAAACTAATATTTAATTAAAATCTAATACCAAAATTAAAATAAATCACTTCCTAATTTAATAAATCACTCACAAATTTAAAATATTTTCTCACATATTAACAAATTAAATGCCTAAATAAAACAAATAAATACCAAAATTAAAATATATAACCTTCATAAACAAACAAATAATTAAATCCCTCCCTTTTAAATTGATTTCCTTTCCTTTTTAATCCAAGCAAACCCTAACATGCAACTATATAAACAACACAAACTAAACCCTAATTCCCCTAGAGATTCATGGCAAAAAAAAAAAAAACTAAATAAAAACCCTAAGGGCCTCTCTCCTAGCTAAGACATTCACTGCATATACAAAAATAACACTCACGGCTCATTCACAAACAATACAAAATAAACACCTGCCTTCATCAGACTTACACACATAGCCTTCACGCATAGCCACGACCTCAGCCCTCCTCAGCCCCTCATCTTCACAGCCATTCCACTTAACACAGCTATCGCCTCTACACTGCCTTTTCGTCAACAGCCATTCAGCCCACTGACCTTCACCATGCATACGTAGAAACCCCACAAACAGATCACGTCCCTAGCACCCTTCACACTCACGCACACACAACTCACTGTCTCAAAGTCACACACATTTTTAATGCACCCTGATTCATACAGCCCTTCGCCATTGGAACAAATTCACTAACGTACCATAACCTTCACGCCACCATCACTCAGTTCACGTAAGCCATACTGCTCACGCCACATCCACACTCACAAACGTCCAACCCCTTTCACGCTATTAAAACCCACTCACAAACACCACATGCCCCTTCTGTTGGACAATTATGACCATAGCGTCACTATTTGTACTGATCACGGTGTTGTTGTGCAAATTAACTATGTAATAAAGGAGATTGCACTCTTATCATTTGTGATTAGATCACCTAGATGTATAAATGATGAGAGGTCCCTATGATTTCGTTCCTGGACCGAGAATGATATGAGACAGTATCAGTCCATGAAGGATAAATCGTTAAATATCCCTAGTTAGAGTATTATCGAGATTGGACATCGATAAATATGTAAAAGACTAGTATTGCACTTGTGTGCGTTTGTGAGGACACAACTGCATAGTTCTCATATATTTGGGTATATGATACTCATGCAAGTGTAATAGAAGGTTGTGTTTTACCGATGGTATGGGAAACAGCTTCGCTCTGGATTAGACCCCCTCGAAATTCCATTGGTAGTATGACTACGTGTCTATGAAAGTTCGAAATCAGGGTAGGTGCATTTGGTCTTAATCTGAGACTTGCACCGTTAATACTTGCGACAATCAATATACTTTGGTTGCGGTCGTCCAGGGCTTTAACCGGTTCTGTGTACGCCAATACTGGGTATATTGAAAATCATAGTGTGTTGGGTGTAATGTCAAGACGAAAGTGTCACTCCAGTCATATGGAGTTGATGATCACGCAGGGATATAGAACTCGTTCTCTATATAAGGTTGCAACCGTTGGGATAATATGACTTGGTCATGATTATCCGATTTTAAAGAGACTAGTTGCTTGTCATCCGATATATGCTTCGTACGGGGTAGACACTGTACCAGCCCCAGGCCTTGCATGTGATCATCCGATACTGGACAGAAATACGCAATACTACGTACACTACGCCTGATACAGATCATTTATTCCTGTAAGGATATTTCCGGAGAACTGGGTAGACATGGCTCTTTGCTAGAGGCCAACCTTGTCTTGTAAATCGGTAAAACGTAGTACGAGGTACTTACGTGTTCAGACAGTCCAACGACCGAATTTACTGCCATCATATCCGGGGATCTCATGGGTCGCTTCCCAAAGATTCACCGATGACGTATGACTCGCACTTTAATTAATCTGGGATTAATTAGATGAGAGAGAAAATTAATCTGGGATTAATCACGGAGATATTTTATCTAGGATAAAATGTCATTAAAAGAGAGAGAGAGAGAGAGCGATTAATTTGGAATTAATCGGTAAAATGTCATTAAAAGAGAGAGAGAGAGCGATTAATTTAGAATTAATCGGTAAATTAATATATTTGATATATTAAACAAAATTGGATTTCGACGCGGAATTAAAATTAGATTTTAATTCGGGCGAACGAATTAATTTAGAATTAATTCGTTAGCGATGTGAATAGTGATTTCGCTAGGCGTAATCATTTAATTACGACGCAACGGAAAATTCGTTAATTTGGAATTAGCGAACTCGAGCCTGAGATAATTTCCAAGCGCATTCGCATTTCGAATTCGAGTGCGGCATGTCAAATCAAGCGTCAAGTCGCTAGTCGCATCTAGCATCACATCAAGCGTCAAATCATGTCACTTTGAGTGATGTGACAATTGATTGGATTAATTGAGTGATGTGACAATTGATTGGATTATTGAGTGATGTGAGTGATGTGACTTAATGTGATTAGGTGATGTGTGTGGTTGGCAATTAAAGCCAAATGTGTGTGAAATGAATTGGATTTTCATTTCATGTGTATTAGATAACACAAAACCCACCAAAACCGTATATAACACACATCTATTTTCCCCTCCTCTCTCTCCTCTTCTTCTTCCTCTCATCACTCACGCCATTTTCTGTTCTTGTTTTCTATGAGCTACAGTGAATAAAATGGAGGGAACCAGTGCTTTTTATGGCAAAACGAGAGTGTAGCACACTCCGAGATCAATGCGAAGGTGATATGGAAGTATACCCATGAGCCGGGAATCACTACGACGAAGCTTGGAGCTTGGAAGTGACTCAAAATGGCGTAAACCAGTGAGCTTGGACTGCTGCAGTTGGTGTGAAAACAGTGGGCAGAATCTGAATTTTTGTTGCCTCCGCGTCGCTCAACCGCTCGATGTAAGTATTCCGCAACTTTCGTCGTTGTATTCACTTGTGTTTTCATGCTTGAGTTTTGATCTTGGGACCCTCCAACCATGGTATTAGAGCTTACGTTAAAAGCATGAAAAAGTTAGGGCTAAAATTTGGGCAAACTTGATTTGGAGCATGATAAATTAAATTGGATGGATTTGTATGCTTAATTGATGTTGAATTGAAGATTGATTGGATCAATTTCAAGAAAATTTGATTGGATCATATTTTCCCCAAATTGAAGTGTTGGCCAAAAATTGTAATTGATTTAATGTCTTGGGATTTTCAATTTTTGACAATTGGATGTGTTGGAAATCATTCGGGAATATGATTTGATGTCGATTATGGAATCAATTGGATTGAATTCGAATCGGACGTAAAATCCCCAAATTGCCAAGAATGTTATTTAGCATGAAATTGGGTAAAATGAATTTGAGCATGTAATTATGAAATTGGATGATTAAGTATGTTTGATTATGCTTTAATTGATAATTGATTGGATCAATTTGAAGAAATTATGTTTGGAACAAATTCCCCAAAATGCTTGTATTGGCCGAATGGTGACATAGCCCTAATGTCTTGGAATTTTGATTTTTTAATTCATTGGATGAGTTAGAATCAATTAGGATGCTGATTTAATGTCGATTGTGGGATTAATTGGATTGAAACCAAATCGGATATAAAATCCCCTCCTTGGCCGAGACTTAAAGAGCATGTAATGGGTTTGATTTTAATCAAAATGTGTTGGACATGTGATGATGATAATGAGCATGATTAATTGTTTGAATTGATGTTTTAGAAATGTTAATTTGGGTGATTAATCATGATATACACTTTAGGTAATTAAATTGCGAAATGGATTTGTGTAATTTAATTAATTGGGCTAATTTTGGAAATTGAGCTTGAATAGTTGTTATTGGGCTTTGTTGTACAAAGTTTGGTTTAGGAAAAATTGGTTGGATCCAATTGGGCCCAAAACCGCATCCATAAAGCCCAAATGCGACTAATGGACCTTTAAAGTTTAATTGGGCCTAATGGGAAAAGATTGATTTCTAGGCTTATGGGGTAACTCCAGGATTGGATTTTGGTTATTCGGTTTGACTCGAGTTGACCAAAAGTCCACGCCTTAAGAAATTAATTAAAAGCCCATTAGACTTTAATTAAATTAATATTGGATTATATCGGGCTTTGAGACCCGAAACGATTAAATTTGGAATTTAAGTCGTAAGGTTCGTAAATAAAGTGTAAGATTTAATTTGGAATTAAATAATTGGATTAGTATTAAATACATATTAAATTGGATTTAATTATGTAGTTTAATTTAATTCGAGAATTCGTACTTTAAGTACTTATTCGCAAAAACGAGTTTGACTCGAACAAAATCAAATCGTTGTTTGAACATTGGATGATCATTAATTATCAGATTAATTAATTGGATTAGATTGATTGATAACATTCTTGAGTGAATACATGGTTGTGATGCATGAATAATGTATATCGGATGGATATTAGATGGGTGGGGCAATTTTAGAAATTTTTGTAATAAATTTGATTTATTAAATTGGACCTGCGAGTCTAGCCTTATCACCTCCATATTCTTTGTGTTCTCTTCTCACCTATTCCCCTCAATGTAAATGAGGTTTCTTTAGAAGTGTAGTGTAACGGGTAGAAGGAATATTTGTGCTAATGAGAGATTTGATCTAGGATCAATGTGTAAAGTATCCATCCGCATATCATTATTTTATTTCATATACGCTTTATTATGTGTTTAGAATGCATGTTTAAGGTGTATGATGATGAGACCTTAACAAAGATAATAAATTGGTTGCCAATTTACACGCGAAAAAACCCTCAAATAATATTAAGCGTCTTTCTTTCCATTAGTGATTCTTACTGAAGATCTAAGACGACATTGGTTTGTTGGCCAAAGTCAAGGCCTTTGTCTGTCGAAGATGTGTTTGAATCACGAAGGCTTTGTTCCATATCAGTGTCTTGTCTAAGTTATGGTTTGTTGGCCAAAGTCAAGACCACTTCTTGTCCATCGACATTGATTACGAAGCTTTCCATGGTCAATGGGTCGCGCTTGACTGGGATCACTAAGTTTGTTGTGCCAAAGCCAAGGCTTAGTTGATTCAGAGGAAAAAGGTTAGGTAATACATTGGATGTATTGGCATATATAAGATATATGTTTTGGGATTGGACGTTCCCCTACCGGATCTAGGAATTGGATTGGATCCAATTGATCTTAGAGATCTACCTAGTTAATTATCATACAATTTGTTGGCCAAAGTCAAGATTGTGTGATATTTAACGGGATCCTAGCCCACTAGGAAACACGGTTTCCCGAGTACTTGACAGAGGGTTAGAGGCTCGCCGAAAAATAGTGGGAGGTAAGAATTGAATTTGCAATACTCGTTCAATTACTCGCCATACGCGCTCATTCAAATTTTTTCGTCGATAGATTAAATGGTAGTTGGACTAATATTTAAATTGTTGTTTTAATTAACAGTTGGACTCTATTATAGTTGATTATTTATAATTGGATTATATTAATAAATATATTTGAATTAATTAATTTCAGTTTACAGTTGATTTTATAATTGGATTATAGTAATCAATGTAATTGAGGTTAATTAATTTAAATTATATTTGATTATATAGTTGGACTATTATAATCATTATAATCAATAGTACCACAAATCGTTGATTAAATAGTTGGACTATTAGAATCAAGATAGAAATGAAAGATTAGTGTTTAAAACATAATCCTGGGTGAAAAGGTATTTAAACGACTTTAATTTTCAAATTGGGAATAATTTCAAGATGGTCTTGGAAATTAATAAGTTATTTTATTTGATAAAATAATGAATTATGCCTAAAGCCCGAAGTTAAGCAAATAAGTGGAATATGATATTTGGAATATTCGTGTAATGATAACTTTAGCGCTTAATCCATTAAGCTTGTCGAAGTAGACTCCTTAATTTCTGAATCAGAATTAAGGATTAGATCCTTAAAGTATGATAATGAAATTGAAGGCTTTTCATGGATCTATTTTAGATCTTTGAAATACTAAATTGCAATAAATAATTCTTGGAGAATTAATGACTATTCTCAAGGAGACAAAGTCAAAGTTTGTAATTAGGCAAGTAGTGCAACGCACACCTTTCTTCATTGTTATAGAAACCTGAGGCTTGGCCAAAGGCTACTGGAATGTTGAAATTGGCAAAGGCAAAATCATTATAATCTTTTGGGAAGATAAAATGATACATCCTAAGAAGGAATTGAAGACGAGCAAGGCTCTTACTTCAAATATGTTTGTCATAATTATGTTCACAACTAGTATTGAAATTGGATTTTAAATACTTAGTGTGATACATAAAAATGTACTGTTGTGCAGAATCTGCTTTAAGCAGAATACTGACTTCAGACGAAATTACTCTGTGAATTGAAAACGGGACGATAGTCGCTGTTTTAACCGTAGATACCTAAGTTTAGGAACTGCCCTTCGGGTGTGTACTTAAATTAGGAAACTGTTAAAATGTAACTAGTTTGACTAAAACATTATCTCTATATCGTGTATAACCCGCTGCGGGTGTACCTTTATATTCTAGAACACTAAAGTGTTTTATTATATAAAGATGATATTGATAAACACATTAGATGTGAATAACAGAATTTATATTTTGAATATAAATAATATCTCAAATATATAACATGACAAATAAATAGCTCAAACTGATTTGATCAGTTAATAAACTAATTGTGGCATTGTTGTCTGGGACACAATCAAACAAGACTCGTATATCCACACTTTCGAAGAGTGGGTACTAGGACTAATTTGATTCCATTCAAATAAAGTCTACGAATCTAGTTTATTGGGCAAAGTGCCTATAGCACTATTTACTTGGTAAAAGTGTAAATGCCACTGATCTGTTAGACCTAGTTCATAGTGAAGCAAGTGGACCCATGTCTAGCTAGGCTAGAGGTGGATATGAATTTTTCGTGACTTGTACGGATGTGGCATCGCGTTATGGTTATGTGTTTCTTTTAAAACACAAATCGGAAACTTTCACAGTTTCGACACGAAATAGACAAAAAGATCAGCTAAAGTATTAAGCCATCACGGTAAAACCGTAGTGAAAATACTTAAGCAGTAAGTTTCTCGTATACTTGAAAGAGTATAGTATGTTTTCAATGAGGACTCCTCCCGGAACGCGTCAGTTTGACGGTGTGTCCGAACAGGATTAACCAAATTTTGTTAGACATAATAAGGTCAATCACGAGTCGCTCTGAATAAGGTTTCATAATAATCTGTTTGACAGATATCATATTAGATATGAACGGGAAAGAAACCGGGTTTCTCATTCCTGACCATTTGGGTATGCTTGGCATATGTTTGGATGATACCAAACTAAAACCCAAATAGGATAAGTGCCAATTGTAGGATATCCTAGGGATAGCATAAGTATTGTACTTATACACCTCACAAGAGAACAATTAGATTGTTGCTCACCATGTGGTTTTCTTGAAAAGGAATACTGATATGCAGTGGTAAGTGGGAGGATAGTATAACTCGAAAAATAAAAAATTTCGGAGTAATACTGTTCAAGGCACCGAATCTTAATGGAACATAAATAGTTCATCAAGGATGAAACTATACCATTAATCTTCGAATACACAAGAACCGCGTAAGTCGGAGAGAGTCAGAAAACAACCTGGGGTATGGGTTTCTGATCTCACCTCATAAAGATGTCTATCTTATTGAGGAATACCAACTGACTACGAATGAGGAAGTGATACAAGGTATCGACTCCCTATTATGGCAAAGTGCCATATAATCCGAAATGGATTCCGTGTATATCAACCAGTTTGGATACTAGTTGAAGTACCACAAGGCATTGTGTCTATGGTACTATAAGTCTTCATGGAAGACGTACATGGATGGCAACAAACCAACGTATAAAGCTAGGCTTTTAACGGAAAGGTATCGTTATCAACATTGTGTTGATTACGATTCAACCTCTTACCTGTTGCCACGGTAAATCCATTTGGATAATGCTTGTTATTCGATCCATGATTGGATTGAAGCAAGCATTAGGTTCTTGGAATTATCGTTTTGATGTAATCATAATGATTTAAAATTTAATTCAAAACGAAAATGATGCATGTGTAAATAAGAGGGTTAATGGGAGCGCACTGACAATGGCTGTCCTATAAAATAATGATAATATGTCATTTCTTGGAAATGATATTCCCATAAAATAAATATCGGCGAAAGCTTGGCTTTCGAAATACTCTCTGTGGAACCGTACATTGAAAAATGTACAAGACCTGGTGTATCATACGCTTTGAGCATATGGATTCACAAACAGGTTAATCCGAGTGATAGTCACTGGATTCATGTTAGGAACATCCGTTAGTATCTTAGAGAACTAAGGATGCTGTCTTAGTCTATGGAGAAGGAGAACTTGAAGTGACTAGGATCACTGTAGCAAGTTTCCTATAACCGATAAAGACGACTAAAAGTAGCAAATGGTACTATACAGTTTGAATAACGGTGCAGTAAACTGGAAATCTTCCAAGCA
Source organism: Zanthoxylum bungeanum (assembly GCA_019454045.1). NCBI lineage: Eukaryota > Viridiplantae > Streptophyta > Magnoliopsida > Sapindales > Rutaceae > Zanthoxylum > Zanthoxylum bungeanum. The sequence continues at coordinate 252,277 of SKCR01018440.1, read as the reverse complement.
AGATACTATTGTCGAATAAACAACAAATGCGGGTTAATTGTAGCAGCTGAGGCAGCAATAGAAGTCATTTGGGTCGATACATATCTAATTAGATTAGATATCGTTCTGTTAGCAGCTGAGCTAGGCATCAGCACAAGCTAAAGAATTAATGGTCTCATCAATGATCCAGATACATACTTACATATTCATCTGATTTGTTCGGATCATACATCGTGGCGATGTGATGATCGAATAAATCGCATCAAGATGATATTTATGCAAATCCGCTGACGAAAGCTTTTCTCAGCAGTTTGAGCCAACCGTACATAGTTCGGGTGTCAGACACTCGAGTGACTGGCTATAGGCCAAGTGGGAGATTGTTGGACAATTATGACCCATAGCGTCACTATTTGTACAGATCACGGTTTTGTTGTGCAAATTAACTATGTAATAAAGGAGATTGCACTCTTATCATTTGTGATTAGATCACCTAGATGTATAAATGATGAGAGGTCCCTATGATTTCGTTCCTAGACCGAGAATGATATGAGACAGTATCAGTCCACGAATGATAAATCGTTAAATATCCCTAGTCAGAGTATTATCGAGATTGGACATCGATAAATACGTAAAAGACTAGTATTGCACTTGTGCGCGTTTGTGAGGACACAACATCATAGTTCTCATATATTTGGGTATAGGATACTCATGCAAGTTTAATAGGAGGTTGTGTTTCATTGATGGTACGGGAAACAGCTTCGCTCTGGATTAGACCCCTTCGGAATTCCATTGGTAGTATGACTATGTCTATGGAAGTCCGAAATCAGGGTAGGTGTATTTGGTCTTAACCTGAGACTTGCACCGCTAATACTTGCGACAATCAATATACTTTGGTTGCGGTCGTCCAGGGCTTTAACCAGTTCAGTGTACGCCAATACTGGGTATATTGAGAATCATAGTGTGTTGGGTGTAATGTCAAGACGGAAGTGTCACTCCAGTCATATGGAGTTGATGTTCACGTAAGGATACATAACTCGTTCTCTATATGAGGTTGCAACCGTCGGGATAATATGACTTGGTCATGATTATCCGATTTTAAAGAGACTAGTTGCTTGTCATCCGATATATGCTTCGTACGGGGCAGACACTGTACCAGCCCCAAGCCTTGGATGTGATCATCCGATACTGGACAGAAATACGCAATACTACGTATACTACGCCTGATACAGATCCTTTATTCCTGTAAGGATATTTCCGGAGAATTGGGTAGGCATGACGCTTTGCTAGAGGCCAACCATCTCTTGTAAATCGGTAAACGTAGTACGAGGTACTTACGTGTTTGGATAGTCCGACGACCGAATTTACTGCCAACATATCCGGGGATCTCATGGGTCGCTTCCCAAAGATTCACCGATGATGTATGACTCGCACTTTAATTAATCTGGATTAATTAGATGAGAGAGAAAATTAATCTGGGATTAATCACGGAGATATTTTATCTAGGATAAAATGTCATTAAAAGAGAGAGAGAGAGAGCGATTAATTTGGAATTAATAGGTAAATTAATATATTTGATATATTAAATGAAATTGGATTTCGACGCGGAATTAAAATTAGATTTTAATTCGGGTGAACGAATTAATTTAGAATTAATTCGTTAGCGACGTGAATAGTGATTTCACTAGGCGTAATCATTTAATTACGACGCAACGGAAAATTCGTTAATTTGGAATTAGCGAACCCGAGCCCGAGATAATTTGCGAGCGCATTCGCATTTCGAATTCGAGTGTGGCACGTCAAATTAAGCGTCAAGTCGCTAGTCGCATCTAGCGTCACATCAAGCGTCAAATCATGTTACTTTGAGTGATGTGACAATTGATTGGATTAATTGAGTGATGTGACAATTGATTGGATTAATTGAGTGATGTGAGTGATGTGACTTGATGTGATTAGGTGATGTGTGTGGTTGGCAATTAAAGCCAAATATGTGTGAAATGAATTGGATTTTCATTTCATGTGTATTATATAACACAAAACCCACCAAAATCGTATATAACACACATCTATTTTTCCCCCCTCTCTCTCCTCTTCTTCTTATTCTCATCACTCACGCCATTTTCTGTTCTGGTTTTCTGGGAACTGTCGTGAATAAAATGGAGGGAAGTAGTGCGTTTTGTGGCAAAACAAGAGTGCTAGCACACTCCGAGATCAATGCGAAGGTGATATGGAAGTATACCCATGAGCCGGGAATAACTACGATGAAGCTTGGAGCTTGGAAGTGACTCAAAATGGCACAAACCAGTGAGCTTGGACTGCTGCAGTTGGCGTGAAAACAGTGGGATAAATCTGAATTTTTGTTGCCTCCGCGTCACTCAACTGCTCGATGTAAGTATTCCGTAACTTCCGTCAATGTATTCACGTGTGTTTCATTCTTGAGTTTTGATCTTGGGACCTTTAGAAACTCCAACACCTTCCACAGCCACACTCACAAACGCCTAAAACCAGTAATCTGAACGTGAATAACACCTAGCCAAAACCGAAGCAAACAGGCTCCTAAAACCATAAACAGCATCCCAAAACAGCCGTGAAAATAAGCCTGAAACTGTCCAGTATTGTACCCCGAAACTGCCACCAAAACGATCCTTAAACAGTCCAAAAATCTGCACTTTAAATCGAGACAAAACACCCAAACAGTAGCCTAATAGACCTGAAACAGCGACCAGAAAATACACCCGAAACAGCAGAAAAACGGAGAAAAACAGCGACTAAAGCAGCAAAACAGTGAGTTAAGACGTTAAACTAGTGAACCGGAGAAGTTGAGGAACTTTACCCTTCCGATCTCCGTGAAACGCAAGTCCGAAAGTCGGCAAAAAAGGTTAGACCTGAGGGTATTTTCCACATTCGTTTTCTGTTTTATTTTTATTTTTTATTGAGTTTTGTTCGCATGATTATTATGATAAAATGCATGTTGTGGCCCTTGAGTAGATAAATATGCATGTATTATGAATATGATATGTGTTGTGGCCCTTGATTAAAATGAAAAATGTGTCGCCTCTTGTGGTATATAGGATGGAAACCCGGACATAAATTTCATAGCTGATTCCGAATGGACAGTAGTATGATCTGCACTCGGGATACAACTCCACGTACCACTTGAGCAAACGACGCATATTTTGTTTTATGTTGTTTTGATGTGTTTATTATTCGTTATTTAATTTCCGCATATTCTTTGTTCGTGTAATAATATGATCGAGCGCATGGGCTTAGTAAGTGCGATGAAAGATCCTCTAATTGAAGGGGTTAAAATCCTTTACCACGATGCTTCGCCTCGCCGATCAATGTATATTCCATTGGATGTGAGATATGTTCAATCGGGTATACAAAATCTGATATCTTTGCATTTACTTTTGTTTCATATATAGGCATTGAGATAAGCACATGGGCTTAGTAAGTGCGATGAAAGGTCCTCTAATTGAAGAGGTTAAAAATCCGTTACCACGATGCTTCACCGCGCCGGACGATGTATATTCGATTGGATGTAAGACATGTTCAATCGGGTATACAAAATCCGATATCTTTGTATTTACTTTTGTTTCATATATATATGCATTGAGATAAGCGCATGGGCTTAGTAAGTACGATGAAAGGTCCTCTAATTGAAGAGGTTAAAATCCTTTATCACTATGCTTCGCCGCGCTAGATATCTTTGTATTCACTTTTGTTTCATATGTATGCATTGTGTTAATTGCGCATGGGCTTAGTAAGTGCGATGAAAGGTCCTCTAATTGAAGAGGTTAAAATCCTTTACCATGATGCTTCGTCGCGCCTTGTATTCAGTTATTTGCTTTTTTTTCTTTGTATGCCATGTTTTCGCATGATCATGCATCATATTGTATTGTGCATGGGCTTAGTAAGTCGGATGAAAGGTCATCCGTTTAGAAGGGTTAAAATCCTTTGCCACGATACTTCGCAGCGCCTGACAAAGTGTATTCTAATGAATGTGAGATACGTTCAATCGAACACTTAAGTTCCTATATAGATGTGGGCATATGTCGCATCTCTTTTCTGTCATCTCCATTATTTATCTTTCAAATCGCATCATGGCACGTTTATCACGTATGATTGTCTATTTAATTGTCATTTTTTACATTATGCACTTAATCTCCTCCCTTTAATATGTACGCTTATGTAATTAGTGCTTGTTTGCGCTCTCATGTCCATCAATAATGCGTTTGGGAAATTGTATATTTGTCATTACTTTAATCGACCGTGATGCATGCAAACTTGAACTAGATTATATGCAAATAGGTTGTATGTAAAACTGAGACATAGGTTATATGAAACGTGTTACATATGGACTTAGTTGACTCCTTTTATTATGCATGAATATGTAATGGTTATTTGTTTATGCTTCCGCGTGTATGAAATGGTTATGAAATTACATGTTCATCATTATTTGATTCCCTTTATGTGTGCTTATGTGATTATGACGTGCTTGTGTTTTCATGAATACAATATGCCTATGAAGTTGTATATTTGCCGCTACTTTGACTTACTTTTGAGCATTAAAACTTAGAAGTAGGATATATGCAAATCTAGGTGTAAGTTTTATCTTTTTACGCATGTGAACTTAGAAGCATGATATTCTTGGAAATAAGCGTTACTTAGGCTTGATTAAATTATTACACAAATCCTTTCACTATAAGTGACATAAGTAAGGGACCATTCCGAACCCAACGGTTTAAGGTCTTCCCTTGCGAGGGGTGAGTGCGGCCTTAAATATCATTTTCCCGGTTCACACCGGGTGGCGACTCCATCATTCTCCGATTTAGTCCCCCGTGGCTATTTTGTACTCCCAACCGGGCCGTGAGCCCGGAGTAGTATGCGTCGCCCAGTTTCCTGTGTCCCCACAGTCTGGTGACTCCACTGGGTCTAGATAATCGGTCCCGAAATATTGTCTTGTAATGTTTGGATTTGTGTTTTAATTAACGGTTTCTACAGTGGGTAAAATGAGGGTTTGATCAAAGACATTTTAAGACTCAGTAATGGTTTGGTGTCTTCCTTCATTCACTATCTTTCGAGGAAAAGCTGTGGAGGCACCTAAATAGTCACTACCCTTGGCCTGTTGTGACAGACTAATTTGGAGGACTTGTTGCTTATTCCTGTCACCAAGCGATAAGAGCCTAAGAGGCTTGGGTATTTAAGAGAGTTCGCTCCACCCTCCCTCTGGGGAATCTGTAATAAGAAATCCTTTTGACAGTTAGTCACACACCATGACTTGTTGGCACGTACCGCAAGGTATAAAAAGGTGCGCTTGCTTGGTTGCTCGAACCCTTGAGTGGGGAGACCTAGTTGTGAGCAATCCTTCGCCAGCAAGAGTCTTTGTCTATACTCTCACGAACCCACCCATAGACCGGGGTTGTATGGCTAAAGTAACAATTATTTCCATGAGCATGTGCTTGTGGACCATCCTCATTTGGATGCAGTTGGACTTTTTGTCAGAAATACGAACTTGCTGGGCCATTTAAATTGGGGTGAGTTCGTATCCTATGACCATTAGGCCCAAAGCTTCTGAAATGTTGATGGGCCACCTTGTAGAATTTACTGTTTTATGCTGGAATTATCTTTATTCTTGTGTTTGGGAACATCGTCGTTTGGATCCATTTGGACTATTTGTCATGGGATATGAGCTTGTTGGGCCATTTAAATTGGGACAAGAACGTATCTTATGACGATTTGGCCAAAGGCTTCTAAATATTGATGGGCCCTTTTATACTTGTGTTCGGAACATTACCATTTGGATTTAGTTGGGCTCATTGCCATGAGATGCGAACTCGTTGGGCCATTTAAACTGGGACGAGTTCACTCCTATGACATTTAGCCCAAAAGCTTCTAAAAATGAAAATGGGCCGATTTGTTTGAAAATTTTAATTGACTTAGTATGTCATATATGTTACATGCATCTTATGCACCTCATACATACATACCTCATGTTAACACCCTCTATGTCTCAAAAAGACATCATAGATTCCTGTTGGGTTAGGGAAGAGAGAAGACTCACTAAAAGGCCGGTAACAGATATGAGTACATCCGATAATGAGGTATCCCTGATAGATCAGTTGGAGAATGGTTTCGCCAAGATTACTGAACAATTGCAAGCATTGACTACTGCCATGACAAATATGGCTGTGCCCCGTGCTGGGGGAAACTCTGAGAATGTAAGACGTGAGGAGCCTCCAAATAGGTTGGGGGATGACATCCCCGCTTTTGATGATGATATATCTGGTTATGCCGCTGGGAGAACAGTTGGGTCTCAGGCAGAATTACAAAAACTCCGTGACCAGGTAGAGTCTGTTACCCATAAGATGAAGGGTAAGGATGAAGACTTACTAGACTATGAGGCGATGACCTTTGAGGAACAGTTCCCTGCTCAATTCAGAATGCCCGACATGGCCAAATTTAACGGGAATGGGGATCATAGGGTCCATCTCCGTCAGTATGTTTCAGTTATGAGTTCAGTGGGTTTATCCAAGCGACAGGTCCAGAAAATGTTTGGGTTGTTGCTTGAGGGGGCACCCGTAGTGTGGTATCACAACCTTGAGAAAAAAGGTCAAAGAAGATTGGAAGGAATTGGCAGATGCATTTCTAAAATAGTATGTTACAGACTTGGAGATTAATTTGTCACTCCGAGATTTGGAGAACACTAAGAAGAAGCTGGAGGAGAACTTCAAGGAGTATGTAGACCGCTGGAGAGGTCAACTTTTGAAAATACAGACTCGGCCTTCAGAGAAAGACCAAATTAAGATGATTATCAAGGGTTCTAAGCCCTTCATCTATAGTAAGCTGAGGAGGATGACCTCCATGATTGCAGATTCCCGATAGTTAAGAGAGACTGTTATGGATATTGAAGAAGAGGAGGCTGAAAAAAGAAAGTTTTATGGCCAGAATAGAAGAAATTTTGGGGGGCCTTCTGAGGCCAAGCCCCGTAGTGCCGTGGTCATTGCCATCAGAAACATGCAATTCTCCAACCTTGGTAGACATTTTTCAAAGCTATTTGAAAAGTTGCAGGGACAAGGACTCTTGAAACCCTTAGAAGGCAAACCACTTCCACACCCCCCACCGCCACACATAAATGTGAACCTTTATTGTCACTTCCACCAGCTACATGGCCATGACACCAACAACTGCACCCGCCTCATGCATGAAATTTAAGATCTCAAAGACTCCCATAAGATACCCGATCCAGAAAAAGAACAACCCACACACACGTGTACCATCAACCATAAAGCCACTCAACCACCCAGGATTCTTGCATTGAGAAAAAGGATAACTGTGAAGAACCATAGGCCAAGGAAGAAGGTAATGTTGCGAATGATGAAGTTATTCCTCCTAGTTTATTTGATCTTGCATTTTTTAGACATATATTTAGTCTACATGTTCAAACCATTTTCTTAAATGATAATAAAGACGTCTATTTTGCTGAATCTCTTCTGCAATATGAGTATATTTGAGAAAAGCATTAAACCCTAGTACTATGATACTCAGCGATATTTAAAACACAGGGAATCTTCGAAAGAAGCAAGCAGAAAAGATAAGATAGCCATTCAGAAATTGGGAAATGGGGGAAGTGAAAATATCATGCTTGGAAAGGAATTAGTTCACTGAGCCGATCAACGTAGTCAGATTGAAGCAGTGGCTTGCCTAAGGAAAAGAAGACTGAGAGGTCACCAAAATAATTGGCAGAAGACCTAACCCGATGGGATAGGAACATTCATGCATGCATACACGTAACATATTTTGAATTCTTTTGTGTTTGTTTTGTTTTGTGTTCACAGGTTTTGAAGAAGAAAAGAGAAAGCGACAAAGACAAGCCAGTCAGAAATGGTGAAAAGCATAGTACCAGATTTCGGGTAATAATCCCAGGGTTGAGGCCCATTTGAGTTTGAATTTTGGGTATGGCATTCTGGGGGCGAGGCCCACATCAGCATCACTCTGGGGGCGAGGCCCACATCATCATCAGAATCGGTCTTGCCAGGTATGGCACTCTGGGGGCGAAGCCCACATTAGCATCAGTATCAGTCTTGCCGGGAATGGCACTCCAAAAATGGAAAATCAGTTCGAGAATGAACAAGCCGGGAATGGAACTCCAAGAATAGAAACACAGTTCGGGAATGAACAAGCCAGGAATGGCACTCCAAGAATGGAAACACAGTTCGGGAATGAACAAGCCGGGAATGGCAGTCCAAGAATGGAAACACAGTTCGAGAATGAACAAGCCGGGAATGGCACTCCAAGAATGGAAACACAGTTCGAGAATGAACAAGTCGAGAATGGCACTCTAAGAATGGAAACACAGTTCGAGAATGAACAAGCCAGGAATGTGTTGGATAATATGACCCATAGCGTCACTATTTGCACAGAACATTGTGTTGTTGTAGCAAATTAACTATGTAACAAGGAAATTGCACTCTCGTCATTTGTGATTAGATCACCATAGATATATAAATGAAGAGAGGTCCCTATGATTAGTTCCTGGATTGAGATGATATGAGACAGTATCAGTCCATGAAGGATTAATCATTAAATATCCCTAGCCGTAGTATTATCGAGACTGGACATCGATAATGCGGAATAGGCTAGTATTGCACTTGTGCGCGTTGTGAGGGCACAACGGCATAGTTCTCATATATATAAGTATTGGATACTTATGCAAGTGCGATAGGAGGTCGTGTTTCACCGATGGTACGGGAAACAGCTTCGCTCTGGATAGACCCCTCGGAATCCCATTGGTATTATGACTATGTGTCTATGGGAGGCCGAAATCAAGGTAGGTGTGTATAGTCTTAACCTGAGACTTGCATCGCTAATACTTACGATAATCGATAAACTTTGGATTTGGTGGTTGGGGGCTTTGACCGGTTCTGTGTTCACCACTTCTGGGTTTATCAGAGAGTCGTAGAGTATTGGATGTGATGTCGAGACGGAAGTATCACTCCAGTCATAGTGGAGATGATGTCACGCAGGATACGGTACTAGTGCTCTTGAGTGTTGCGCAACCAATCGGGATATTGTGACCAGGTCATGTATATCCGATTATAGAGACTATGTTACCAGACATCCGATATGTGTTTCGGACGGGGCAGACACTTATCCAGCCCCAGCCCTAACATGTGATTATCCGATACTGGGCCGATACGCACAATACTTAGTATACTACGCTTGATATAGATCTATATATTCCTATAAGAATATTTCTGGAGAATTGGGTAGGCATGGCGCTTTGCTAGAAGCCAACCTTGTCTTGTAAATCGGTATAAAACGTAGTACGAGGTACTTACGTGTTCGGATAGTCCGACGACCGTATTTACTGCCAACATATCCGGAGATCTCATGGGTCGGTTCCTGAAGATTCACCGATGACGTATTACTCGCACTTTGATTAATCTGGGATTAATTAGAAGAGAGAGATAGAATTAATCTGGGATTAATTCGAAGAGAGAGAAAATTAATCCGGGATTAATTATGGAGATATTTTATCTAGGATAAAATATTAATTAAAGAGAGAGAGCGATTAATTTAGAATTAATCGATAAAATTAATATATTCGATATATTAATCGAAATTGGATTTGATGCGGAATTAAAATTAGATTTTAATTCGGGCGAACGAATTAATTTAGAATTAATTCGTTGGCGACGTGAATAGTGAATTCGCTAGGCGTAATCACTTAATTACGACGCGACGGAAAATTCGTTAATTGGAATTTAGCGAACCCGAGCCCGAGAGTGATTGCGAGCGCACTCGCATTTCGAATCCGAGTGCGGCACGCAAGTCACATCAAGCGTCAAATCGCTAGTCGCGTCAATCGTCAAATCAATTGTCACTTTGAGTGATGTGACTTGACAACATGTCACTTTATTAAAGTTAAAGTGATGTGATGTGACTTAAAGTAAAAGTTGAAATGATGATAGCTTTTTGCTTTTTTGACTTTTGGATTTGGTAAATGTAAAGGCTTTTATTTTGATTTGTTTTTGGGAAATAAAATATAAATATAAGAAAAACATTTACCTTTTCTCTCTCTCAATTTCACGGTTTCACATGAAAATAATCTCCCTCCATTTCTTCTTCTCTCCTTCACGGTTTTGGAAACCGTTTTCTTCCTCTTCTTGTTCTATTTCTGCCGAGCAAATGGAGAAGCAAGATAATGATTTTGTGTTAAAAAAATCAAGTGCTAGCACACCTGAGTGAGTGATACATAGGTGATAGGGAAGTGATTCTTTGAGCTTGGAAAGCTTGAAGCTTGGAGCTTCATGGAGTCCATGCATGGCCGAAAATGGTGGAGTCCAAACCAGTCCAAACCGAGCAGCCCACTGTGAAGGAAAGCTACTGCCGAGCTCAATGGAGGATGAATACGCATCTTGTGTTCTTCCTAGCATCAAACCCATCATGTGAGTATATTCCGCACCTCCTTTGATGTGTTCATATGCGGTTTTTATGCATGATTTGTTGATCTTGGGACATGAATTAAACTCAACAATGGTATCTTGAGCTTGATGCATGAAAACCGATTTAGGGTTCTTGAGCATATTTGGGGCTTTTTGATTTTAGCTTGATTCTGACAAATTGATTCTTTAAGAATGCTTATATTTGATTGAATTTGAGTTATATGTAATCAATTTGATAAAAAATTGATTGGATTGATTTTCCCCAATGTGCTTATTTTTGGTAGAAACTTTAATTTGGGTAAACTCTATTTAGGCATGATTTGGTTGAATTGTTTGATGAAGTATGCTTGAATAAGGTTGAATTGAAGTTGTGCATGATCAATTTCAAGAAAATTGGATTAGATCAATTTTCCCCAATTCTTTAGGTTGAACATTAAACTTGAAATTGGGTAAAATGTGTTTGAGCATGTTTTAATTGAATTGGATGTTTAAGCATGCTTAGAACATGTTTAATTGAGATCGTGTGTGGTCAATTTCATGAAATTGGATTGGATTCAATTTTCCCCAAATTGGAGGCTTGGCCGAAAATTGGAAGAACCTAATGTCTTGGTAATTTTGTTTTGTTTGATCATTGGATGACTTAAAACAATTGGTGAATGAATGTTTTTGAAGTTCATTGGATTGAATTTTGATTTAGAACATTTTCCCTTTTAAAGTGGCTTGGCCGAATTCTATGGAACATGAAATTCTTTGTGATTTTTTGTTTTAATTCATTGGATGAATTGAATTGATTTGGGAAATTAAGATTGTGGACTCAATTGGATTGAAACCGAATCGAATTGAAAAACCCCTAATTGCCGAGACTTGATAGCATGTTAATTGGGTTTGATTTTAATTGAATTGTGTTGGACATATTTGGTTGTTAAAATGCATGATTAATTAGGCTAATTGATGTTTTAGAAATGTTAATTGGGTAATTGATTGTGTATTACACTTAGGTTAATTAATTGTGAAATTTGGAATTTTATAAGTTAATTAATTAGGCTTGTTTTTGGAAATTGGGCATTGAATGTTATAATTGGGCTTTTGGGCTTTGTTGTACAAAGTTGGGTTTAGGCAAAATTAGTTGGATCCAATTAAGCCCGAAACCGCATCCATAAAGTCCAATTATGACTTAATGAACCTTAATTATTTAATTGGGCCTAATGGGCCAAAATTAATTTAAAGGCTTATGGGGTAACTCCCGGATTGGACTTTGGTTATCGGTTTGACCCGAGTTGACCAAAAGTCCACGCCTTAAGAAATTAATTAAAAGCCCATTGGACTTTAATTAAATAAACGTTTGACGTTAATTGGGCTTTGAGACCCATAACGATTGAATTTGGAATTTAAATCGTAGAAGGTTCGTTAATAAAAGTGTAATATTTAATTTGGAATTAAATAGTGAATTAGAATTAAATGCGTATTAAATTGGATTTAATTATGTAGTTTAATTTAATTTGAGAAATCGTATTTTGAGTACGTGTTCGCAATACGAGTTTGACTCGAACAAAATCAAATCTTTGTTTGAACATTGGATGATCACTAATAATCAAGATTAATTAATTTGATTGATTGATTGATAACATGCTTGTATGAATACATGGTTGTGATGTTTGAATAATGTATATCGGATGGATATTAGCCGGGTTGGGCGATTTTGGAAATTGTAATAAATTTGATTTATTAAATTGGACCTGCGTGTCCAGCCTTATCTCCTATTTCTTTGTATTCTCTTCTCACCTATTCCCCTCCATGTAAATGAGGTTTCTTTAGAAGTGTAGTGTAACGGGTAGATAGAAGTAAATACAAGTGCTAGCTTTGGAGAGAGAAAATGAGAGATTTGATCTAGGATCAATGTAAAGTATCCATCCGCATATCATTATTATTTATTTCATATACGCTTTATTATGTGTTTAGAATGCATGTTTAAGGGTGTATGATGATGAGACCTTAACAAAGATAATAAATTGGTAGCCAATTTGCACGCGAAAATCCCTCAATCTATATTAAGCGATTATCCTTCCATTGAATGATTCTTGTTCAAGATCTGATTGGCATTGGTTTGTTGGCCAAAGTCAAGACCTTGTCAATGGATGTATTTGAATCATGAGAGTTTTGTTCCACATCGGTGTCTAGTCCAAGTTGTGATTTGTTGGCCAAAGTCAAGATCACTTCTTGTCCAAAGACATTGATTACGAAACTTTCCTTGTCAATGGGTCCCGCTTAACTGGAATCATTAGGTTTGTTGTGCCAAAGCCAAGGCCTAGATGATTCGGAGGATAAGGTTAGGAAAATGTATTAGATACATTGGCATAAGCAATATGTTTAGGACTTGGATGTCCACCTAACCGGATCTGGGAATTGGATTGGATCCAATTGATCTGTGAGATCTACCTGGTAAGTAGCATACAGCTTGTTGGCCAAAGTCAAGGTTGTATGTTATTTAACAGGATCCTAGCCCACTAGGAAACACGGTTTCCCGAGTACTCCACAGAGGGTTAGAGGCTCGACGAAAATAGTGGGAGGCAAGAATTGAATTTGCAATACTCGTTCAATTACTCGCCATATGCGCTCATTTAAATTATTTCGTAGTATTTGAATGTTAGTTGGACTAATATTTAAATTGTTGTTTTAATAAACAGTTGGACTGTATTATAGTTGATTATATATAATTGGATTATATTAATCAATATTTGAATTAATTAATTTCAGTTTACAGTTGATTTTATAATTGGATTATGGTAATCAATGTAATTGAGGTTAATTAATTTGGATATATTTGATTATATAGTTGGACTATTATAATCATTATAATAAATAGTACCACTAATCGTTGATTAAATAGTTGGACTATCGTAATCAAGATAAAATTGAAAAGTTGGATATTTAAAATATAATCTTGGATTAAAATATTTTAAATGATTTAATTTTCAAATTGGGAATAATTTCAAGATGGTCTTGGAAATTAATAATTTATTTTATTTGATAAAATAATGAATTATGGATTAGGTCTTCTAGGAAGATAATAGGACAAATCCTAAGAAGGAATTGAGACGAGCAAGGACTTAAAGATGAGCTCTTACTTCAAATATGTTTGTCATAATTATGTTCACAACTAGTATTGAAATTGGATTTTAAATACTTAGTGTGATACATAAATATGTACTGTTGTGCAGAATCTGCTTTAAGCAGGATACTGACTTCAGATGAGATCACTCTGCGAATAGTAAACGGGACGATAGTCGCTGTTTTAACCGTAGATATCTAAATTTAGGAACTGCCTTCGCGTTAGTACTTAAATTTAGAAACTGTTATAATGTAACTAGTTTGACTAGAAACATTATCTTTATATCGCGTATAACCCGCTGCGGGTGTACCTTTATATTCTAGAACACTAAAGTGTTTTATTATATAAAGATGATATTGAGATAAACACATTAGATGTGAATAACAGAATTTATATTTTGAATATAAATAATATCTCAAATACATAACATGACAAATTAATAGCTCAAACTGATTTGATCGGTTAAGAAACTTAATTGTGGCATGGTTGTCAGGGACACTACTAAACAAGAATCGTATATCCGCACTTTTGAAGAGCGGGTACTAGGACTGATTTGACTATTCAAATAATGTCTACGAATCTAGTTTATTAAGCAAAGTGCTTAAAACACCTTTACTCGGTAAAAGTGAAAATGCCACCGATCTGTTAGCCCTAGTTCATATTGAAGCAAGTGGGCCCGTGTCTAGCTAGGCTAGAGGTGGATATAAATATTACGTGACCTATACGGATGTGGCATCACGTAATGGTTGTGTGTTTCTTTTGAAGAACACAAATCGAAAACTTTTATAGTTTCGACACGGAATAGACAAACAGATCGGTTATAGTATTATACCATCACGGTAAGACCGTAATAAAAAATACTTAAGCAGTAAGTTTCTCGTATACTTGAAAGAGTATAGTATTCTTTCAATGAGGACTCCTCTCGGAACACGTCATTTTGACGGTGTGTCCGAACAGGATTAACCGAATTTTGTTAGACATAATAAGGTTAATCGCGAGTCGCTTTGAGCTACCATTTCCTTCAACGGATAAGCTTTAAACAGTGCAAGAACTTATTTTGAATAAGGTTCCATAATAATCTGTTTGACAGATATCATATTAGATATGAAGGGAAAGAAACCGAGTTTCTCATTCCTGACTATTTGGGTATGCTTGGCATATGTTTGGATGATACCAAACTAAAACCCAAATATGATAAGTGCCAATTATAGGTCATCCTAGGGATACCATAAGTATTGTACTTAACACCTCACTAGAGAACAATTAGATTGTTGCTCACCATGCGGTTTTCCTAAGAGGAATACCGATATGCAGTGGTAAGTGGGAGGATAGTATAACTCGATGAAAATCGAAGTAATACTGTTATAGGCACTGAATCTTAATGGAACATATAGAGTTCATCAATGATGAAACTATACCATTAATCTTCAAATACACGAGAACAAAGGAAGTGATACGAGGTATCGACTCCCTATTATGACAAAGTGTCATGAGTCCGAAATGGATTCCATGTATATCAACCAGTTTGGATACTAGTTGATGTACCACATGGCATTGTGCCTATTGGTACTATAAGTCTTCAAGGAAGACGTACATGGATGGCAATATACCAACGTATTAAGCTAGGCTTTTAACCGAAAGGTATCGTTATCGACATTGTGTTGATTACGATTCAACCTTTTACCTATTGCCACGGTAGATCCATTTGGATGATGCTTGCTGACGCGAGCATAAGTTCTTGGAATTATCATTTTGATGCAATCATAATGGTGTATGATTTGATTCAAAATGAAAATGATTCTTGTGTAAATAAGAGGGTTAGTGGGAGCGCACTGACAGTGGCTGTCCTATAAAATAATGATAATACGTCATTTCTTGGAAATGATATTCCCATAAAATATATGTCGGGGAAAGCTTGACTTTCGAAATACTCTCCGTGGGACCGTACATTGAAAAATGTACAAAACCTGGTGTATCATACGCTTTGAGCATATGGATTCACAAACAGGCTAATCCGAGTGATAGTCACTGGATTGATGTTAGGAACATCCGTTAGTTTCTTAGAGAACTAAGGATGTTTTCTTAGTCTATGGAGAAGGAGAACTTGAAGTGACTGGGATCACTATAGCAAGTTTCCTATAACCGATAAAAACGACTAAAAGTCGCAAACGGTACTATACAGTTTGAATAACGGTGCAGTAAGCTGGAAATCTTCCAAGCAAGATACTGTTACCGCATAAACAACTCATGCGGGTTAATTGCAGCAGCTGAGGCAGCAATAGAAGTTATTTGGGTCGATACATATCTAATTAGATTAGATACAGTTCTGTTAGCAGCTGAGCTAGGCATCAGCACAGGCTAAAGAATTAATGGTCTCATCAACGATCCAGATATATACTTCTATATCATCTGATTCGTTCGGATCATACATCGTGGCGATGTGTGATGATCGTATGAATCACGTTAAATGATGATCAAACAAATCCGCTGACGAAAACCTTTCCTCAGCAATTTGAGCGAACCTTACAGTTCGGGGGGTTAGACACTCGAGTGACTGGCTATGTGCCAAGTGGGAGATTGTTGGATAATATGACCCATAGCGTCACTATTTGCACAGAACATTGTGTTGTTGTAGCAAATTAACTATGTAACAAGGAAATTGCACTCTCGTCATTTGTGATTAGATCACCATAGATATATAAATGAAGAGAGAGTCGGTCCTATGATTAGTTCCTGGATTGAGATGATATGAGACAGTATCAGTCCATGAAGGATTAATCATTAAATATCCCTAGCCGTAGTATTATCGAGACTGGACATCGATAATGCGGAATAGGCTAGTATTGCACTTGTGCGCGTTGTGAGGGCACAACGGCATAGTTCTCATATATATAAGTATTGGATACTTATGCAAGTGCGATAGGAGGTCGTGTTTCACCGATGGTACGGGAAACAGCTTCGCTCTGGATAGACCCCTCGGAATCCCATTGGTATTATGACTATGTGTCTATGGGAGGCCGAAATCAAGGTAGGTGTGTATAGTCTTAACCTGAGACTTGCATCGCTAATACTTACGATAATCGATAAACTTTGGATTTGGTGGTTGGGGGCTTTGACCGGTTCTGTGTTCACCACTTCTGGGTTTATCAGAGAGTCGTAGAGTATTGGATGTGATGTCGAGACGGAAGTATCACTCCAGTCATAGTGGAGATGATGTCACGCAGGATACGGTACTAGTGCTCTTGAGTGTTGCGCAACCAATCGGGATATTGTGACCAGGTCATGTATATCCGATTATAGAGACTATGTTACCAGACATCCGATATGTGTTTCGGACGGGGCAGACACTTATCCAGCCCCAGCCCTAACACGTGATTATCCGATACTGGGCCGATACGCACAATACTTAGTATACTACGCTTGATATAGATCTATATATTCCTATAAGAATATTCTGGAGAATTGGGTAGGCATGGCGCTTTGCTAGAAGCCAACCTTGTCTTGTAAATCGGTATAAACGTAGTACGAGGTACTTACGTGTTCGGATAGTCCGACGACCGTATTTACTGCCAACATATCCGGAGATCTCATGGGTCGGTTCCTGAAGATTCACCGATGACGTATTACTCGCACTTTGATTAATCTGGGATTAATTAGAAGAGAGAGATAGAATTAATCTGGGATTAATTCGAAGAGAGAGAAAATTAATCCGGGATTAATTATGGAGATATTTTATCTAGGATAAAATATTAATTAAAGAGAGAGAGCGATTAATTTAGAATTAATCGATAAATTAATATATTCGATATATTAATCGAAATTGGATTTTGATGCGGAATTAAAATTAGATTTTAATTCGGGCGAACGAATTAATTTAGAATTAATTCGTTGGCGACGTGAATAGTGAATTCGCTAGGCGTAATCACTTAATTACGACGCGACGGAAAATTCGTTAATTTGGAATTAGCGAACCCGAGCCCGAGAGTGATTGCGAGCGCACTCGCATTTCGAATCCGAGTGCGGCACGCAAGTCACATCAAGCGTCAAATCGCTAGTCGCGTCAATCGTCAAATCAATTGTCACTTTGAGTGATGTGACTTGACAACATGTCACTTTATTAAAGTTAAAGTGATGTGATGTGACTTAAAGTAAAAGTTGAAATGATGATAGCTTTTTGCTTTTTTGACTTTTGGATTTGGTAAATGTAAAGGCTTTTATTTTTGATTTGTTTTTGGGAAATAAAATATAAATATAAGAAAAACATTTACCTTTTCTCTCTCTCAATTCACGGTTTCACATGAAAATAATCTCCCTCCATTTCTTCTTCTCTCCTTCACGGTTTTGGAAACCGTTTTCTTCCTCTTCTTGTTCTATTTCTGCCGAGCAAATGGAGAAGCAAGATAATGATTTTGTGTTAAAAAAATCAAGTGCTAGCACACCTTGAGTGATACATAGGTGATAGGGAAGTGATTCTTTGAGCTTGGAAAGCTTGAAGCTTGGAGCTTCAATGGAGTCCATGCATGGCCGAAAATGGTGGAGTCCAAACCAGTCCAAACCGAGCAGCCCACTGTGAAGGAAAGCTACTGCCGAGCTCAATGGAGGATGAATACGCATCTTGTGTTCTTCCTAGCATCAAACCCATCAATGTGAGTATATTCCGCACCTCCTTTGATGTGTTCATATGCGGTTTTTATGCATGATTTGTTGATCTTGGGACATGAATTAAACTCAACAGAATGGCACTCCAAGAATGGAAACACAGTTCGAGAATGAACAAGCCGGGAATGGCACTCCAAGAATGGAAACATAGTTCGGAATGAACAAGCCGGGAATAGCACTCCAAGAATGGAAACACAGTCAGGAATGAACAAGTCAGGAATGACACTCCGAGAATGGAGCACGGTTCGGGAATGGACCACACCACAGTAACGATTCGAGAATGGATCACCTCTCATCGAAACAGTCCGAGAATGGACCACCTCTCCTCAACTTGGTTCGAGAATGGACCACCTCACAACAAAATCAACTCAACACAACAAGCAAACCAAGTGGCAGCTGGCGAGCCAAGTAAGTAAAAATGCATTGCATAGACTTTGATAGGATTGTCACTGTCACACACTGCACAAGTCCCAGTGGGGGCGACTGTAGGCATTGCATTTTCGCATGTGAAACCCGATGATGAGTCTTAGTTTGGAGCCACTACTTTTTTAATCGAGGACGTTGCGGGAAACGGACGTCGGAAGGGAATCAGTATTTCATTAGATTTTTTATTCACTTGTTTAGCGTCAAGCTTACTTGTTGGACCTCCGTTTAGAGCACTTGGCTTGAAAAAAAAGCGCACACCACCACCACCTTGGCCCACACGCCCAAGGCCCTAAAAGACATCCAAATTAAATAAAATAATTAATTAAATGATATACCAACTAAATGAATATTAAAATTGAATAAAATATTTATTAAGTCATCAACCAATTAAAATCCAACACAAATTAAATACCAATTAAATTAAATCTAAATTAAATTAAACTAATATTTAATTAAAATCTAATACCAAAATTAAAATAAATCACTTCATAATTTAATAAATCACTCACCACTTTAAAATATTTACTCACCTAATTAACAAATTAAATGCCTAAATAAAACAAATAAATACCAAATTAAAATATATAACCTTCCTAAACAAACAAATAATTAAATCTCTCCCTTTTAATTGATTTCCTTTCCTTTTAATCCATGCAAACCCTAACATGTAACTATATAAACAACACAAACTAAACTCTAATTCCCCTAGAGATTCACGGCAAAAAAAAAAACTAAACAGAAACCCTAAGGGCCTCTCTCCTAGCTAAGACATTTACGGCATATACAAAAATAACACTCACGGCTCATTCACAAACAATACAAAATAAACACCTGCCTTCATCAGACTTACACACATAGCCTTCACGCATGGCCACGACCTTAGCCCTCCTCAGCCCCTAATCTTCACAGCCACTCCACTTAACTCAGCCATCGCCTCTACACTGCATTTTCGTCAACAGCCTTTTAGCCCACTGACCTTAGCCCTCCTCAGCCCCTAATCTTCACAGCCACTCCACTTAACACAGCCATCGCCTCTACACTGCCTTTTCGTCAACAGCCTTTTAGCCCACTGACCTTCACCATGCATACGTAGCAACCCCACAAATAGATCACGTCCCTGGCACCATTCACACTCACGCACACACAACTCACTGTCTCTAAGTCACACACATTGTTAATGCACCCTGATTCACCCAGCCCTTCGCCACGGGAACAAACTCACAAACGCACCATAAGCTTCACGCTACCATCACTCAGTTCACGTAAGCCACACTGCTCACGCCACAGCCACACTCACAAACGTCCAGCCTCTTTCACCCTATTAAAACCCACTCACAAACACCACATGCCCCTTCCACAGCCACACTCACAAATGCCTAAAACCAGTAATCTAAACGTGAATAACACCTAGCCAAAACCGAAGCAAACAGGCTCCTAAAACCATAAACAACATCCCAAAACAGCCGTGAAAATAAGCCTGAAACTGTCCAGTATTGCACCCCGAAACTGCCACCAAAACAATCCTTAAACAGTCCAAAAATCTACACTTTAAATCGAGACAAAAACACCCAAAACAGTAGCCTAATAAACCTGAAACAGCGACAAAAAAATACACCCGAAATAGCAAAAAAAATGAGGAAAAACAGCGACTAAAATAGCAAAACAGTGAGTTAAGACGTTAAACCAGTGAACCGGAGAAGTTGAGGAACTTTACCCTTCCGATCTCCGTGAAACGCAAGTTCTAAAGTCGGAAAAAAGGTTAGACCTGAGGATATTTTCCACATTCGTTTTCTGTTTTATTTTTATTATTTATTGAGTTTTGTTCGCATGATTATTATGATAAAATGCTTGTTGTGGCCCTTGAGTAGATAAATATGCATGTATTATGAATATGATGTGTGTTGTGGCCCTCGATTAAAATGAAAAATGTGTCGCCTCTTGTGGTATATAGGATGGAAACCCGGACGTAAATTTCATAACCAATTCCGAATCGACGGTAGTATGATCTACACTAGGGATACAACCCCACGTACCACTTGAACAAACGGCGCATATTTTGTTTTATGTTGTTTTGATGTGTTTATTATTCGTTATTTAATTTCCGCATATTATTTGTTCGTGTAATAATATGATTGAGCGCATTGGCTTAGTAAGTGCGATGAAAGATCCTCTAATTGAAGGGGTTAAAATCCTTTACCACGATGCTTCGCCGCACCGATCAATATATATTCGATTGGATGTGAGATATGTTCAATCGGGTATACGAAATCCGATATCTTTGCATTTACTTTTTGTTTCATATATATGCATTGAGATAAGCGCATGGGCTCAGTAAGTGCGATGAAAGGTCTTCTAATTGAAGAGGTTAAAAATCCTTTACCATGATGCTTCGCCCTGCCGGACGATATATATTTGATTGGATGTAAGACATGTTCAATCGGGTATATGAAATCCGATATCTTTGTATTTACTTTTTTTTATATATATATATATGCATTGAGATAAGCGCATGGGCTTAGTAAGTGCGATGAAAGGTCCTCTAATTGAAGATGTTAAAATCCTTTACTACGATGCTTCGCCGTGCCGGATATCTTTGTATTCACTTTTGTTTCATATGTATGCATTATATTAATTGCGCATGGGCTTAGTAAGTGCGATGAAAGGTCCTCTAATTGAAGAGGTTGAAATCCTTTACCATGATGCTTCGTCATGCCTTGTTTTCAGTTATTTTCTTTTTTTTCTTTGTATGCCATCTTTTCGCATGATCATGCATCATATTGTATTGCGCATGGGCTTAGTAAGTCAGATGAAAGGTCTTCCGTTTCGAGGGGTTAAAATCCTTTGCCAAGATACTTCGCCGCGCCGGACAAAGTGTATTCTAATGAATGTGAGATACGTTCAATCGAACACTTAATGTCCTATATAGATGTGGGAATATGTCGCATCTCTTTTCTTTCATCTCCATTATTTATCTTTCAAATCGCATCATGGCACGTTTATTTCACGTATGATTGTATATTTAATTGTCCTTTTTTACATTATGCACTTAATCTCCTCCCTTTAATATGTACGCTTATGCAATTAGTGCTTGTTTGCGCTCTCATGTCCATCAATAATGCATTTGGGAAATTGTATATTTGTCATTACTTTAATCTACCGTGATGCATGCAAACTTGAACTAGATTATATGCAAATAGGTTGTATGTAAAACTGAGACATAGGTTATATGAAACGTGTTACATATGGACTTAGTTGACTCCTTTTATTATGCATGAATATGTAATGGTTATTTGTTTATGCTTCCGCGTGTATGAAATGGTTATGAAATTACATGTTCATCATTATTTGATTCCCTATTATGTGTGCTTATGTGATTATGACGTGCTTGTGTTTTCATGAATACAATATGCCTATGAAGTTGTATATTTGCCGCTACTTTGACTTACTTTTGAGCATTAAAACTTAGAAGTAGGATATATGCAAATCTAGGTGTAAGTTTTATCTTTTTACGCATGTGAACTTAGAAGCATGATATTCTGGAAATAAGCGTTACTTAGGCTGATTAAATTATTACACAAATCCTTTCACTACAAATGACATAAGTAAGGGACCATTCCGAACCCAACGGTTTAAGGTCTTCCCTTGCGAGGGGTGAGTGCGGCCTTAAATATCATTTTCCCAGTTGACACCGGGTGGCGACTCCATCATTCTCATGTTTAGTCCCCCGTGGCTACTCCGTACTCCCAACCGGGCTGCGAGCCCGGAACATCATGCGTCGCCCAGTTTCCTGTGTCCCCATAGAATCATATTAGTTTTGAATCAAATCATACACCATTATGATTATATCAAAACAATAATTCCAAAAACTTAATGCTTGCTTCAATCCAAACATGAATCGAATAACCTGCAAACCTTGTTTGCTAGTTTTGGTACGACAAAACCGACAAGATGTTATAAACATCCTCCAAAAGGTTTCCTTTTGAGGAAAGCAATTTTCCCGTTAAGCTGACATATTTCATAAATGAAACATGCAGCTTTAGCAAGCATTATCCAAATGGATTTACCGTGGCAATTGGTAAAAGGTTGAATCGTAATCAACACAATGTCGATAACGATACATTTCTGTTACAAGCCTAGCTTTGTACGTTGGTATGTTGCCATCCATGTATGTCTTCCTTGAAGACTTATATAGTACCAATAGGCACAATGCCTTGCGGTACATCAACTAGTATCCAAACATAGTTGATATAAATGGAATCCATTTCGAATTCATGACACTTTGTCATAATAGGGAGTCGATACCTTGTATCACTACCTCATACGTAGTCAGTTGGTATACCTCAATAAGATTGACATCTTATTAGGTGAGATCAGAAACCCATACCCCAGATTATTTTCTGACTCTCTCCGACATACGCGGTTCTTGTGTATTCGAAGATTACTGGTAATAGTTTCATCATTGATGAACTATTTATGTTCCATTAAGATTCGGTGCCTTGGACAGTATTAACCTGACTTTCATCGAGTTTTACTATCCTCCCACTTACCACTGCATATCGATATTCCTCACAGGAAAACTGCATGGCGAGCAACAATCTAATTGTTCTCTGGTGAGATGTATAAGTACTATACTTATGGTATCCCTAGGATAACCTAAAATTGACACTTATCCAATTTGGGTTCTAGTTTGGTATCATCCAAACTTATGCCTAGCATACCCAAATTATCAGGAGTAAGAAACCCGGTTTCTTTCCCGTTCATATCTAATATGAAATCTGTCAAACAGATTTTAATGGAACCATATTCAAAATAAGTTCTTGCACTTTTTAAAGCTTATCCATTGAAGGAAATGGTAGCTCAGAGCGACTCATGATTAACCTTATTATGTCTAACAATTTCGGTTACTCAGTTCGGACACACCGTCAAAATGACGTGTTCCAGGAGGAGTCCTCATTTGAAAGAATACTATACTCTTTCAAGTATACTAGAAACTTATTGTTTAAGTATTTTCCATTACGGTCTAACCGTGACGGTTTAATACTCTAGCCGATCTGTTTGTCTATTTCATGTCGAAACTGTAAAAGTTTCCGATTTGTGTTCTTCAAAAGAAACACATAACCATACGCGATGCCACATCCGTATAGGTCAAGAAATATTCATATCCAGATCTAGCCTAGCTATATATGGGCCCACTTGCCTCACTATGAACTAGGGCTAGCAGATCTGTGGCATTTGCACTTTTACCAAGTAAATAGTGTTTTAGGCACTTTGCCAAATAAACTAGATTCGTAGACTTTATTTGAATGGAATCAAATTAGTCCGAGTACCCACTCTTCAAAAGTGTGGATATACGAGTCTTATTTAATTATGTCCCAGACAACAATGCCACAATTAAGTTTCTTCTGATCAAATCAGTTTGAGCTATTTGTTTGTCATGATATATGTTCGAGATATAATTTATATTCAAAATATAAATACTGTTATTCACATCTAATGTGTTTTTCTCAATATCATCTTTATATAATAAAACACTTTAGTGTCTTAGAACATAAAGGTTCACCCGCAGCGGGTTAAACACTGATATAGAGATAATGCATCTAGTCAAACTAGTTACATAATAACAGTTTCCAAATTTAGGTACACACCCGAAGGTAGTTCCTAAACTTAGGTATCTACGGTTAAAACAGCGACTTTCATCCCGTTTCCAATCCGCAGATTAATCTCGATTGAAGTCAGTATCCTGCTCATAGTAGATTCTGCACATCAGTACATATATTTTATGTACCACACTAAGTATTTAAAATCCAATTTCAATACTAGTAGAGAACATAATTTTGACAAACATAATTAAAGTCAGAGTCTTGCCCTTTCCTTAATTCCTTCATGTCTGCTTTTGTCCAAAAGGCAGTCACGTTTCCGCGATCCCGTTTGCCATATTTAAGCAGACATTTTAGGATATGTCCTTTATCTTCCCAGAAGATTATAATGATCTTGCCTTTGCCTTTTTCAACATTCCAGTAGCCTTTGGCCAAGCCTCGGGTTTCTAGAATATCGAAGTGAGGTGCGTCTTCGCTACTTGCCTAATTGTAAAGTTTGACCTTGTCTCCTTGAGAACAGTCAGTAACTCTCCAAGAGTTATTATTGCAATTTTAGTACTTCTAAAATCTAAACATAGATTTATGAAGATCCTTCAATTTTAGTATCATACTTTAAGGATCTAATCCTTAGTTCTGATTCAGAAATTAAGGAGTCTACTGCGACAAGCTTAATGGATTAAGCACTAAAGTTATCATTGCATGATCTTCCAAAGATTATGCTCTACTATTTGCTTAACTCCGGGCTTAGGCTTAATACATTATTTTATCAAATAAAATAACTTATTATTTTTCCAGGACCATCCTGAATTATATTCCCAATTTGAAAATTAAACCATTTAAATATATTTTCTCTAGGATTATGTTTTAAATGTCAATCTTTCAATTACATCTTGATTTTAATAGTCCAACAATTTAATCAACGATTTTGGTACTATTTATTATAATGATTACAATAGTCCAACTATTTAATCAACTATAATTTAATAGATTAAAATCAATTATATTGATTACTATAATCCAATTATAAAATCAACTATAAATGAATAGTTTGAATATAGTCCAACTATTTATTAAAACAACAATTTAAATATTAGTCTAACTAACATTTAATTACAACGACGAATGATATTTGTTTGAGCGCGTATGGCAAGTAATTAAACGAATATTGCAAATTCAATTCTTGCCTCCCACTATTTTTCGGCGAGCCTCTAACCCTCTGTCGAGAACTCGGGAAACCATGTTTTCTAGTGGGCTAGGATCCCGTTAAATATCACACAATCTTAACTTTGGCCAACAAATTGTATGATAATTAACTAGGTAGATCTCTAAGATCAATTGGATCCAATCCAATTCCTAGATCCGGTAGGGGAACATCCAAGTCCGAAACACATATCTTATATATGCCAATACATCCAATGTATTACCTAACCTTTTTCCTCTGAATCAACTAAGCCTTGGCTTTGGCACAACAAGCTTAATGATCCCAGTTAAGCGGAACCCATTGACCATGGAAAGCTTCGTAATCAATGTCGATGGACAAGAAGTGGTCTTGACTTTGGCCAACAAACTACAAACTGGAGAAGACACTGATATGGAACAAAGCCTTCGTGATTCAAACACATCTTCGACAGACAAAGGCCTTGAACAAACCAATGCCGTCTTAGATCTTGAGTAAGAATCACTCAATGGAAGGAATGACGCTTAATGTATTGCGACGGTTTTTCACGTGCAAATTGGCAACCAATTTATTATCTTTGTTACTGTCTCATCATCATACACCCTTAAACATGCATTATAAACAGATAATAAAGCACATATGAATAAAATAATAATGATATGCGGATGAATACCTTACACATTGACCCTAGATAAAATCACTCCCTTTCTCTCTCCCGCTAGCACATGTATCACTTCTACCCGTTACACTACACTTCTAAAGAAATCTCATTTACATTGAGGGGAATAGGTGAGAAGAGAATACAAAGAATATGAGGTGAAAGACTGGACACGCAAGTCCAATTAATAAATCAAATTTATTACAACAATTCCTAAAATTGCCCCCACCCGACTAATATCCATCCGATATACATTATTCATTCATCACAACCATGTATTCACACAAGCATGTTATCAATCAATTTAATCAAATTAATTAATCTGATAATTAGTGATCATCCAATGTTCAAACAACGATTTGATTTTGCTCGAGTCAAACTCGTTTTGTGAATAAGTACTCAAAATATGAATTCTCGAATTAAATTAAACTACATTATTAAATTCAATTTAATATGCATTCAATTCTAATTCGCTATTTAATTCCAAATTAAATATTACACTTTAATAATAAGCCTTTTACGACTTAAATTCCAAATTTAATCGTAACACGTCTCAAAGACCGATTAACGTCCAACGTCAATTCAATTAAAGTCCAATGGGCTTTTAATTGATTTCTTAAGGCGTGGACTTTTGGTCAACTCGAGTCAAACCGAATAACCAAAATCCAATCCGGGAATTACCCCATAAGCCCATAAATCAATATTGGTCCATTAGGCCCAATTAAACTTTAAAGGTTCATTAAGTAGAATTTGGGCTTTATGGATGCGGTTTTGGGCCCAATTGGATCCAATCCAATTTGCCTAAACCCTACTTTATACAACAAAGCCCAATTACAATATAATAAGCCCAAATCTAATTTAAAGGCCCAATTAATTAAATTACATAAATCCAATTTCACAATTTAATTACCTAAAGTGCTTTACACAATTAATTATCCAATTAACATTTCTAAAACATCAATTAGCACTAATTAATCATGCCATTAACATTAAAACATGTCCAACACATTTTAACAAAAATCAAACCCAAACATGCTTATTCAAGTCTCGGCCAAGATAGAGGATTTTTATCCGATTCGAATTCAATCCAATTAATTTCACAATCGATATTAAATCCACATCCCGAATGATTTCCAACACATCAAATGTCCAAAAAATCAAAATTCCAAGACTAAATAGGGCTAGACCATTCAACCATCACATACAATTTGGGGGAAAATGATCCAATCACATTTTCTTGAAATTGATCCAATCAATCTTCAATTCAACAACATTTAAGCATACTTAATCATCCAATTTCATAAAATCATGCTCAAATTCAAAATACCCAAATTTTAAGCCCTAAACTTTCATGCTCAAACCTAGGCTCTTGATGCCATTGTTGGTTTCTAGTTAGGTCCCAAGATCAATATAAGCATGAAAATAACAAGTGAATACATCAACGGAGGTAGCGGAATACTCACATCGATCGGTTGAGATGGTTCGGCAACAAATAAAATTTATTTTTGCCCTCCATTTTAGTGCCACTGCAGTGCAGATTTTTTGCCTCCAAAAATCATATTTTGATCCAAGAATTAGAGCTCCAAGCTTCGTCAAACGGTTCCCGGCTCGTGGGTGGGTTTCCCTATCACCTTCGTCTGTCTTCTGAGTGTGCTAGCACTAAGATTTTGCAACAAAATCATCCCCAAACTTCTCCCACTGCTCATGCCATTTTGACAGAAAAATGGAAGAAGATGAAGCCCCTTGGGCGTTGGAGAATGGAGAAAAGAGGAGAGGAGAGATGGAGGAGAG
Source organism: Zanthoxylum bungeanum (assembly GCA_019454045.1). Lineage (NCBI taxonomy): Eukaryota > Viridiplantae > Streptophyta > Magnoliopsida > Sapindales > Rutaceae > Zanthoxylum > Zanthoxylum bungeanum. The sequence goes on along the minus strand of SKCR01018440.1, from coordinate 224,436 downwards.
AGGGAGAAAAAAGTGTGGAATTAATTTGGTAATTGTTTTCTAAAAACATATACCAAAAATTTGAAAACAAATACCAAATATTAAAATATTCATATATGTCTTTCAAACATCACAATTGAGTATTAAACACTCAACCATCAACTCCCATCAAGTAACATCACCTCACATTACTTTAATAAAGTGACATGTTTTTAAGTCACATCACTCAAAGTGACAAGTGATTTGACACTTGATGCGACTAGCGATTTGATGCTTGATTTGACTTGCATGCCGCACTCGAATTCGAAATGCGAATGCGCTCGTAAATAAACTCGGGCTTGGGTTCGTTAATTCCAAATTAACGATTTTTCCGTTGCGTCGCAATTAATCTAATTTAATTAAATAATCATGCCTAGCATAATTACTATTCACGTCGCCAACGAATTAATTCTAAATTAATTCGTTCGCCCGAATTAAAATCTAATTTTAATTCCGCATCGAAATCCAATTTCGTTTAACATATCAAATATATTAATTTACCGATTAATTCCAAATTAATCGTTATCTCTCTTTAAATGATATTTTATCTTAGATCAAATATCTCCAAAATTAATCCCAGATTAATTTTCTCTCTCTTCTAATTAATCCCAGATTAATTAAAGTGCGAGTCATACATCATTGGTGAATCTTTGGGAAGCGACCCATGAGATCCCCAGATATGTTGGCAGTAAATTCGGTCGTCGGACTATCCGAACACGTAAGTACCTCATACTACGTTTTACCGATTTACAAGACAAGGTTGGCCTCTAGCAAAGCGCCATGCCTACCCAATTCTCCAGAAATATCCTTACAGGAATTAAGGATCTGTATCAGGCATAGTATACGTAGTATTGCGTATTTCTGTCCAGTATCGGATGATCACGTGCTAGGCCTGGGGCTGGAATTCTGTCTGCCCCGTACGAAGCACATGTCGGATGTCTGGTAACTAGTCTCTATGATCGGATAAACTTGACCAAGTCATTTTATCCCGATAGCTGCAGCATTTAAGAGTAATAATACCGTATCCTACGTGACCATCATCACCACTAAGATTGGAGTCATACTTCCGTCTTGACATCACACTCAACACACTACGATTCTCAATATACCCAGCATTGGCATACACAGAACCTGTTAAAGCCCTGGACGACCGCAACCAAAGTATATTGATTGTCGCAAGTATTAGCGGTGCAAGTCTCAGCTTAAGACTAAATACACCTACCCTATTTCAGACTTACATAGACACATAGTCATACTACCAATGGAATTCCGAGGGGGTCTATCCAGAGCGAAGCTGTTTCCCGTACCATTGGTGAAACAAAACCTCCTACTACACTTGCATGAGTATCCAATACCCAAATATATGAGAACTATGTCGTTGTGCCCTCACAACGCGCACAAGTGCAATACTAGTCTTTTACGTATTTATCGATGTCCAATCTCGATAATACTCTGACTAGGGATATTTAATGATTTATCCTTCGTTGATTGATACTGTCTCATATCATTCTCAATCAAGGAACAAATCTTAAGGACCTCTCATCATTTATATATCTTGGTAATCTAATCACAAATGATAATAGTGCAATCTCATTTGTCACATAGTTAATTTGTACAACAACACCATGATCTGTATAAATAGTGACGCTATGGGTCATAATTGTCCAATAGTCATATAATCAATACATGAAAGTTCTCACAGACACATGGGATAAACATTCCATATGAAAACTTTCGACGGTCATTTCGATGGACACGAGCAACTCATGCATCCATGTGATACATCAAGCGGACGGATCTCCACTAGTAGCGTATGAGATCGGCTACCCCACTTAAGGGCGGATCATATCATCATCCTAGTCTCTCTACTTTGTGAACACCCAGATTATTCATAAAACTATAACTAGGAACATTTAAGAGTTATGATTCTTATAAGGCATGGAAGCCATCGTCTTATTACTCTAAGGTCTTTATTACAATGTTGATGATTCATATAAGTTATATAAGACACGTATAATAAATATTTCCATTTTATTAATTAATGAAAATATTAAAAAGACATGTACATATAGCCTATCCACAAGTTGGGTATAGGGAATATCCCTAATAGCAAGACACTATTGACCTCCCCCAGCGGAACACAACTCCTTAATAACTGATCCGTACAATGTTTGAATAGGTACTACTCATCCCAGACATAGTGCTTGATTTCTTTGAAAAATTTCTTTCGTTGCTGATATGTCCATTCCAATGGCCATTTCCCTGATACTATGTAGTTTTCATAGTCAGCATACCATGAGACTTCCAACTGCTTGATGGCAAAGAACTGTTCTTCTTGAAAAGTTTCTTTGATTTTCAGTTTATTACCAGTTGTTCCTCCATTTTCGAGTCTCGACAAGTGATCTGCCACTTGATTTTCTGTTCCCTTTCGGTCTCGGATCTCCATGTCAAATTACTATAGTAGAAGCACCCAACAGATCAATCTGGGCTTAGCATCTTTCTTCGCGATCAAGTATTTGATTGCTGAATGATCTGTGTAAATCCTCACATTGGGACCCAGCAAATATGAGCAAAATTTATCAAAAGCAAACATAACTGTGAGCAACTCCTTTTCAATTGTTGTGTAGTTGAGTTGTGATTCATTCAGAGCTTTGCTGGCATAATAAATGGTGTGAAAAATTTTCACCTTACGTTGTCCAAAAAATGCATCTACAGCAAAATCACTAGCATCGCACATCACTTAAAAAGGAAGCGTCCAGTCTGGTGCTACTATGATGAGGGTAGAGACCAGCTTCTGTTTCAAGATCTCAAAACCATAGTGGCATTCTTTGGTGAAGTTGAAAGGCATATCTTTCTCCAACAGATTGCACAGAGGTTTAGCAATCTTGGAGAAAGTCTTTGATAAATCTCTTGTAGAATCTTTCATGCCCGAGAAAAATTTGAATCCCTGTAACGAATGAAGGTGGAGGTAATTTTTCTATCGTCTCAATTTTTACCTTGTCTACCTTGATTCCCTTTTGTGAGATCTGATATCCAAAGAAAATTCTTTCCTATACCATGAAATGGAATTTCTCTCAGTTGAGTACCAGGTTGGTATCTTCACATCTTTGTAACATTTTTTCAGATTTTATAAGCAGTGGTCGAATGAGTCTCCAAATACTGAGAAGTCATCTATGAAGACTTCCCTGCTTTGTTCTATCGTGTCTGAAAAGATAGTCATCATGCGACGTTGAAATATGGCAGGAGCATTACAGAATCCAAATGGCATCATGAGGAATACAAAAGTACCATACGTGTATGTGAAAGTGGTTTTCTCCTATTCTTCTAGGCAATGGCAATCTGATTGTATCCTGAGTATGCATCCAGAAAACAGTAGAATTCACGTCATGCCAATCTGTCTAGTATCTGGTCAATGAATAGTAGTGGGAAATGATCATTTCGTGTTGCTTTATTCAGCTTCTTGTAGTCCATGTATACTTTCCATCCAGTCACTATCCTTGATGGAATCAGCTCACTCTTTTCATTTTTGACTGTAGTCATTCCTCCTTTTCTTGGGTACATATTGCATAGGACTCACCCAAGTGCTGTCAGAGATGGGGTATATGATACATGCATCCAACCATTTGATGATTTCTTTCTTTGCGACTTCTTTCATTATTAGATTTAGTCTCATTAATGCTCCATTGTGGCTTTATACTCGTCGTTCATTAGGATTTTGTGCATGAAAAATGATGGACTGATGCCTCAAATGTCTGTTATAGTCTGGCCAATAGCTTTCTTGTGCTCGAGTAGCACTCTCAACAACTTATCTTCCTACACCCATGTTAACTATGAAGAAATAATCATAGGTAAATCAGAAGAGTTTTCTAAGTATGCACACCTGAGATGGCTCTGAAGTGGAGTTAATTCGAGTTGTGGTGGTTCTTCAATCGAGGGCTTGATTCGTATTTTTTCGATAGCTCCAAACTTTCCACTTGTGGTGTCAATCTGAAGCGAGTGAATCCGTCAAGATAGTTGATACATTTCAGAATCTCATCATCTAATTCTCTGTCAGTCTTGTTGGTGATGCATACTTCAAGTTTGTCAGTGGAAAATTGCATTACAACTGTGTTCTGAATGATACTATATATTACATTGAGTCTGAAATATTCCTCCTCCTTTTCGCCATTTGAAAATTTCATGGCTTTGAAAACATTGAATGTTACTTCTTGGTCTTGTACCCTCATGGTTAGTTCACCTTTTTTGTACATCAATAATTATTTGACATGTAGCTAAGAATGGTCTCCCAATGATGATGGGTACGTCTTTATCTTAATCTATGTCAAGGATATTGAAATCTGCTGGAAAATGAATTTGTAAACTTTGACCAGCACATCTTCCACTTTGACCTGTTGAGTGACTGAAGTGGGCTTTGCTTCTCCAATCTGTAGTTTCTTGTAAATAGAAGAAGACATCAAGTTAATAGTAACACCTAAATCACACAAAGCCTTACCGAAGTAATGTTCTCTTATGGTGCAGGGGATGGTGAAACTGCCAGGATCCTTCAACTTTAGGGGAAGCTTCCTTTGAATAATGGCGATACATTCTTCTGTCAGTGCTACCATCTCGTAATTTCCTAATCTTCAATTTCGTGAAAGAATATCTTTCATGAATTTGACATAGCCTGGCAATTGTTCCAATGCTTCTACAAATGGAATGTTGATATGGAGCTTTTTGAAGATTTCTAAGAATCGAGTAAACTACTTGTCCAGTTTGTGTTTCGAGAGACGCTAAGGAAAGGTGAAGGTGGAGTAAATCTTTCTCGATAATTTTCTTTTTCCTATTTTTCCTCCATTTGTAGATCTATTTGGCTGCTTTCTTTTGGAACATCCTCAGTAGATGCCTTGACTCCAACATCTTTGTTGATTTCAGTGCCGCTTTTCAATGTGATGGCTTGGCATTGCTTATTCCCTCTGTTCCATGGATTTGGTTCTATATTGCTATGAAGGGTAACTTTCGGTCTGTGACTCTGAGCATTGGCCAGTTGTCCCAATTGATTTTCCAGTGCCTTTATAGAAGCTGATTGGCTTTGAAACATAGCATTGTATGATGCTAATTGTTTTTGAAACATTACATCATATTTGGCTTCTTGCTTTTTTATTTGAGCAAGGACTTCTGCTATTCCTGGTTCTTTTTTATACTCCTGGCATTTATTCCGCTGTTAGAATTCGGGTGGTGGATTCTTCCTTTGCCTTAAAGTATTACTCCATGTGAAATTGGGATGATTCCTCTAACCTGAGTATAGGTATTGGAATATGGATTGTTTCCATGTCTGTTGAAGTTGTTGACATAATTCGCAGTCCCATCATGTTGGTTGTAAGATTCTCCCTCTGGTTCTCCTCTATATGGTGAACTTATGGATCCAACATTAACCTGCATACTAAGAGTTTCCAGATATTTTTATATCTGATCCAGCTTGGCGTTCACAGCTGTGTTGACTCCTACTATGTGGATTCCTGCTATTCGATGGATCATGCTTCTCTCAGTTGGCCATAAAGAATTGTTATTGTCCATTTCTTCAATTAAGTCCCCGACTTGATATTCTCCTTTTTTCCATTAATGCTCCCCCACAGCAGCATCTATTGTGATTCTCATTAGTCCAGAAATTCCATTGTAGAAAGTTTGAAATAGAAGCCATTTTACAATTTCTTGGTGAGGACATTTTTGAAGTAATTCTTTTGATCTTTCCCATGCTTTGCAGAGGGATTCTGAGTCATGTTGTACAAAGGATGTGATGTCATTCTCAACTTTGCTGTTCTAGATGGTGGAAAGTATTTTGCAAGGAATTTGGTGGTAAGAGTGTTCCAAGTTGTGATGGAACCTACTAGTAGTGATGGAATATGGGAACACACACAGACGTATTGCTTCTTCTGCCGCTTGATTGTAATTGAATATGCCGTAAACTTCTAGGAAGTTACTGATGTAGGCATTAAGATCTTCAGTTGCACTTCCCCCAAACTGAACTGATTATTGTATCATCTGAATACGTGTTTTTATGTCACAAGCATTTGCAGGTAAGAGAGGAAATACAATACATGATATGAATCCGTCAATCACCGAAATTGTTTTATCTTGAATGTGAATTGGTGCTACAACTTCATAAGGTTCAGGTTATTGATTTTTCATATTGATCAGTGCTTCTTGATCTTCTCGCCTTTCGCTTCTCAACTGTCTGATAGTTCTTTCAATTTCTAGGTTAAGCGGACGGATTTCAAAGCTTCTGCTTCATCTCATATAGTATTTAAGAACCTGAAACACAAGAAAATAAAAATAAAAAGTAAAACCAAATTAGATACAAGTAAAGTATTGAACCTCAAATTTAATAGTAAAATATAAATAAGTCCCCTACAACGATGCCAAAAACTTGATTGGTGGTAAACACACACGTAACGCAAACGCATGTATCGCTCAAGTAGTATAAAATGTATCGATCCTATAAGGACTTAATACCTATGCTATCAATTTATAAAACTAAATGTCTACAAGTATCTAATTGATTTGATTGTTCATTGAAATGTGACTTTTATTTAAAACAAAACAAAGGTAGATTTTAAGTTTTTAAGCAATAATATGAAAATATGAAGGGTTGTGAATCCTACCAATATCTTTCTAAATATGAATTGTGTTAGGGATATGCCCTATACCCAACTTGTGGATGGGCTATGTGTACATGTATTTGTAATATTTTCATTAATTAATAAAATGGCAATCTTTATCATACGTGTCTTACATAACTTATATGAATCATCAACACTATAATAAAGCCCTTGGAGTAATAAGACGATGGCTTCCATGCCTTATGAGAATCATTACTCTTAAATATTTATAGTCATAGTTTTATGAATAATCTGGGCATTCACAAAGCGGAGAGACTAGCATGATGATATGATCCGCCCTTAAGTGGGATAGCCGATCTTATGGGCTACTAGCGGAGATCCGTTCGCTTGGTGTATCACATGGATGCATGAGTTGCTCGTGTCCATCGAATAGACCGCTGAAAGTTTTCATATGAAGTGTTTATCCCATGTGTCTGTGAGAACTTTCATGTATCGATTATATGCCTAGTCCTTAGACTTGAGGTCTTTACAATCTTATGTGTGGATCAAATAACTTTGACATTCTCCTTCCCCAGTTCAAAAGATCCGGTCATAAGGGTATGATTGGGTCATTTGTTGAAACACATGAAGTTTGATACAACAGAGAATCGCCACTCTCTCGGATAATATTTTCTTATAAGAGTAGTATTCAAGTTCGCAGGTTGATATGTGTGATCAGTGCTTGAGACTATGGCCACAATGGAAGAATCATGTGAGATTCTTGGGTTAGCATGATTCATGACACTATCAACATCATACCTTTGACCATATGGGTAGACACTTTCCATACCCTAGGTCAATAGGTGGGGATACAGTGAGGCGAGGGACCGTATCATATGTAAATTGCATACAAAATGGGTATATATCTTTCCTTCTCATTTGGGGGCCTTGGCATGTTGCTAGATATTAATCTTTGTCATTGAAATTGAACGACCATCTGATCGGAGGATAATTTATGTTCGATTAAATTATCACGATTCATTTCATGTCCAACTTGAGGGGAACCCAAAAGGTCACACACAACAAAGTCGAAATCAATGGTTAACAGTGCACAGTACATATTTAACAGCATATATGATTTCTGTAGGAATTGTTCATAAATGGTTCAATGTGTTTAATTATTGAACAGATCATTTATGATGTTCTAAAGTGGCTTAGAGATTGGTGAATGACGATATGGGCACTTTGGAAATTGGAATAAATAGATAAAAAAAAGTACTATTCACGTGAATACTAACTCATGAATAGTACCGCATGAATAGTATCCCGTGAATAGTAAAATTTTTGTTATTTATTTTAAATTCCAATTCAGCCCAAACTCTTATTAGGGTTTTATAATCTTATTAAACCACTAAATTAAGATCCAATGGCTAAGATTAAATTGGATTTTATCCCACATCAGATTCTTAATAATTTTGTTGTCTTTGGAGCACTATATAAACCCAATGAATTCTTCACAAATTTTTGCACCAAACCTTTCATATCTTGGGTTTATATAATTAAGCAACTCTAAAGTTTAAGTGTAAGTCACTAATTTTGAGGATCCTTAAGTCTAATTGACTAGAGGAACCTCGAATTAAAAGTTTTGAGGTATTTGCCTAGGCTAGCACCAAGGGTAAAATACCAGTGCACTCAAGGCGTAGTCTTGCCGTTGAGTTTTGGCTTTGGTGTGTGCATCTTTGGAGGTCACACACTTGGTTGGCTCTTTGGAACGTGGAAGAGCTTGCTGAGTTCGAGAAAAGCTTGTAGATTGGATGGAGGACTGGAGGAGTCTACGGTTCAAGTAAGTCATTTTTCTTTCTTTATTTTAATTAGAGTTCTTATGATAGTTAGCATGTTTATGTTTATGGTCTTTGCATGTTTTATGAGTTTTATGCTTAGAATATATATAGTAACTTGCCTAGGCTTGTAGAATAATCAAAACAAATGGGTCTTGGGTAAAAGGAAAGTGGCATCATAATTTTTTATTTTTCCGCTGAGCATTCGCAGCTGCTTCCCAACAGTGGTATCAAAGTCAGGTTTTTGTTTTGAATAGTTCTCACTCATTTGAACTCGAAATTGGGTGTTTAAAACCCTGTTGGAAAGCTAACACCCTGAACCTAATTTTAGGCACACGTTTTACATGATTTGGTTAAGATTTGTATTTTGAAATTGCATTTAAAGTTCACGAGTCTGCAGAAAAATGTGAATTGTAATTTTATTTGAATAAAATAAAATGAAATATCATAAATAAATATTAATCAAATTTATTTAATGCCTAAAATAATTCCAACATATTAAAACTTATATGCTTGATGACTCTATGTATGATTAGAATTGGCATGATTATTTTAGGGTGCAAAGCATCTAGAGACTGTATAAGAAATAGAGAGTGTATTGCTTATCCCTTAGCTAAGTAATTATTTCGTGATGAACTTAGAGATTTATACCTTTAAGGCTAATAAATATAAGTCACTTGTTTATAATAAAAGACATATAAAAGATATAAGTGGGGGGGACCAAAGAGTTAATAAAACTTTCCAAATTAAGTTAATTTAAATTACTAGAGTTAGATAATGATTTGGTGTTTCCTTCACTCACTACCTTTTATAGCCAAAGGAAAAGCTGTGAAGACATCTAGATAATCATTTACTCAAAGCTTACCTTAAAGCATATTTAAAGTGTTGGACTAATTTACAGGATCCATGTTTATTCCTGTCACCAAGACGATAAGAGCCTAAGAGGTAAGGGTATTTAGAGAGTTTTCTCCACACTCCTGTTAGACATTATGTCCCATAGCGTCACTATTTGTAAATGATATTGTATTATTGTACAAAATTAACTATGTGATAATGAAATTGCCTTTTGCCGTTTGTGTAATATTATTTACTTTGATATATAAATGGCGAAAGTCCATATGATTAATACCGGATTGAGATGATATGAGACAGTATCAATCCATAAAGGTTTAATCATTAAATATCCCTAGTCGGAGTATTATCGAGATCGGACATCGATAATGCGGAATAGACTAGTGTTGCGCTTGTGCACGTTGTGAGGGCACAACGGCATAGTTCTCATATATTTAAGTATTGGATACTTATGCAAGTGCGATAGGAGGTTGTGTTTTACCGATGGTACGGAAAACAGCTTCGCTCTGGATAGACCCCGCGGAATCCCATTGGTAGTATGTCTGCGTGTCTATGGGAGGCCGCATCAGGGTAGGTGTATATGGTCTTAACCTGAGACTTACATCGCTAGTACTTGCGACAATCGGTAAACTTTGGTTTTGGTGGTTGGGGACCTTAACCGGTTCTGTGTACACCTCTTCTGGGTTTATCGAGAATCGTAGTGTACTGGATGTGATGTCGAGATGGAAGTATCACTTCAGACATATGGAGATGATGATCACGCAGGACACAGAACTAGTACTCTATAAAAGGTTGCAACCGTCGGGACAATATGACCAGGTCAGGATTGTCCGATTTAAAGAGACTAGTTGCTTGATGTCCGATATATGTTTCGTACGGGGCAGACACATCTCCAGCCCCAGGCCTAACATGTGATCGTCCGATACTGGATCGATGTACGCAATACTACGGTATACTACGCTTGATATAGATCTTATATTCCTATAAGAATATTTCTGGAGAATTGGGTAGGCATGGCGCTTTGCTAGAAGCCAACCTTGTCTTGTGAATCGGTGTAAACGTAATACGAGGTACGTACGTGTTCGGATTATCCGACGACCGTATTTACTGCCAAAATATCCGGAGATCTCTTGGGTCGCTTCCTGAAGATTCACCAATGACGTATGATTCAAACTCGATTAATCTTGGATTAATTACGGAGAGACTTTATCTTGGGTAAAGTACTATATAAAGAGAGAGAACGATTAGTTTAGAATTAATCGTAAAATTATTATATTCGATATAATAATCGAAATTCGATTTCGACGCGAAATTAAAATTAGATTTTAATTCGGGCAAACGAGTTAATTTAGAATTAATTCGTTAGCGACGTAAATAATAATTTCGCTAGGCGCAATTATTTATTTAAATTCGATTTAATTAACGTCGCGACGTAAGTTCGGCATTTCGGAAATATCGGACCCGAACGCGTGAGTGCACGTGGGCCCACTTTCATTTGGAAACGTGTGGGGCCCACATGACACATGTCATTATTTGCATTATTTAATGTTGATGTATTGCATGGAGATAGTGTACAATGCACTCAAGGGTTTTGCATGGAAATTGAGTGTTTGACACTCTAAGCCATTGCATGGTTTGTGTCATAGGTTTATTATTATTTAATAAATATTATGGCATAAATATAAATTGATTTTTGTAACAAAAATCATGTCTCTCTCCCTCTCAAATTACCGAAACTGTGAACAGTTTTGGGCTCTCCATTTCTTCAATTTTTGTGGCAGAGAATTTGAAGAGTTGTGCATTCAAAATCACAACAAAGGCTAGCACCTTCAAGGGATCATACATAGGTGATATGGGAAACTAATCCTTGAGCTTGGAAGGATCAAACTCGACTTGGAGTCCCCATTCTCTTCTTGGCCGAGAGCTTCACTGCACAAGGGAGGAGAGTTTTCGCATCATCTAAGCATCCATTTTCAAGTATTGTGAGTATGATTCCGCCATACTTCAATTATTCATTCATGTATTTATATTTTGCTTGTTCTTATTGATCTTGGGGCATGGATTAGATTTTCCAACAATGGTATCATTGAGCTTAAAGAGCATGCAAATATATTAGGATGTTATTTGGGGAAATTGTTTGAAGCATGATTTGATGAGTTTGCTTGATTAAATATGCTTAGATGTATGTTATATAGATTATACATCATCAATTTCTTGGAAAATATATTGGATTAATTTTTCCAACCCAAATGAGGCTTGGCCGAATACATGCAAGCATGTGGACTAGATGATTTTTTAATTTTAAGACATTAGATGACTTGAAATAATATGGAATGATGATTTGTAACTCGATTGGATTGAAAACGAAATCGGAACCATTTTAATCACCTTGGCCGAATGCTTGATGGAGTATTAGGGACTTGATTTTTTGATTAAATAATGTTGGACATATATTTAAGATAAAAATATGATTAATGGATTAATTTGATATTTTGGGAATATTGATTTAAAGGATTAATCATGAAAATACACTTTAATTAATTAAGTTATAAAATTTGGAATTTTAAAATTGGTTAATTGGGCTTTTATGTTTAATTGGGCCTTAGGCTTGATATTGATTTTAATGGCAAATGAGGGTGGTGATTCCTTATTGGGCTTGGAAATTGGGTTTGACCCACATTGACCAAGGCCCAAGCCTTATGAAATCAATAGAAAGCCCATCGGACTTTAATTAAACGGACATTAGATGTGAGTTGGGCTTTGGGACCCAATAGTACTAGATTTGGAATCTAAGTTATAAAAGCACAATAAAAGTGTAAATATTTAATTTAGAATTAAATAAAAGGATTAGTATTGAATACGACTTAAATTGGATTTAACGAGTAGTTCGATATAATTCGTGAATTCATACCATAAGTATTTATTCTCAAAACGAGTTGGACTCGCGCAAATGCAAACAATTGTTTGAACATTGTATTGTCACCTAATTAAAGACTAATTAATTGGATTTGATTGGTTGTATAACATGCCTTGAATGAATGAATGTGGATGTGTTGTATGAATAGTGTATATCGGATGGATATTAGAAGGGAAAGGGTAATTTTAGAAATTGTTGTAAATTTGGATTTATAAATTGGACCTGCGTGTCCAGCCTTATCTCTTTATCTCTTTGTATTCTCTTCTCACCTAATTCCCCTCAATGTAAATGAGGTTTCTCTTATTATTATGTAATTGGGTAGTAGTAGAATAATGCTAGGGGAGAGGAAAGGGAGTGATTTGTTCTAGGAACAAGTTGTTTTATATATCCATCCGCATATCACTATTAATTTACTTTACGCGCTTTATGATGTTTTAGAAGCATGCTTAAGGGTGTATGTTGATGAGACCTAACAAAGATAATAAATTGGTTGCCAATTACGCAAAAATCCCTCAATCTATATTAAGCGATTATCCTTCCATTGAATGATTCTTGTTCAAGATCCAATTGGCATTGGTTTGTTGGCCAAAGTCAAGACCTTGTCAATTAGGATGTACTTGAATCATGAGAGTTTTGTTCCATATCGGTGTCTAGTCCAAGTTGTGATTTGTTGGCCAAAGTCAAGATCACTTCTTGTCCAAAGACATTGATTACGAAACTTTCCTTGTCAATGGGTCCCGCTTAACTGGAATCATTAGGTTTGTTGTGCCAAAGCCAAGGCCTAGATGATTCGGAGGATATGGTTAGGAAAATGTATTAGATACATTGACATAAGTATTGTACATATGTTTAGGACTTGGATGTCCACCTGACCAGATCTAGGAATTGGATTGGATCCAATTGATCTGAGAAGATCTACCTAGTTAAGTAGCATACAGCTTGTTGGCCAAAGTCAAGGTTGTGTGTTATTTAACGGGATCCTAGCCCACTAGGAAATAGGATTTCCCGAGTTCTCAACGGAGGGTTAGAGACTTGATGAAAATAGTGGGAGGCTAGTATGTGAATTTGCAATTTCGTTCAGATACTTTGCCTTACGCGTCTTTCAAAATTATTTCGTCTATTTTATTCAAATTAGTTGGACTAATACATTGTTATTTTTCTTGTAACAGTTTGACTGTACCCATTTCATCGTCAACTAAATAGTTAGACTATTGTGGTTGAGATGGCTAGCAAGGGAAATGTGCGTGACATCATCATGGGTGATAATGTCTTTAAAGGCACAAACTTCGCTGACTGGGAAATGAACCTCAAGATAGTACTTGGGGCTGAGAGGCTACTGTACACTATTCAGACACCTCTCCCGCCTAGACCCACTGATCCGCTTGAGCTGGAGTTATGGAAAACTCACAGCGAGGATTGTGACACAGCCCAGGCTGTTATGTTAGCTTCAATGACTCAACACTTTCGTCGCCAGAATAGGGACTTGGATCCTTATAACATGATGGCTAGACTGCAAGATCTCCACCGCACCAATAAGCGGATGGAAAGGTATGAGTTAGTGAAGAAAACTCTTCCGCACCCGCATGACTGAAGGCACATCAGTTGAGCTCCATGGGACTCAAATGATTGCCGATATTGATGAGTGGGCCAGTATGGGAATAGTCTTGGAGGCCGAGCTGACTGTAGATTTGATCTTACAATCACTTCCCGATACTTGGAAACAAATCATAATCAACTATAAGTTGATGGATACCGATGACACTCTTGGAGAGCTGTTATCCATGCTGAAGGAGTCTGAAAAAGAACTCCTAAAAGGGAGCAAGCGCGAGGCGCACTATGCATCGACCTCTCAGGGGCCAAGGGCTGGGCCCAAGGCAACTGGAGGGGTGAAGAAGAGAGGAAATTAAAAACAAGGGTAAAGGCAAGTTGACAAAGGCTTCTGGGAAGCCAAGGGACAAATCTCAAGATGTCTGCCTCAAATGCGGCAAAAAGGGTCACTGGAAACGTGACTGCCGAGTGGGCAAAGGACAGAGGGAGGATATCAAGGCAGGCAAGGCTCCAGCCTCTGGTATGTTTGTTATTGAAATAAATATGACTACTTCTAGTCTTAAAAATTGGATTTTTGATTCTGGTTGTGCTGCTCATATTTGTACTGATTTGCAGGATCTGCAGAATAGCAGGATGCTGGCTTCAGGGGAGGTTGATCTACGAGTCGGAAACGGAACATCTGTTGCTGTTTTGGCTGTAGGGACATTTGTTTTGGAACTGCCCTCGGGGCATGTACTTAAACTTTTGAACTGTTATTATATACCTAGTTTGACTAGGAATATTATATCTGTATCTTTGTTAACCCAGCATGGGTACACTTTTGTATTTAGAAACACTGGGTGTTATTTATATAAAAATGATGCAGAAATTTGCACTGCCGTTGCAAATAATGGCCTTTATATTTTGAATATAAATGAATCTCCTAAAATAACAAACAAAAGGCTCAAAAGAGTAATCTAAAAGATGAAGCTTACATGTGGCATTGTCGTCTGGGACACATCAACAAGACTCGCATATCCACACTTTCGAAGAGTGGGTACTTGGACGAATTTGATCCCAATTCATATGACGTCTGCGAATCTTGTCTTTTAGGCAAAATGCCTAAATCACCTTTTAGCGGTAAAGGTGACGTGCCACAGAACTGTTAGCCCTCGTTCATAGTGACGTATGTGGGCCCATGTCTAGCCAGGCTAGAGGTGGATATCATTACTTCGTAACCTTTACGGATGATGCATCTCGTTACGGTTATGTGTATCTAATGAACACAAGTCGGAAACTTTTGAGAAATTCAAAGAGTTTCGACACGAAGTAGAAAAACAAACAGGCAAGAGTATTAAGACATTACGGTCAGACCGTGGTGGTGAATACTTAAGTTATGAGTTTCAAGATTACTTGAAAGAATATGGTATTCTTTCACAGTGGACTCCTCCTGGAACACCGCAATTAAACGGTGTGTCTGAACGGGAGAAACCGTACCTTGCTAGACATGGTGAGGTCAATGATGAGTCGCACTGAGCTACCAATATCCTTCTGGGGATACGCATTAAACAGTGCTATACTTATTATAAATAAGGTACCGTCGAAGTCTGTTGAACAGACTCCATATGAGATATGGACAGGAAGGAAACCAGGTTTCTCTTTCCTGAAGATTTGGGGATGCTGGGCATATGTTAAACGTTTGGAAGGTACCAAACTTGAACCCAAATCTGATAAATGCCTTTTCGTAGGATATCCTAGGGAAACCAAAGGATATTACTTCTATCACCCACAAGAGAACAAAGTATTTGTTGCTCTACATGCATTTTTCCTTGAGAAGGAATTTCTAGATGCAGTGGTAAGTGGGAGGAAAGTAGAGCTCGATGAAAATCGTAGTGATACTGTTCCTGGCAATGAATCAACGACGGAACATGAACAGACCATCCGGGATGAGTCTGTACCACAACCTTCATATACACAAGGACCGCGTAGGTCGGAGAGAGTCAGGACAGTGCCTGAGAGGTATGGGTTCCTGATCTCGCCTCATGTAGATATTAATCTTATTGAGGAAAATGAACCGGCCACGTATGAGGAAGCAATACAAAATATTGATTCCGCTTTATGGCAAGAAGCCATGAAGTCCGAGATGGATTCCATGTACGCCAACCAAGTTTGGACACTGGTTGATGCACCAGAAGGCGTAAAGCCTATTGGATGCAGATGGATCTTCAAGAAGAAGACCGACATGGATGGCAACGTACAAACGTACAAAGCTAGGCTTGTAGCGAAGGGGTATCGTCAACAATATGGTATTGATTATGACGAAACCTTCTCACCCGTTGCCATGATTAAATCCATTCGGATAATGCTTGCAATAGCTGCATATTTCGATTACGAGATATGGCAGATGGACGTTAAAACCGCTTTCCTTAACGGAAACCTTTTGGAGGATGTTTATATGCAACAGCCTGACGGTTTTATCATACCTAGACTTGCAAACAAGGTTTGTAAGTTAAATCGATCCATTTATGGATTGAAGCAAGCATCACGGTCATGGAATCAGCGTTTTGATGAGATCATAAAAGAATATGATTTCGTGCAAAACGCAGATGACCCTTGTGTATACAAGAAGGTTAGTGGGAGAGAGCACTTACTTTTATTGTCCTTTATGTGACGACGTATTGCTTATAGGCAATGACATTCCCATGCTAACGTCGGTGAAAGCTTGGCTTTCATTAAAATTCTCCATGAAAGATCTGGGAGAAGCAGCCTTTATTCTTGGAATAAAGATCTACCGGGATAGAGCTAGAAAGCTGCTTGGACTCTCCCAGAGTACATACATTGATAAAGTGTTGAAGCGATTCAACATGGAACAATCCAAGAGGGGATTGGTTCCAATGGTACGTGGTACCTCTCTGTCTAAGGACATGTGTCCTAAGACTCAGGAAGAGAGAGACAACATGAGTCGGATACCGTTCGCCTCGGCAGTCGGATCGATCATGTATGCCATGATATGTACACGACCTGATGTCTCATATGCTTTGAGCATGTGCAGTCGCTATCAGGCCGATCCAGGTGAAGGTCACTGGATAGCAGTTAAGAATATCCTTAAGTATCTTAAACGAACTAAGGATGCTTTCTTAATTTATGGAGATGGAGAACTTGCGGTATCTGGGTATACCGATGCAAGTTTCCAAACCGACAAGGATGACTACAAGTCGCAATCCGGGTACATTTTTTGTTTGAATAACGGACGGAGCAGTGAGCTGGAAATCTTCCAAGCAAGATACTGTTGCCGATTCAACAACAGAAGCGGAGTACATCGCTGCATCTGAAGCAGCAAAGGAGGCAGTTTGGATCCGAAAGTTCCTAATCGGATTAGGAGTAGTTCCATTAGCAGCTGAGCCCGTTCCATTGTATTGTGACAATAACGGGGCATAGCGCAGGCTAAGGAACCAAGGTCTCATCAACGGTCCAAGCATGTTCTTCGACGTTACCATCTGATTCGGGAGATTATACATCGTGGCGATGTAAAGGTCGAGAAGGTCACATCAGATGAACATTGCAGATCCGCTGACGAAGGCTGTTCTTCAGCAAGTTTTTGAACGACACATACATAGTTCGGGTATTAGATGCTTGAGTGACTGGCTATAGGCCAAGTGGGAGATTGTTAGACATTATGTCCCATAGCGTCACTATTTGTAAATGATATTGTATTATTGTACAAAATTAACTATGTGATAATGAAATTGCCTTTTGCCGTTTTGTAATATTATTTACTTTGATATATAAATGGCGAAAGTCCATATGATTAATACCGGATTGAGATGATATGAGACAGTATCAATCCATAAAGGTTTAATCATTAAATATCCCTAGTCGGAGTATTATCGAGATCGGACATCGATAATGCGGAATAGACTAGTGTTGCGCTTGTGCACGTTGTGAGGGCACAACGGCATAGTTCTCATATATTTAAGTATTGGATACTTATGCAAGTGCGATAGGAGGTTGTGTTTTACCGATGGTACGGAAAACAGCTTCGCTCTGGATAGACCCCGCGGAATCCCATTGGTAGTATGTCTGCGTGTCTATGGGAGGCCGCATCAGGGTAGGTGTATATGGTCTTAACCTGAGACTTACATCGCTAGTACTTGCGACAATCGGTAAACTTTGGTTTTGGTGGTTGGGGACCTTAACCGGTCTGTGTACACCTCTTCTGGGTTTATCGAGAATCGTAGTGTACTGGATGTGATGTCGAGATGGAAGTATCACTTCAGACATATGGAGATGATGATCACGCAGGACACAGAACTAGTACTCTATAAAAGGTTGCAACCGTCGGGACAATATGACCAGGTCAGGATTGTCCGATTTAAAGAGACTAGTTGCTTGATGTCCGATATATGTTTCGTACGGGGCAGACACATCTCCAGCCCCAGGCCTAACATGTGATCGTCCGATACTGGATCGATGTACGCAATACTACGGTATACTACGCTTGATATAGATCTTATATTCCTATAAGAATATTTCTGGAGAATTGGGTAGGCATGGCGCTTTGCTAGAAGCCAACCTTGTCTTGTGAATCGGTGTAAACGTAATACGAGGTACGTACGTGTTCGGATTATCCGACGACCGTATTTACTGCCAAAATATCCGGAGATCTCTTGGGTCGCTTCCTGAAGATTCACCAATGACGTATGATTCAAACTCGATTAATCTTGGATTAATTACGGAGAGACTTTATCTTGGGTAAAGTACTATATAAAGAGAGAGAACGATTAGTTTAGAATTAATCGTAAATTATTATATTCGATATAATAATCGAAATTCGATTTCGACGCGAAATTAAAATTAGATTTTAATTCGGGCAAACGAGTTAATTTAGAATTAATTCGTTAGCGACGTAAATAATAATTTCGCTAGGCGCAATTATTTATTTAAATTCGATTTAATTAACGTCGCGACGTAAGTTCGGTATTTCGGAAATATCGGACCCGAACGCGTGAGTGCACGTGGGCCCACTTTCATTTGGAAACGTGTGGGGCCCACATGACACATGTCATTATTTGCATTATTTATTGTTGATGTATTGCATGGAGATAGTGTACAATGCACTCAAGGGTTTTGCATGGAAATTGAGTGTTTGACACTCTAAGCCATTGCATGGTTTGTGTCATAGGTTTATTATTATTTAATAAATATTATGGCATAAATATAAATTGATTTTTGTAAAAAATCATGCCTCTCTCCCTCTCAAATTACCGAAACTGTGAACAGTTTTGGGCTCTCCATTTTCTTCAATTTTTGTGGCAAGATTTGAAGTAGTTGTGCATTCAAAATCACAACAAAGGCTAGCACCTTCAAGGGATCATACATAGGTGATATGGGAAACTAATCCTTGAGCTTGGAAGGATCAAACTCGACTTGGAGTCCCATTCTCTTCTTGGCCGAGAGCTTCACTGCACAAGGGAGGAGTTTTCGCATCATCTAAGCATCCATTTTCAAGTATTGTGAGTATGATTCCGCCATACTTCAATTATTCATTCATGTATTTATATTTTGCTTGTTCTTATGATCTTGGGCATGGATTAGATTTTCCAACAACTCCCTCTGGGGAATTTTCAATGGAGGGAATCCATTTTTGATTAGTTATTCACTTAAACTTGCTAAAATCCCAATAATAATTTAAGTCTAAAATTTGCTTCTCATTGTTAAAGTATAGGCCCAAAGGGCTTTTTAAACCGTAT
This sequence comes from Zanthoxylum bungeanum, assembly GCA_019454045.1. Taxonomy (NCBI): domain Eukaryota; kingdom Viridiplantae; phylum Streptophyta; class Magnoliopsida; order Sapindales; family Rutaceae; genus Zanthoxylum; species Zanthoxylum bungeanum. Next base: position 204,959 of record SKCR01018440.1, on the reverse strand, counting down.
TGGCAGACTAGGTTTTTACCAGACTGACCAATACATTGTCCCTAAATCGTACTATTGACAATGGTTGACTTCTGGTCACAGACGCAAACGAACCTTAGGCGTGGCTCAAAATTAGTGGCAAAGATTGGGGTGTCCACAAGGACTAGCATAAGCTATGGCATGTTTGATTTACCCAACCCAATGATCAAGGAGTTGTGATTTATATCATAAATTGGTTGGGAAACAACCTAATTATCGATTTATAACGACCGGCCCTAGTCGGAGTTATGAAATGATTGTGGACAATATGACCCATAGCTCACTATTTTTACAGAACATGTTTTTGTTGTACAAAAACTGGTTGACAAAGGAAACTGTTCTTTTATCATTGTAATTAGATTACTTGAATGAATATAAATGATAGAAGTCCTTATGATTATTTCCGGATTATAAAGATATGAGACATTATTAATCCACTAAGGCTTAATCATTAAACATCCCTAGTCGTAGTATTATCAAGATTGGACATCGATAATGCGGAATAGACTAGTATTGCACTTGTGCGCGTTGTGGGAGTATAACAGCATAGTTCTCATATATTTAAGTATTGGATGCTTATGGAAGTGTGATAGGAGGTTGTTTTACCGATGGTACGGAAACAGCTTCGCTCCGGATAGACCTCACGGAATCTCATTGGTTGTATGACAATGTGTCTATGGGAATCCGATTCAGGGTAGGTGTAATTGGTCTTAACTTGATACTTACATCGCTAATACTTTTGACAATTATTACGCTTTAGTTTTGGTCGTCCGAGACTTTAACAAGTTCTTTGTACGCCTCTTCTGGGTTTATTGAGAATCGTAAAGTATTGGGTGTGATGTCAAGATAGAAGTATCACTCAGTCATATTAAGATGATGATCATGCAGGGATACAGAACTGGTACTCTAATATGTTGCAACCATCGGGATAATGTGACAAGGGCAGGTCATGATTATCCGATTAAATAGACTAGTTGCTTGTGATCTGATATATGCTTCGTACGGGCGCAGACACTACTCCATCCCCAGGCCTTGCATGTGACATCTGATACTGGATCGCTATACGCAATACTACGTATTATACGCCTGACAAAGATTGTATATTCCAGTACAAATATTTCTACAGAATTGGGTAGGCACGGTGCTTTGCTAGAAGCCAATCATGTCTTATAAATTGGTTAGCACGTAGTACGAGGTACGAACTTAATCGGATAGTCCGATAATCGGATTTACTGCCAAAATATCCCGGGGTCTCTTGGGTCGCTTCCCAAAGATTCACCGATGACAGTTGACTTAAATTAGAATTAATCTGGGATTAATTAAGAGAGAGAAAATTAATCTGGGATTAATTGAGGCATTATTTAATCTGGGATTAAATGTGTTCGGAAGAGAGAGAGCGCGATAAATTTGGAATTAATCGGTAAAATAAATTTAATAGTTAAATTTGATTTTTCTATTTAATTTATTGATATAGGCTAAAATTAATATATCAGATATATTAATTGGAATTAGATTTCAATAGGAAATTAAAGTTGGACTTTAATACATGCGAACGGATTAATTTAGAATTAATTCATAAACGACATTCGTAATAAATTTACGAGGCGTCGTTATTTAATTAAATTAGATTTAATTATTTAGCGACGAAAATTTGTTTAATCAGATTAAATGGATCCGAGCCGTGGCAAACATTCGTAGAATCCATTTGAATTTTGAATTCAAATGTGGGGCCCACTTCAAATGTGGTAGTTGGGAGAGTGGTTGGAATTTATGCCAAACCACCCACTTTCCAACCACTTAGAAATGGTTTTTGTGAAACCATTTACCCACCACCTTGTTTAGGTGAAAAAGGTAAATTGATTTTATCAAAAGCCATCTCTCTCTCACTTTCAAAAAACACACAACACAAATCAAAACCTAAAGAAACCACCATGGGCGTGAGCTTACTTTCTCCTCTCTTTTGATTTTGTTGCAAAATCAAACAAGCTAGCACTACCAAAAGTCTTCTAAGGTGATAAGGAAACCAACTCAAAGCTTGAATCTTAGAGATCTTCATTCAAATTTTGAAAATCAAAAACCGTTCATTGTAAGTCATTCCGCAACTTAGAATGAATTTATTCACACACATTCTTTCTTAATAGATCCTTGGCATGTTCTAGGAACACTAACAATGATGATAATGGGATCTTTGCCCAAAATAAATCCATCATATGTTGATGCGATTTTCTTAAAATTTTAAAATAATTGAGTGGGAGCAACTTCATAATATTAAAAGCCCATGTTATTATGAAACATTAATGAAAACATATTCCTAATTTTAACATTCTCTCTTAACAGGTAGGTTAAAATATTTCACAAACATTCAAATGGCAAACAAAGTATCACTTCGTTCCATCCTTGATGAGCATAAGCTCAAAGGGGACAACTACAATAACTGGTTTAGAAATCTTAAAATTGTCTTATGACAATAAAATATTTTCTATGTTCTTGAAATACCATTTCCCCCCTGAACCCGCAGAAGATGCTGGCCGAAATACCTTCGATGCTCGGAAGAAACACGTCGATGATGATGAGCAAGCAGTTTACATAATGCTTGGCTCTATGTCGGACGAACTTCTTAAAGCTCACGAAGATATGGATGCTTAAACCATCATCTTTCACTTGAATGAGTTGTATGTAACTTCCGTTCATACCATGAGATTCCAAGTGTCATATGCCTTATTCCAAACAAAGTATAAGGAAGGATCTGTTAGCGGACATGTACTTAAGATGATTGGCCACATTGAAAAATTGGCCAACCTTGGGTTCATCATGGATCATGAGATATGTCAGGATCTACTTCTTCAGTCCTTTCCAAAAGAATTCTCTAACTTTATTATGCAGTTTCATCTGTCTGATAAAGAAGCTACTTTCGCAGAATTGCACAATCTGATAAAGCCAGCAGAGAAGGACTTGAAACCGGAGCTTAAAACCTTCGTCATGCTTACGGGTACGGACTTGAAGCCACGAGGCCCAAAGAAAAATAAGGGCAAGGCCAAGGCTCCAGATCACCTAAAGCCCAATGGTAAGGTGGAGAAGAAAAAGGGAAAGGGGAAATGTTTCTTTTATGGAAAGAAGAGTTATTGGAAGAAAGACTGTAGATCCTTGAAAGCCAAGGAAGATAGGGAAGCCTAAGAGGCCAAGAAGCCCAATGCTTCAGGTATGTTGTATATGATTAAACTATATTCTCAAAACCCTGAACCGTATACTTCGTGCTTGACACCGATTGTGGGATTCACTTATGTAACAATGTGCATGGCTTGAGAAATAGTAGAAGACTCCGTCATGGGGAGATTGACTTACGCATGGGTAATGGAGCAAAACTGGTTGCATTGTGCATGAGGACTTATTCATTAGTTTTTCCGAATGATTTAGTTTTAGACTTAGAAGATTGTGTTTAGGTACCGTCTCTAGTAAAGAACATCATTTCAATTTCTTCTTTATGTAATAAAGGATTTTCATGCCTAATAAGTTGCAATGAATGTTCTATTTATTTTAATGAAATAAAATATGGATATGGTAATTTGAATAATGGTATCTATGTCTTACAAACTAACAAAGAATGTTCAACCTCTAATATATACAACGTTAACTCGAATAATCTTAATGAATCACTTTTATGGCACAGTCGCTTAGGTCATATCAATGAAACAATATTAACTAAGCTGCATAAGTATGGGTATTTCAAACTCTTCAAATATAAACCTTATGGAACTTGTGAGTCTTGTTTACTTGGTAAAATGACCAAATTAGCTTTCAAAGGTAAATGACAGCGTGCAGCGGAGACATTAGAACTCATACACTCTAATGTATGTGGACCAATATCAGTCACCGCTATAGGTGGATTCTCCTACTTTATTACCTTTATCGATGATCACTCGCGATATGGTATGTATACCTTAAGCGGTATAATTCTGAAGCCTTTGAGAAATTCAAAGACTTCAAAACTGAAGTAGAAAAACAACTTAATAAAATTATTAAGTCACTAAGGTCTGATCGAGGTGGTGAATACTTAAGCAATGAATTTCAAGATTACTTGAGAGAAAATGGCATTGTTTCCCAGTGGAATCCTCTAGGAACTCCACAATATAATAGGGTCTCCGAAAAGAGAAATCGTACATTATTAGATATGGTCCGATCAATGATGCCAGACACAGATCTACCTCTTTCTTTTTGGGGTCTTGCTTTAGAAACTGCAATATTATTACTAATCCAAGTTCCTTCCAAGGCTGATAGTCAAACACCATATTAGTTATGGTCTGGGAAACATCCTAGTCTTAGTTATCTAAGAGTTTGGGGATGTGACGCATATGTCAAGCTCACACAAACTAACAAATTGGATGATAGGGTAGTTAAATGTAAGTTTGTAGGATATGCCTTGAACTCAAGAGCATACGTGTTTTACGTCCCAAATGAAGAAAGAACATTTGTCTCACGAAATCCTAAATTTCTAGAGAATGAATTCCTTCTCAAGAAATATAGTGGGAGTAGACTTAACCTTGATGAGGTAATAGAAGAACAAACTAACATAGAACTAAACCCCATGCCCCTCAAAAGGGCAGCGACGTAATAACCATAAGGTTATGAACTAAGAAGGTCTGGTAGCGAAAGACATGAGCCTGAAAGATATGGTTTCCATATTGATGAGGAATATGATCAGGTCATTGATAATGACGATCCCACCAGTTATGATGATGCAATGCGTGACATTGATTTAGTCAAGTGGGTTGAAGCCATGAAATCCGAAATAGACTCTATGTATCAGAATCAAGTATGGGACTTGGTAGATGCACGTGAAGGGATAAAACCTATAGGCTGCAAGTGCATTTACAAGCGTAAAACTGATGTAGAAGGCAACATCCAAACCTATAAGGCTAGGTTGGTGGCAAAAGGTTATAGACAAATCCAAGGAATTGACTATGAGGAAACCTTCTCGCCTGTTTCAATGATAAAGTCCATTCAAATTTTACTGGCACTAGCTGCACACTTTGATTAAGAGATTTGGCAGATGGATGTCAAAACAGCTTTCCTAAATGGGAACCTCATAGAGGAAGTCTATATGACACAACCTGAGGGGTTTGCATCTAATAATGATCATAATAAAGTATGCAAGCTTAAACGATCCATTTATGGACTCAAGCAAGCCTCCAGAAGTTGGAATATACGATTTGATGAGACAATTAAAGAATTTGATTTGATCAAAAATGTAGACGAGCCTTTGTTGGTTTTATTCTAGGTCCCAAGATTATCAAACAAGCATGAAGATGTGTGAAATACATATCAAAGAAGTTACGGAATACTTACATTGATCGGTTGAGACGATTTGAAGACAAATAAAACCATTTTTAGCCCTCCAAGATGGCGCCATTAGTGTGCAGTCCACTGCTCAAAAATTTCAATTTTGAGTCTTCAAGAATCCAAGATTTTGAGCTCCAATCTTCGTCAAACGATTCCCGACTCGTGGGTGGGTTTCCCTAACACCTTCGTATAACTCTCGGTGTGCTAGCACTTGGCTATTTTGCCACAAAACATGCCCAAAATGCCATCATCATTCACGCCAAAGCAGTGCAGTCCACTGCCTTTGGGCGTGAGTTTGGAGAGGGAAGAGAGATGAGATTTTGTGATTTAGGTTAAGGGAAAAGTTGCCCAACACTTAGCTTATATATTTTCCAAAAATAATAAATCATTTACCAATTGTTTTATGCCTTTTAAAATAATAAAAAAACAAATGTAAATATTTATTTTAATTCTTTTACCCTTGGTAAAAGGTGAAAAGGAAAAGCATTTTACTTTTCCAAAAAGTCAAAACTTTTCCCCCCAAAATTTTCCCTCCAAATCTCAAAGGTCAAAGTCAAAGAGTCAAAGTTACTTTTCCAAAAAGTGTTTTGACTTTTATGACTTGCGATGCGACTTGCAGCACGTGATTCAAAATCGACGTAACTTCGCAAACACATTCCGAGCTCGGTTTCGATAATTCTAAATTAACGATTTTCTCGATGCCTCGTTAATAAATCCAATTTACTAATCACGTCGCTCGAGAATTAATTCTAAATTAATTCAAGTACCCGAATTAAAATCTAATTTTAATTCCTAATCGAAATCCAATTTCGTTTAATATATCGAATATATTATTTATCGATTAATTCCAAATTAATTGTTCTTTCTCTTTAAATTGATATTTTATCCTAGATAAAATATCTCCGTAATTAATCCCAGATTAATTTCCTCTCTCTCTCTAATTAATCTAAGATTAATATATAATGCGAGTCATACGTCATCGGTGTATCATTGGGAAGCGACCCATGAGATCTCCGGATATGTGGCAGTAATTCGGTCGTCGGACTATCCGAACACGTAAGTACCAAGTATTACATTTTACACCGATTTACAAGACAAGGTTGGCCTCTAGCAAAGCGCCATGCCTACCCAATTCTCCAGAAATATCCTTACAAGAATATGTGATCTATATCAGGCGTAGTATACATAGAGTATTGCGTATTTCGATCCAGTATCGGATGATCACGTGCTAGGCCTGGGGCTGGATATGTGTCTGCCCCGTACGAAGCACATGTCGGATGTCTGGTAACTAGTCTCTATAATCAGATATACATGACCGAGTCATAATACCCTGATAGTCGCGCAGCATATAAGAGCACTAATACCGTATCCTACGTGACCATCATCTCCATATGACTGGAGTGACACTTCCGTCTTGACATCACACCCAATACACTACGATTCTCAATATACCCAGCATCGGCGTACACAGAACCTGTTAAAGCCCTGGACGACCTCAACTAAAGTACATTGATTGTCGTAAGTATTAGAGATGCAAGTCTCAGGTTAAGACCAAATACACCTACCCTGATTGCAGACTCCCATAGACACAATGTCATACTACCAATGGGATTCTGCGGTGGTCTAATCCAGAGCGAAGCTGTTTCCCGTACCATCGGTGAAACACAACCTCCTATTACACTTGCCTGAGTATCCTATACCCAGATATACGAGAACTATGTCGTTATGCCTCACATAACACGCACAAGTGTAATACTAGTCTTTTACACATCTATCGATGTCCAATCTCGACAATGCTCTGACTAGGGATGTTCAATTATTTATCCTTCCTTGATTGATACTGTTTCATATCATTCTCAATCTAGGAAGAAATCATAAGGACCTCCCATCATTTATATATCTAAGGTGATCTAATCACAAATGATAGGAGTGCAATCTCCTTTGTTACATAGTTAATTTGTACAACAACACTATAATCTATACAAATAGTGACGCTATGGGTCATAACTGTCCAACAATCTCTCACTTGGCCTTTAGCCAGTCACTCGAGTGCCTAACACCCGAACTATATACGGTTGGCTCAAATTGCTGAGAAAAGCTTTCGTCAGCGGATTTGCATAATTATCGTCTGATGCGATTTATACGATCATCACATCGTCACGATGTATGATCCGAACGAATCAGATGAATAGTCGAAGTATGTATCTGGATCGTTGATGAGACCATTAATTCTTTAGCATGTGCTGACGCCCAGCTCAGCCGCTAATAGAACTATATCTAATCCAATTAGATTTATTTTTTGACCCGATGGCTCCTATTGTTGCCTCAGCTGCAGCAATAATCCGCATTTATTATTTATTCGGTAATAGTATCTTGCTTGGAAGATTTCCAGCTCACTGTACCGTTATTCAAACTGTATAGTACCATTTGCGACTTTTAGTCATTTTATCGGTTTGGAAACTTGCAGTAGTGATCCCAGTCACTTCAAGTTCTCCTTCTCCACGACTAAGACACATCCTTAGATCTCTAAGATTCTAAAGAATGTTCTTAACATCAATCAAGTGACTATCACTTGGATGTCCTGATTGTGAATCCATATGCTCAAAGCATATGAGACACCAGGTCGCGTACATTTTAATGTACATTTCCCAGAGAGTTTTAACAACTTAAATCTATCCTAGTAGATCTTTATTCCCAGAATAAAGGTTGTTTCTCCCGAGAATTCTACGGAGAATTTCTCTTGAAAGCCAAGCTTTCACAGATTATTTTATGGGAATATCATTTCCAAGAAATGAATATATATTACATTATCATTATTATAAGGACAGCCACTGTCTGTGCGCTCCCACTAACCCTCTCATATACGCAAGAATCATTATGTTTTGAATCAAATCATTGACTATCATGATTACATCAAAACAATAGTTCCAAGAACTTTATGCTTGCTTCAATCCAAACATGGATCGAACAACACGCAAACTTAGTTTGCTGGTTTTAGTACGAAAAAATCGTCAGGATGTTATAAACATCCTCCAAAAGGTTTCCTTTTAAGGAAAGCGATTTTGACCTTTAACTGACACATTCATAAATGAAACGTGCAGCTACAGCAGCATTATCCAAATGGATTTACCGTGGCAACAGGTAAAGGTTAACCGTAATCAACACAACGTTGATAACGATACCTTTTCGCGACAAGCCTAGCTTTGTACGTTGGTATGTTGCCTTCCATGTATGTTCCTTCCTTGAAGACTTATACAGTACCTATAGGCACAATGCCTTATGGTACATCAACTAGTATTTTAACATAGTTGTTTTACATGGAATCCATTTCGGACTCATGGCACTTTGCCATGAAAGGGAGTCGATACCTTATATCACTTCCTCATACGTAGTTGGGTCTTCCTCAATAAGATTGACATCTTTATGAGGTGAGATCAGAAACCCATACCCTAGGTTGTTTTCTGACTCTCTCCGATCTACGTGGTTCTTGTGTATACGAAGATTAATGGTATATGTTCATGCTTGATGAACTGTTTGTGTTCCATTAAGGACTTCATGCCTTGAACTGTATTACTCCGATTTTCATCGAGTTTTACTGTCCTCCACTTACCACTGCATATCGGTATTCCTCTAAGGAAGACCGCATGGTGATCAACAATTAGAATTGTTCTCTAGTGAGTTGTATAAGTACTATACTAATGCTTTTCTCTAGGATAACCTACATTTGGCACTTATCCGATTTAGTTTTTAGTTTGGTATCATCCAACATATGCCCAGCATACCCAAATCTACAGGAATGCGAACCCAGTTTCTTTCCCGTTGATATCCAATATGAATTCTGTCATATTGATTTTCATGGAACCTTATTCTAAATAAGTTTTGCACTGTTATGCATATCCGTTGAAGGAAATGATAGCTCAGAGCGACTCATGATAAACCTTATCATGTCCAACAAAATTCGGTTTCTCCGTACGGACACACCGTCAAACTGACGTGTCTCGGGAGGAGTCCTCATTTGAAAGAATATTTTACTCTTCAAGTATTTGTGAAACTTATTGCTTAGTATTTTCATCATGTTCATCACGTGATGTTTTAATACTTTAGCCGATCTGTTTGTCTACTTCGTTTTGAAACTTTAAAAGTTTCTGATTTGTTCTTCAAAAGTAACACATAACCATAACGTGATGCCACATCCGTATAGGTCACGAAATATTCATATCCACATCTAGCCTAGCTAGATATGGGCCCACTAACTTCACTATGAATATGGCTTACAGATCGATGGCATTTATCACTATTACCAAGTAAATAGTATTTTAGGTACTTTACCTAAGAACTAGATTCGTAGACTTTATTTGAATAATCAAATCAGTCCTAGTACCCACTCTTCAAAAGTATGGATATACGAGTCTTGTTTATTGTGTCCTAGACAACAATGCTACATTTAAGTTTCATCTGATCAGATCAGTATGAGCTATTAGTTTGTCATATTATATGTTCGAGATTTTATTTATATTCAAAATATAAATACGTTGTTCACATCTAATGTTTTATCTCAATGTCATCTTTATATAATGAAACACTTTAGTGTTCTAGAATATAAAGGTTTATCCACAATGGATTAAACACTGATATAGAGATGATGTTTCTAGTCTAACTAGTTACATTATAACAGTTTCCTAATTTAAGTACATACCCGAAGGTAGTTCCTAATTTAGGTATCTATGGTCGAAACAGCGACTTTCGTCCCGTTTCCGATTCGCAGATTAACCTCAGCTTGAAGTCAGTATCCTACTAACAGCAGATTCTGAACATCAATACATATATTTTATGTACCACACTAAGTATTTAAAATCCAATTTCAATACTGGTAGTGAACATAATGACAAATATATTTAAAGTCAGAGCCTTGCTCTTTCTTTAATTCCTTCATGTCTGCCATATCCAAACGGCAGTCATTTTGAGATATGTTCTTTATCTTCCCCAAAAGATCATAATGATTTTGCCTTTACCCTTTTTCAATATTTCAGAAGTCTTTGGCCAAGCCTTGGATTTCTAGAATATTAACGTAAAGTGCACCTTGCGCTACTTTTCTAATTGCAAAGTTTGACTTTTATCTCCTTGAGATTAGTCATTAATTCTCCAAGAATTATTAATTGTAAATATAATACTTCTTAAATCTAAACATAGATTTATTACAAGTATATTGAATTAAGCACTAAAGTCATTATCACATAAATCATCCAAAGATTATGCTCTACTATTTGCTTAACTCTGGGCTAAGGCATAATAGGTTATTTTATCAAATAAAGTAACTTATTATTTATTTCCAAGACCATCCTGAAATTATTCCCAATTTGAAAATTAAACCATTTAAACATTTTAATCCAAGATTATGTTTTAAATGGCCAATCTTTCAATATATTATTTGATTTTAATAGTCCATCTATTTAATCAATAATTAAGGTACTAATTTATAATGATTACAATAGTCTAACTATTTAATCAACTATAATTTAATACTTTAAAATCAATTATATTGATTACTATAATCCAATATAAAATCAACTATAATTGAAGAGTTTGAATATATAGTCCAACTATTTAATAAAACAACAATTTAAATATTAGTCTAACTGATATTTAAATCATAACGACGAGTGATATTTGATTGAGCGCGTATGGCAAGTAATTGAACGAGTATTGCAAATTCAATTCTCGCCTCCCACTATTTTTCGGCGAGCCTCTAACCCTCCTGTCGAGTACTCGGGAACCGCATTTCCTAGTGGGCTAGGATCCCGTTAAATAACACACAATCTTGACTTTGGCCAACAAATTGTATGATATTTAACTAGTAGTAGATCTCTAAGATCAATTGGATCCAATCCAATTCCTAGATCCAGTAGGCGGATATCCAAATCCTTAACATATATCTTATATATGCCAATACATCCAATGTATTGCCTAACCTTTTTCCTCTGAATCAACTAAGCCTTGGCTTTGGAACAAGCTTAATGATCCCAGTCAAGCGCGACCCATTGACCATGGAAAGCTTCGTAATCAATGTCGATGGACAAGAAGTGGTCTTGATTTTGGCCAACAAACCACAACTTGGACAAGACACCAATATAGAACAAAACTCTCGTGATCCAAACACATCTTCGACGGACAAAGAGCTTGACTTTGGCCAACAACCCAATGCCAATCTCGGATCTTGAGTATGAATCACTCAATGGAAGGAAAACGCATGATATTTGATGAGGGTTTTTCGCGTGCAAATTGGCTACCAATTTATTATCTTTGTTAAGGTCTCATCATCATACACCCTTAAACATGCATTCTAAATACATAATAAGCGCATATGAAAATAAACAATAATATGCGGATGGATACTTAACACATTGATCCTAGATCAAATCTCTCTTTTATCTCTCTCATAACTAGCACTTGTATTACTTATACTCGTTACACTACACTTCTAAAGAAACCTCATATATATTGAGGGGAATAGATGAGAAGAGAATACAAATAGAAAAGAGGTGATAAGGCTGGACACGTAGGTCCAATTTAATAAATCGAATTTATTACAACAATTTCCAAAATTGTCCCCACCCGACTAATATCCATTCGATATACACTATTCATTCATCACAACCAAGTATTCACACAAGCATGTTATCAATCAATCTAATCAAATTAATTAATCTGATAATTAGTGATCATCCAATGTTCAAACAACGATTTGATTTTGATCGAGTCAAACTCGTTTTGCGAATAAGTACTCAGAGTACGAATTCTCGAATTAAATTAAACTACGTCATTAAATCCAATTTAATATGCATTCAATTCTAATTCGTTATTTAATTCCAAATTAAATATTACACTGTAATAATAAATCTTTTATGACTTAAATTCCAAATTTAATCTCAACTCGTCTCAAAGACCGATTAACGTCCAACGTCAATTCAATTAAAGTCCAATGGGCTTTTAATTGATTTCTTAATGCGTGGACTTTTGGTCAACTCGGGTCAAACCGAATAACCAAATCCATCCGGGATTTACCCCATAAGCCCATAAATCAATCTTGGCCCATTAGGCCCAATTAAACTTTAAAGATTCATTAAATCGCATTTGGGTTTTATGGAAGCGGTTTGGGGCCCAATTGGATCCAATCCAATTTGCCTAAACCTAACTTTGTACAACAAAGCCCAACAAGCCCAATGACAACTTTAAAAGCCAAAATCCAATTTCAAGGCCCAATTAATTAAATACAAAAATCCAATTTCACATTCAATTAACCTAAAGTGTATTACATGATTAATTACCCAAATTAACATTTCTAAAACATTAATTTTTACAATTAATCATGCACAATTTCATTATCACATGCCCACACATTTAATGAAAAATCAAACCCATTTTCATGCTTCAAAGTCTTGGCAATTTGGGGATTTTATGTCCGATTCAAATTCAATCCAATCAATTACACAATCGACATTAAATCATATACCCAAATGATTTCCAATTCATCTAATGAAAAAAAAATCAAAATTCCAAGACAATTAAGACTTATCAAATTCGGCCACCATAAGTAAATTGGGGAAAAATGATCCAATCACATTTTCATGAAATTGATCCAATCAATCTTCAATTCAACCATATTTAAGCATACTTAATCATCCAATTTCATAAAATCATGCTTAAATTCAAAATACCCAATTTATCATTTTAGGCCAACTTTAATATTTGGGGAAAAATGTTTTCAAACATTAATTCATGAAATTGATCTAATCAATATCAATATTCAATAAACATGTATTATAATACTTAAACATCCAATTTATTCAAATCATGCTCAAATACAAAATACCTAAATTTTAATTAAGCCTAAACTTTCATGCTTGAACCTAGGCTCTTGATGCCATTGTTGGTTTTATTCTAGGTCCCATATCATCATCAAACAAGCATGAAGATGTGTGAAATACATATCAAAGAAGTTGCGGAATACTTACATTGATCGGTTGAGAACGATGAAATAGAAGACAAACAAAACCATTTTTAGCCCTCCAAGATGCGTCATTATGTGCAGTCCACTCACTACTCAAAAATTTCAATTTTGAGTCTTCAAGAATCCAAGATTTGAGCTCCAATCTTCGTCAAACTTCCATTCTGTCGGGTGGGTTTCCCTAACACCTTCGTATAACTCTCGGTGTGCTAGCACTTGGCTATTTTGCCACAAAACATGCCCAAAATGCCATCATCATTCACGCCCAAGCAGTGCAGTCCACTGCATTTGGGCGTGAGTTTGGAGACGGAGAGAGATGAGATTTTGTGATTTAGGTTAAGGGAAAATGTGTCCAACACTTAGCTTATATATAAAATAATAAATCATTTACCAATTGTTTTATGCCTTTTAAAATAATAAAAAAACAAATGTAAATATTTATTTTAATTCTTTTTACCCTTGGTAAAAGGTGAAAAGGAAGCATTTTACTTTTCCAAAAAGTCAAAACTTTTCCCCCCAAAATTTTCCCTCCAAATCTCAAAGGTCAAAGTCAAAGAGTCAAAGTTACTTTTCCAAAAAGTGTTTTGACTTTTATGACTTACGATGTGATTTGCGATGCGACTTGCGGCACGTGATTCAAAATCGACGTAACTTCGCAAACACATTCCAAGCTCGGTTTCGATAATTCTAAATTAACGATTTTCTCGATGGATGCCTCGTTAATAATCCAATTTACTAATCACATCGCTCGAGAATAAATTCTAAATTAATTCAAGTGCACGAATTAAAATCTAATTTTAATTCCTAATCGAAATCCAATTTCGTTTAATATATCGAATATTATTTATTTATCGATTAATTCCAATTAATTGTTCTCTCTTTAAATTGATATTTTATCCTAGATAAAATATCTCCGTAATTAATCCCAGATTAATTTTCTCTCTCTTCTAATTAATCCCAGATTAATATATAATGCGAGTCATACGTCATCGGTGTATCATTGGGAAGCGACCCATGAGATCTCCGGATATGTTGGCATAAATTCGGTCGTCGGACTATCCGAACACGTAAGTACCAAGTATTACATTTTACCGATTTACAAGACAAGGTTGGCCTCTAGCAAGCGCCATGCCTACCCAATTCTCCGGAAATATCCTTACAGGAATATATGATCTATATCAGGCGTAGTACATAGTATTGCGTATTTTGATCCAGTATCGGATGATCACGTGCTAGGGCCTGGGGCTGGATATGTCTGCCCCGTACGAAGCACATGTCGGATGTCTGGTAACTAGTCTCTATAATCGGATATACATGACCGAGTCATAATAACCCGATAGCCACACAGCATATAAGAGCACTATATCGTATCCTACGTGACCATCATCTCCATATGACTGGAGTGACACTTCCGTCTTGACATCACACCCAATACACTACTACGATTCTCAATATACCCAGCATCGGCGTACACAGAACCTGTTAAAGCCCTGAAGACCTCAACTAAAGTACATTGATTGTCGTAAGTATTAGCGGTGCAAGTCTCAGGTTAAGACCAAATACACCTACCTGATTGCAGACTCTCCCATAGACACAAGGTCATACTACCAATGGGATTCTGCGGTGGTCTAATCCAGAGCGAAGCTGTTTCCCGTACCATCGGTGAAACACAACCTCCTATTACACTTGCCTGAGTATCCTATACCTAGATATACGAGAACTATGGCCGTTATGTCTCACATAACACGCACAAGTGTAATACTAGTCTTTTACGCATGTATCGATGTCCAATCTCGACAATGCTCTGACTAGGGATGTTCAATTATTTATCCTTCGTTGATTGATACTGTCTCATATCATTCTCAATCTAGGAACAAATCATAAGGTCCTCACATCATTTATATATCTAAGGTGATCTAATCACAAATGATAGGAGTGCGATCTCCTTTGTTACATAGTTAATTTGTACAACAACACTATGATCTGTACAAATAGTGACGCTATAGGTCATAAGTGTCCACAGCCTTGTGTTTACAGGAAAAGTAGTGGGAGTACTGTTGTATTTCTCGTATTATATATCGATTACATATTAAGCATCGGGAATGATATTCCTATTGTTGGATAATTATGACCCATAGCGTCACTATTTGTACAGATCACGGTGTTGTTGTACAAATTAACTATGTGACAAAGGAGATTATACTCTTATCATTTGTGATTAGATCACCTAGATGTATAAATGATGAGAGGTCCCTATGATTTGTTCCTGGACGGAGAATGATATGAGACAGTATCAGTCCATGAAGGATAAATCATTAAATATCCCTAGTCAGAGTATTATCGAGATTGGACATCGATAAATACGTAAAAGACTATTATTGCACTTGTGCGCGTTGTGAGGGCACAACGACATAGTTCTCATATATTTGGGTATTGGATACTCATGCAAGTGTAATAGGAGGTTGTGTTTCACCGATGGTACGGGAAACAGCTTCGCTCTAGATAGCCCCCTCGGAATCCCATTGGTAGTATGACTATGTGTCTATGGGAGTCCAACATTAGGGTAGGTGTATTTTATCTTAACCTGAGACTTGCACCGCTAATGCTTACGACAATCAATATACTTTGATTGAGGTCGTCAGGGGCTTTAACCGGTTCTGGTACGCCAATTTTTGGTATATTGAGAATCGTACAGTATTGGGTGTGATGTCAAGACGGAAGTATCACGCTAGTCATAGTGGAGATGATGTCACGCAGGATACGGTATTAGTGCTCTTAAGTGTTGCACAACCATCGAGATATTATGACTAGGTCATGCATATCCGATTATAGAGACTAGTTACCAGACATCCGACATGTGCTTCGTACAGGGCAGACACAACTCCAGCCACAGGCCTAGCACGTGACAGTCTGATACTGGATCGAAATACGCAATACTACGGTATACTACGCTTGATATAGATCCTTTATTCCTGTAAGGATATTTCCGGAGAATTTGGTAGGCATGACGCTTTGCTAGAGGCCAACCTTGTCTTGTGAATCGGTGTAAACGTGGTACGAGGTACTAACGTGTTCGGATAGTCCGACGACCCGATTTACTGCCAACATATCCGGGATCTCATGGGTCACTTCCCAATGATTCACCGATGATGTATGACTCGCACATTTATTAATCTGGGATTAATAAGATGAGAGAGAAAATTAATCTGGGATTAATTACGGAGATATTTTATCTAGGATAAAATATTGTCAAAAGAGAGATAACGATTAATTTGGAATTAATCGGTAAATTAATATATTTGATATATTAAAAGAAATTGGATTTCGATGCGGGATTAAAATTGGATTTTAATTTGGGCGAACGAATTAATTTAGAATTAATTCGTTAGCGACGTGAATATTGATTTCGCTAGGCGTAATCATTTAATTACGATGCGACGGAAAACTCGTTAATTCGGAATTAGCGAACTCGAGCCCGAATATGATTGCGAGCGCATTCGTATTTCGAATTCGAGTACGGTACGCAAGTCACATCAAGTGTCAAATCATTCATCACATCAAGCGTCAAATCAAACATCACTTTGAGTGATGTGACATTTGATTGATTGATGTGATTGATTGATTGAAAGACAACATGTCACTTTAATAAAGTGAAATGAATAGTTGATGTGTGTTGTTGGAATAGTGTTAGTTGGTGGAGGCATTTACCATTTGATTATTTAATAGATTATTTAGTAAATGTTTAATATATTTTATGGTAAATATATAAAGCCATTTTAGAAATGGTTTGACCAACCTAATACAACACTTTCTTCTCCATCTCTCTCTCTCATTCTCACGCCCATTGTGGCAAAAAGCTCACTGGTTTTGTTCATAAAAACCGTGAGTTAGGGAAGCAAATGTGCTTGATTTTGTGGAAAAATCAAGAAGAGCTAGCACTCCGGGAGACTTGCGAAGGTGATAGGGAAACTTAACCATGAGCCGGGAATCATTCAACGAAGATTCGAAGCTCAAAATGATGAAGCAAAACTGAAAAATGGAGGCAGTGAACTGCACAGCTTGGGCGCACCTTGGAGGACCTAAAATTGGTTTTGTTCTTCATCAAATCGTCTCAACCGATCGATGTGAGTATTCCGCTACCTTCGTTGATGTATTCACACATGTTTTCTTGCTTATTTGATGTAACTAGTTTGACTAGAAACATTATCTTTATATCAGTGTTTAATCCGTTGCGGATAGACCTTTATATTCTAGAACACTAAAGTGTTTCATCATATAAAGAATGATATTGAGATAAACACATTAGATGTGAGTAACAGTATTTATATTTTGAATATAAATAAAATCTCGAACATGTAATATGAAAAACTAATAGCTCATACTGATTTGATCAGAAGAGACTTATTTGTGGCATTGTTGTCTGGGACACAATTAAACAAGAGTCGTATATCCACACTTTTGAAGAGTGGGTACTAGGACTGATTTGACTATTCAAATAAAGTCTACGAATCTAGTTTATTAGGTAAAGTACCTAAAACACTGTTTACTTGGTAAAACTGAAAGTGCCACCGATCTTTTAGCCCTATTCATAGTGAAGTAAGTGGGCCCATGTCTAGCTAGGCTAGAAGTGGATATGAATATTTCGTGACCTTAACGGATGTGGCATCACGTCATAGTTGTGTGTTTCTTTTGAAGAACACAAATCGGAAACTTTTAGAGTTTCGACACGAAATAGACAAACAGATCGGCTAAAGTATTAAACCATCACGGTAAGACCGTAATGGAAAACACTTAAGCAATAAGTTTAACTTATGCTTGAAAGAGTATAGTATTCTTTCAAATTAGGACTCCTCCTAGGACACGTCAGTTTGACGGTGTGTCCGTACGGAGAAACCGAATTTTGTTGGACATGATAAGGTTTATCATGAGTCGCTCTGAGCTACCATTTCCTTCAACGGATATGCATTAACAGTGCAAAACTTATTTAGAATAAGGTTCCATAAAATTCTGTTTGACAGAATTCATATTGGATATGAACGGGAAAGAAACAGGGTTTCACACTCCTGTAGATTTGGGAATGCAAAGCATACGTTTGGATGATACCAAACCAAAATCCAAATTGGATAAGTGCCAATTGTAGGTTATCCTAAGGAAAACCATAAGTATAGTACTTAAACATCTCACAAGAGAACAATGTAATTGTTACTCACCATGCGGTTTTCCTAAGAGGAATACCGATATGCAATGGTCAGTGGGAGGACAGTAAAACTCGATGAAAATCGGAGTAATATTGTTCAAGGCATGAAGTCCTTAAAGGAACATATATAGTTCATCAAGTATGAATCTATACCATTAATCTTCGAATTTACAAGAACCGCGTAGATCAGAGAGAATCAGAAAACAACCTGGGGTATGGGCTTCTGATGTCACCTCATAAAGATGTCAATCTTATTGAGGAAGACAAACCGACTACGTTTGAGGAAGTGATACAAGGTATCGACTCCCGTTATGGCAAGGTGCCATGAGTCCGAAATGGATTCCATGTATAACAACTATGTTTGGACACTAGTTGATGTACCGCTAGGTATTGTGCCTATTGGTACGGTAAAAGTCTTCAAAGAAGACATACATGGATGGCAACATACCAACGTACAAAGCTAGGCTTGTAACGAAAATGTATCGTTATCAATATTGTGCTGATTACGGTTCAACCTTTTACCTGTTGTCACTGTAAATCCATTTGGATAATGCTTACTGAAGCTGCACGTTTCATTTATGAAATGTGTCAGTTAAAGATCAAAAATCGCTTTCCTTAAACGGAAACCTTATGGAGGATGTTTATAACATCCTAACGATTTTGTCTTACTAAAACCAACAAACAAGGTTTGCGGGTTATTCGATCCATGTTTGGATTGAAGCAAGCATTAGGTTCTTGGAATTATCGTTTTGATGTAATCATAATGGTGTATGATTTAATTCAAAATGAAATGATTCTTGTGTATAATAAGAGGGTTAGTGGGAGCGCACTGACAATGAATGTCCTGTATAAAATAATGATAATATATGTCATTTCTTGGAAATGATATTCCCATAAAACAATATGCGAAAGCTTGGCTTTCGAGAAAATTCTCCGTAGAATTCTTAGGAGTAACAACCTTTATTCTAGGAATAAAGATCTACTGGGATAGATTTGAAGTTGTAAACACTCTCTGAGAAATTGTCCATTGAAAAACGTACTCGACCTGGTGTCTCATACGCTTTGAGCATATGGAGTCGCAATCAGGCCAATCCTAGTGATAGTCACTGGATTGATGTTAAGAACATCCGTTAGAATCTTAGAGATCTAAGGATGCTATCTTAATCGGTGGAGAATGAGAACTTGAAGTGACTGGGATCACTACTGTAAGTTTCCTAAACCGATAATACGACTATAAGTCGCAAACGGTACTATAAAGTTAGAATAACGGAACAGTGAGCTGGAAATCTTCCAAGCAAGATACTGTTACCGAATAAACAACAAATGTGGATTATTGCTGCAGCTGAGGCAGCAATAGAAGCCATTTGGGTCGATAATAAATCTAAGTAGATTAGATATAGTTCTGTTAGCGGCTGAGCTAGGCGTCAGCACAGGCTAAAGAATTAATGGTCTCATCAACGATCCAGATATATACTTCGATATTCATCTGATTTGTTCGGATCATACATCATGGCGATGTGATGATCGAATAAATCGCATCAGATGTTAATCATGCAAATCCGCTGACGAAAGCTTTTCTCAGCAGTTTGAGCCAACCTTACATAGTTCGGGTGTAAGACACTCGAGTGACTGGCTATAGGCCAAGTGGGAGATTGTTGGACAATTATGACCCATAGCATCACTATTTGTACAGATCACGGTGTTGCTGTACAAATTAACTATATGACAAAGGAGATTGCACTCTTGTCATTCGTGATTAGATCACCTAGATGTATAAATGATGAGAGGTCCCTATGATTTGTAACTATGAGATAGTATCAGTCCACGAAGGATAAATCATTAAATATCCCGAGTCAGAGTATTATCGAGATTGGACATTGATAAATACGTAAAAGACTAGTATTGCACTTATGCGCGTTATGAGGGCACAACGGTATAGTTCTCATATATTTGGGTATTGGATACTCATGCAAGTGTAATAGGAGGTTGTGTTTCACCGATGGTACGGGAAATAGCTTCGCTCTGGATAGACCCCCTCGAATCCCATTGGTAGTATGACTATGTGTCTATGGGAGTCCAACATCAGGGTAGATGTATTTGGTCATAACATGAGACTTGCACCGCTAATGCTTACGACAATCAATATACTTTGATTGAGGTCGTCAGGGGCTTTAACCGGTTCTGGTACGTCGATTTTGGGTATATTGAGAATCGTAGAGTATTGGGTGTGATGTCAAGACGGAAGTATCACACCAGTCATAGTGGAGATGATGTCATGCAGGATACGGTATTAGTGCTCTTAAGTGTTGCGCAACCATCAGGATATTATGACTAGGTCATGCATATCCGATTATAGAGACTAGTTACCAGACATCCGACATGTGCTTCGTACGGGGCAGACACAACTCCAGCCCCAGGCCTAGCACGTGACAGTCTGATACTGGATCGAAATACGCAATACTACGGTATACTACGCTTGATATAGATCCTTTATTCTTGTAAGGAAATTTCCAGAGAATTTGGTAGGCATGGCGCTTTGCTAGAGGCCAGCCTTGTCATGTGAATTGGTGTAAACGTGGTACGAGGTACTTACGTGTTCGGATAGTCCGACAACCCGATTTACTGCCAACATATCCGGGGATCTCATGGGTCGCTTCATAATGATTCACCAATGACGTATGACTCGCACATTTATTAATCTGGGATTAATAAGATGAGAGAGAAAATTAATCTGGGATTAATTACGGAGATATTTTATCTAGGATAAAATATCGTCAAAGAGAGATAACGATTAATTTGGAATTATTCGATAAAATAATATATTTGATATATTAAAAGAAATTGGATTTCGACGCGGGATTAAAATTGGATTTTAATTCGGGCGAACGAATTAATTTAGAATTAATTCGTTAGCGACGTGAATAGTGATTTCACTAGGCGTAATCATTTAATTACTACGCGACGGAAAATTCATTAATTCGGAATTAGCGAACCCGAGCCCGAATGTGATTACGAGTGCATTCGTATTTCGAATTCGAGTGCAGCACACAAGTCACATCAAGCGTGAAATCATTCGTCACATCAAGCATCAAATCAAACGTCACTTTGAGTGATGTGACATTTGATTGATTGATGTGATTGATTGATTGAAAGACAACATGTCACTTTAATAAAGTGAAATGAATAGTTGATGTGTGTTGGTCGAGGCATTTACCATTTGATTATTTAATAGATTATTTGGTAAATGTTTAATATATTTTATGGTAAATATATAAAGCCATTTTAGAAATGGTTTGACCAACCTAATACAACACTTTTCTTCTCCATCTCTCTCTCTCATTCTCACACCCATTGTGGCAAAAAGCTCACTGGTTTTGTTCATAAAAACCGTGAGTTAGGGAAGCAAATGTGCTTGATTTTGTGGCAAAATCAAGAAGAGCTAGCACTCCGGAAGACTTGCGAAGGTGATAGGGAAACTTACCAATGAGCCGGGAATCGTTCGACGAAGATTCGAAGCTCAAAATGATGAAGCAAAACTGAAAAAATGGAGGCAGTGAACTGCACAGCTTGGGCGCACCTTGGAGGACCTAAAATTGGTTTTGTTCTTCATCAAATCGTCTCAACCGATCGATGTGAGTATTCCGCTACCTCCGTTGATGTATTCACACATGTTTTCTTGCTTGTTTGATGATCTTGGGACCTAGAATAAACCAACACCTATGATACAAGCCACCAAGCAATGGTTATCTCAGAATTTCTCCATGAAAGATTTGGGACAAGCAGCCTACATCATCGGCATTAAGATCTACCATGATAGATCTAATAGGTTGTTAGGACTTTCTCAATCTACGTACATAGATAAAGTTTTGAAAAGATTCAAAATGGAAGATTCCAAAAGAGGTAATTTACCTACTTGTCATGGAATCAAATTATCTAAGGAGCAATGTCCATATACTCTTTTAGATAGAGAGAGTATGAGTAGGATCCCTTATGCTTCAGCAGTAGGATCGATCATGTACAAGACCTGATGTCTCTTATGCTCTTAGCATAACGAGCAGGTATCAGACAAATCCTCGTGAGCAACACTGGGTAGCTGTCAAAACAATCCTCAAGTATATAAGAAGAACTAAGGATGTGTTTTTGACATACGGAGATTGTTCTGAGATGAAAGTCATTGGTTACTGTGATACGAGCTTTTAGACCGATAGGGATGACAGCAGATCGTAAACAAGATATCTGTTTACTTTGAATGGTGGTGCCGTCAGTTGGAAAAGCTCAAAGCAGTCAACTACATCGGACTTCACCACTAAAGTCGAGTATATTGCAGCATCTGAGACAACTAAAGAAGCAGTCTTGATAAAGAAGTTCATCACAGAACTGGAAGTGCTTCCCGCGATAAAGAATGGCATCATGATGTACTGTTACAACACAGGCGCCATTGCTTAATCAAGGGAACCAAGGTCCCACCAGAAATCCAAGCATGTACTCAGGCGATTTCATCTCATCAGGGAGATTGTTGAGAGAAAAGAAGTTATTATAGAGAAAATACCCATAGAAAATAATCTTGCAGATTCTCTGACTAAAGGGCTAACTCAACAAAAGCATGATAGGCACACCCGAGAGTATGGTGTCCAAATTCATACTAGTTGGTTATAGTGCAAGTGGGAGATTGTTAGAGATATGCCCTATACCCAGCCTGTTGATGGGCTATGTGTATATGTATTTGTAATACTTTCATTAATTAATAAAATGACAATCTTTATTATATGTGTCCTACATAACTTATATGAATCATCAACACTGTAATAAAGCCCTTAGAGTAATAAGACGATGACTTCCACGTCTTATGAGAATCATTACTCTTAAATGTTCATAGTCATAGTTTTGTGAATAATCTGGGCGATCACAAAGTGGAGAGACTGGCATGATGATATGATCCGCGCTTAAGTGGGGTAGCCGATCTCATATGCTACTAGTGGAGATCCGTCTGTTTGGTGTGTCATATGGATGCATGAGTTGCTCGTGTCCATGGAACTGACCTCCGAAAGTTTTCATATGGAGTGTTTATCCCATATGTCTATGAGAACTTTCATGTATCAATTATATACCTAGTCCTTAGATTTGAGGTCTTTACAATCTTATGTGTGGATCAAATAACTTTGACATTCTCATTCCCCGGTTCAAAAGATCCGATCATAAGGGTATGATTGGGTCATTTTTTGAAACACATGAAGTTTTAAAGATACAACAGAGAATCGCCACTCTATCAGATAATATTTTCTTATAAGAGTAGTATTCCAGTTCACGGGTTGATATGTGTGATCAATGCTTGAGATTGTGGCCACAGCGGAAGAATCATGTGAGATTCTTGGGTTAGCACGATTCATGACACTATCACCATCATACCTTTGACCATATAGTAGACACTTTCCGTACCCTAGGTCAATAGGTGGGGATACAGTGAGGTGAGGGACCAGATCATATGTAAATTACATACGAAATGGTATATATATTTCCTTATCATTTAGGGGTCTTGGCATATTGCTAGATGTCAATCTTGGTCATTGAAATCAAACGACCATCTGGTCGGAGGATAATTTATGTTCAATTAAATTATCACGATTCATTTCATGTCCAACTTGAGGGGAACCCAAAAGGTCACACACAACAAAGTCAAAATCAATGGTTAATAGTGCACAGTACATATTTAACAACATATATGATTGCTGTAGGAATTATTCATAAATGGTTCAATATGTTTAATTATTGAACAGATCATTTATGAGGTTCCATAGTGGCTTCGGGATTGGTGAATGATGATAGGGGCACTTTGGGAATTGGAATAAATAGATAAATTTTTTTACTATTCATATGAATAGTAATGCGTGAATAGTACCACATGAATAGTAAAATTTTTGTTATTTGTTTTGAATTCTAATTCGGCCCAAACTCTTATTAGGGTTTTATAATCTCATTAAACCACTAAATTAAGATTCAATGGCTAAGATTAAATTGGCTTTTATCCCACATCAGATTCTTAATTAATATTGTTGTCTTTGGAGCACTATATAAACCCAATGAATTCTTCACAAATTTTTGCACCAAACCTTTCATATCTTGGGTTTATATAAGTGAGCAACTCTAAAGTTTAAGAGTAAGCCACTGATTTTGAGGATCCTTAAGTCTAATTGACTATAGGAACCTCGAGTTAAAAGTTTTGAGGTATTTGCCTAGGCTAGTACCAAAGGCAAAATACCGGTACACTCAAGGAGTAGTCTTGCCGTTGAGTTTTGGCTTTGGTGTGTGCATCTTTGGAGGTCACACACTTGGGTGGCTTTTTGGAACGTGGAAGAGGTTGCTGAGTTCGAGAAAAGCTTTTAGATTAGAGGGAGGATTGGAGGAGTCTACGGTTCAAGTAAGTATTTTTTGTTTCTTTATTTTAATTAGAGTTTTTATGATAGTTAGCATGTTTAGGTTTATGTTCTTTGCATGTTTTATGAGTTTTATGCTTAGAATATATATAGTAACATGCCTAGGCTTGTAGAATAATCAAAACAAATGGATTTTGGGCAAAGGGAAAGCGGCATCATAATTTTTTATTTTTCCGCTGTGCACTCGCGGCCGCTTCTTTACAGGTAGATTATCTTATGCTTGTGCAATATGTCGGCTTATTAACTTAGAACACGAAAATATACAAAAGCCTATGTCGATGGTCAGATGCAAACACCCAAAGTAACCTAATTAACTATATATCTTTGTTAACCAAGTTACCCGAATTCATTAAGTTCAAGTTCCAATTATAGCTACCCACGCTCGACAGGTATATGTCTATCCTGGAAGAAATCTATAAGGTGAATGTGAGATCGTGAGCTATTCAGTGTTAAGTTGAAACCTAAAATCCCTTCGTCAAGTTCATTTTAATCTTATTAGTGGCCAGTTAATAAGAAGCATTAAGATTAAGACTCAATAAATAAACCTTTACATTACACAAGACACAAAATAACCAACTTTTAAGCCTTTGGAATTGGAATTCATTACAACCCTAATATTTAGTTACGACATATCTAGGATTACTAAAGACATAAATAAATAAATAAAACATTATAAAATTAAATTTGAAAACTAAAAAGGTAAAAATTATAACAATCAAAAGTAGGAAAAACGTCAATAAATAAATAGCAAACAAAAAAAAGGGTTAATCACGCAATATGAGTATTTCCCGAGTGGCACGTAGAGTTGTATCCCAAGTATAGACCGCACTACCGTCCAGTTGGATTCCATTCGATATACCGCAAGGGATAATAACACACATAATCATCAATGCAATGTAAGCGGGCGTAAAAATATAACCATGTATAGACGGATAATCATCAACATGAACAAACATTAACAAAATAAAGGCAAAATAATAAAATAATGATAAATAGATAAAAATAAAAATAATAAAATAAAAGAAAAATAATAAAATAACTAGACAAAAAGATAAATAAAAATGCCAAAGAAAGAAAAATATGACCAGAAATTTGGTCGTCTTTGATGTAGGACTTTGCATACCCGGCTGGACGTATTTCGCGTCAGCCAGGCATGCAGCATCCGAAACCATAAAATAAATGTGTTAAGGGTGCCCTCAGGTCTTACCTTTTAAGTTGCTTTCTTGGAAGTGCGTTAGGCTGTCGCCGGAAGGATCAAAGCTTAGTTTCAAGGTTTCCTGTTTCTGATTGCTGGTTTGCTATTTTTATTATTTTCTGTTTTTTGTTTTGTTATTTCTGTTTGCTGTTTTACTGTTTTCTAGTTGCTCTTCTGCTGTTTTCTATTTACTATTTTGAGGTTTGTTGTTTTCTATTTTGGTGGTTTGCTGCGGTTTCGATAGTTGTTTTTGGCTGCTATTTTTAGTTATTTTTTGCTGCTGTTTTTGGTTGTCTTTGGCTGCTATTTTTGGTTGTCTTTGGCTGCTATTTTTGGTCATTTTTGGCTATTGTTTCTAGTTGTTTTTGGCTGCTGTTTTTTGTTGTTTTTGGCTTCTGTTTTTGGTCTCGGTTTTTGGCTGTTTGTCTCTCATTTTTTTAATTGTTTGATGCTCTCAGGTTGTTGCTTCAAGGCTTACAAGGTTGTTGTTTCACGGCTTTCAGGTTGTTGTTTCACGGCTTTCAGGGTTATTGTTTCATGGCTTTCAGGTTGTTGTTTCACAGCTTTCTTTTGTTTGTTGTTTCGGTGTTGTTTAAGGTTTTTTGTTTGTTGTTATTTGGTGTGTTGTTGTTTTTGGTGATGGCTAGGGTTTTTTGTTTGTTGTTTTTTTGGAGGTGTTGTCTCAAAGAAGAAGAAAAAACCTCTAGGGTTTCCGTCCAAGATCCTCTCCCTTTGTGTCAAGATTTGGTCTATTTTTTTATAATGGTTTGAATGGATCTCCAAATAGAGAAACAAATCATGAAAATTTAGGAGATATATTATCAATTTATTTTGGGAATAAAATCTCATAAATTTGGTGATAAGGAGATCTCAAATCTTGGTAATTCAGTAAGGATAAGATTTCAAATCATTGTTAAGTTTGACAAGAAGGGGATTTCAAATCTTGTTAAATTGGAAAGTCTGATGAGGGGAATTGAGTGTGTGGGCCGATTGCATGGTGGATGGCGTGGCTGCATGGGCCGGTTGGGGCTAAGGATAATGAACTGAGCGAATCCGAGGCTGGCTAGTGAGTTTGAATCAGATGAGGGGCTAATTTTGGAGGTTTTCTTTCCTTCCGATATTCATTTTTTGCAACTTCCATAACTTATCAGTTAGTGCCTCCATAAGAGGCTCATGATCGGGCTCTTACAAAAATGTAATGTCTACAGTCGCCCCCACTTTGATGGGGCTTGTGTAGTGTGTGACAGTGACAATCCTATCAAAGTCATGCATGTATTTTTACTTACCGATTGTTTCACTACTTTTACGAGGTGCTTCAACCTCTAAGATTCATTCCCAAAAGGAAGTTGAGTTCGTGGCGAAGTGCTTCGACCCTTAAGATTCATTCCCGAACCATGATGGGTGTGAGATGCTTCGATCTCTAAGGCTCTTCGTCCTCTTGGATTCATTCCCAAACTGAGTTGAGTTGATGGATAGGTGTTTTGACCCTTGGGATTCATTCCCAAACCATGCTGGGTGTGAGATGCTTCGATCTCTGAGGCGCTTTGCCTCTGGGATTCATTCCCAAACTAAGTTGAGTTGACGGCGAGGTTTTTCGACTCTTGGGATTTATTCACGAATCCAAACCAGGTGTGAGATGCTTGGATCTTTGGGATTCATTCTCGAACAGACGGAGAGGTGCTTCGTGTTGGTGTTTCTAGAACATGCCAAGGATATCTAAGATGATTTAGTGTGTGAATGCTAAAAAATAAGATTGCGGAATAAACTTACATTGATTGGTTTGGATGATGGATTTCAAAAATTTGCATGTTTGCGAAGAGCTCCAAGTTTTCTTTGCGTTCTAAACTCAAGGAATTGGTTTCCCTACACCTTCTTTCATTCTTTAAATGCTAGCTCAAGAAAAATTTTGCAATAAAATTTTCCTTGGAGAAGAGAAGCTCACGGCATTCTAGAAGGAGAGGAGAGAAGTTTTGCTTTTTTTTTTTTTGATGATATATTTGATTTCTAAAATCAATTATCAAATCTACTTCCAAAGTTGGTAAAAGCTTTTTCAAAAAGCAAATGTGTTTTACAAGTTTCCATATAAACAACCAACCACATCTATCACCAAAAAGGTGACTTATGATGTAAGTTGGTGGGGCCCACTTTAAATTCAAAATTTAAGTGGCTTGCTCAACACACTTCGGGCTCGGGTTCGTTTAATCCGATTAAACGAATTTCCTATCGCGAAGTGATTAAATCCAATTTAATTAAGTAATTATGCCTAACAAAATTATTACGAAAGTCACTTACAAATTAATTCTACATTAATTCATTCACCCGAATTAAAATCCAATTTTAATTCCGCATTTAAATCTAATTTCATTTAATATATCTAATATATTATTTAATCGATTAATTCCAAAATAATCACGTTCTCTCTTCTAATCAAATTTTATCCCAGATAAATTCTTGTCTTAATTAATCCCAGATTAATTTTCTCTCTCTTATAATTAATCCTAAATTAATTCTATTCGATTCAAACGTCATCAGTGAATCTTTGCGAAGCGACCCATGAGATCCCTGGATATTTTGACAGTAAATACGGTTATCAGACTATACGAATACGTGAGTGCCTAGTACCACGTTCTTATCGATTTACAAGACATGGTTGGCTTTTAGTAAAGCATCGTGCCTACCCAATTTTCCAGAAATATTCATTGAATGAATACATAATCTTTATCAAGCGTAGTATACTAAGTATTGCGTATTATGATATTGTATCGAATGTCACATGCTAGACCTGAGGCTAGAATTTTGTGTGCCCCGTACGAAGCATATATCGGATCACTAGCAACTAGTCTCTTTAATCAGATAATCATGACCTTGTCATATTATCCCGATAGCTGTAGCATTTAAGAGTACCATTTCTATATCTCTACGTGATCATCATCTCTATATGACTGAAGTGATACTTCCATCTTGACATCACACCAAATACACTACGATTCTCAGTAAACCCAAAAGATGCGTACACAGAACCTGTTAAAGCCTCGGACGACCAAAACAAAAGCGTATTGATTGTCTCAAGTATTAGCGATGTAAGTCTCAGGTAAAAACCAAATACACCTACCCTGATTCGGATTCCCATAGACGCATATTCATACTACCAATGGGATTCCGAGGGGTCTATCCAAAGCGAAGCTGTTTTCGTACGATCGGCAAACAGAACCTCATATCACACTTGCATAAGTATCCAATACTTAAATATATGAGAACTATGTTGTTAAGCTTCCATAATGCGCACAAATGTAATATTATTCTGTTCCGTATTATCGATGTCTAGTCTCGATAATACTACGACTATGGATATTTAATGATTAAACCTTTCGTGGATTGATAATGTCTCATATCTTATTAATCCAGAACTAATCATAAGGACTTTTATCATTTATATATATTCAAGTAATCTAATTACAAAATGATAAAATAATAATTTCTTTTGTCATATAATTAATTTTTACAAAAACCATAATGTCTTTTAGAAATAGCGATGCTATGGGTCATAATTGTCCAACAACCTCCCACTTGGCTCATAGCCAATCACTCAAGTATCTAACACTTGAACTATGTACATGTCGCTCAAAATTTAACTGAGAGATAGCTTTCATCAGCGGATTTGTAATGTTGTAATCTGAAGTGATCTTTTCGATCTTCATATCACCACGATGAATGATATCACGAATCAGATGGAAATTTTAAAGTACATGCTTGGATCATTGATGAGACCGTGGTTCCTTAACCTGCTCTATAGCCCCGCTAACGGAACTACTGTATTATGATAAGGACAAAGTTCCTTATCATAATACAAAAGAACGGGGTCAGCTACTAACAGAACTACTCCTAATCCAATTAGGAATTTTCAGATCCAAACTACCTCTTTTGCTGCAGCGATATATTCCACTTCTATTATTGAATCGGTAACAGTCTCTTACTTGAAAGATTTCCAGCTCACTGCTCCGTTGTTCAAAAAAAATGTGTACCCAGATTGCGACTTAGAGTCGTCTTTATCTGTTTGGAAACTTACGTCGGTGAACCCAGTCACCTCATGTTCTTAATCTCCATAGACTAAGAAAGCATCCTTGGTTCGTCAAAGATACTTAAGGATGTTCTTAACCACAACCCATTGACCATCACCTGGATCGGCCTGATAATGACTGCACATGATCAAAGCATATGAGACATCAGATCGCGTACATATATTGGCATACATGATCTATCCGACTGTAGAAGCGAACGAGATTCGACTCGTGTTGTCTATCTCATTTTTAGTTTTACGACACATGTCCTTTGATAGAGAGACGCCATGTGACACTGGAAACAGTCCCCTCTTAGACAAATCCATGTTGAATCTCTTTAACACTTTTTCTCTATAAAAACTCTAGGAGAGTCCAAGCAGCTTTCTAGATCTATCCCGGTAGATCCTTATTCCCAGAATAAAAATTGCTTCTCATCCATATCTTTCATGGAGAGTTTTAATGAAAGCCAAGCTTTCACCGATTGTATCATAGGAATATCATTGCCAATAAGCGATACATCATCAACGTAAAGGACAACGAATGTCAGTGCGCTCCCACTAACCTTCTTATATACACAAGGATCATCTTCATTTCGAATGAAATCATATTCTTTTATAATCTCATCAAAATGTTGGTTCAAAGAACGCGATGCTTACTTCAATCCATAAAAGGATCAATTTAACTTTCAAACCTTGTTTGTATGTTTAGGTACGACAAAATCGTTAGGCTGTTACATATAAACATCCTCAAAAAGG
Source organism: Zanthoxylum bungeanum (assembly GCA_019454045.1). Taxonomy (NCBI): domain Eukaryota; kingdom Viridiplantae; phylum Streptophyta; class Magnoliopsida; order Sapindales; family Rutaceae; genus Zanthoxylum; species Zanthoxylum bungeanum. Next base: position 173,963 of record SKCR01018440.1, on the reverse strand, counting down.
TTTTCGTTGAGGAAAACAGTTTTGACATCCATATGCCATATTTCATAATCAAAATATGCATCAATAGCAAACATTATCCGAATAGATTTAATCATGGCAACAGGTGAAAAATTTTCATTGTAATCGACACCATGTCGTTGATGATACCTTTTTGCTACAAGCATAGCTTTGTACGTTTGTATGTTGCCATCCATGTCAGTCTCATTCTTGAAGATCCATTTACAACCAATAGGCATTAAGCCTTCTGGTGCATCAACCAGTGCCCATAATTGGTTGGTATACATGGAATCCATTTCGAACTTCATGACATCTTGCCATAAAGCAAATTCGATACCTTGTATCGCTTCCTCATACGTAGCCGGCTCATAATCCTCAATAAGATTAATAGCTACGTGATATGAGATTAGAAACCATACCTCTCAGGTTGTTTTCCGACTTTCTCCGTTCTACGTGATTCTTGTGTATTAGAAGATTGTGGCACAGTCTCATCCCTGATAAACTATTCGTGTTCCATTAAAGAACCGGTGCCAAGAACAGTATCACTCCAATTTTCATCGAGTTCTACTTTCCTCCCACATACCACTGCATTTAGGAATTCCTTCTCTAGGAAAACCGCATGTAGAGCAACAAAAACTTTGTTCTCTTGTAGGTTGTAGAAGTAATATCCTTTGGTTTCCCTGGAATAACCTACAAATATTCACTTATCCGATTTGGGTTCTAGTTTGGTACCATCCAAACATTTAACGTATACCAAGCATCCCAAATCTTCAGGAATGAGAAACTTGGTTTCTTTCCTGTCCATATTTCATATGGAGTCTGTTCAAAAAACTTTGTAGGAACCTTATTCAAAATAATATTGCATTGTTCAATGCGTATCCCCATAAGGAAATTGGTAGCTCAGTGTGACTCATCATAGACCTTACCATGTCTAACAAAGTTCATTTTCTCTGTTCGGACACACCGTGTAATTGAGGTGCTCCGGGAGGAGTCCACTATGAAAGAATGCCATATTCTTTCAAGTAATCGAGAAACTCAATGCTTAAGTATTCACCACCACGGTCTGACCATAATGTTTTAATACTTTTATCGGTATATTTTTCTACTTCATGTTGAAACTCTTTGCATTTCTCAAAAGTCTTCGACTTGTGCCTCATAAGATACACATAACCATAACACGATGCATCATCTGTAAAGGTTACGAAATATTCATATCCATTTTTAGTCTGGCTAGACATTGGCCCACATACGTCACTATGAACGAGGGCTAACAGTTCGGTGGCACATACAGCTTTACGCTAAAAGGTGTTTTAGGCATTTTGCCTAATAAACAAGATTCGCAAACGTCATATAAATTTGGATCAAATTCGTCCAAGTATCCACTCTTCGATAGTGTGGATATTAATGTGTCCCAGACAATAATGCCATAGATAAGTTTCATATATTTTACTCATTTTGAGCCTTTTCTTTGTCATGTTATATGTTTGAGATTCATTTATATTCAAAATATAAAGACTATTATTTACATCAGCAGTGCATATCTCAAAAGCATCTTTATAAACAAAACACTCAGTGTTTCGAAATACAAAAATGTACCCGCATTGGGTCAAACAAGATACAGAGATAATGTTTCTAGTCAAACTAGGTACATAATAAATGTCTGATAAGTAAGTACATGCCCCGAGGGTAGTTTCAAAATATAGGTCCCAACAGCCAAAACGGCGACTCTAGTCCCATTTCCAACTCGGAGGTCAATCTCACTTGAGGCCAGTCTCCTACTAATCTGCAGATTCTGCACATCATTACATATATTAGTACCACATCCAGAATCAAATATCAAATTTTTAAAACTAGAAGTAGACATATTTATTTCAATAATAAACATACCTGAAGTCGATGTCTTGCCCGCCTTCACTTCCTTCATATACTCCTTGTACTCACGACAGTCATGCTTCCAGTGACCCCTCATTTGCCACACTATAGGCAGACATCTTGGGATTTTTCTTTTGCCTTCCCAGAAGACTTTGATGATTTGGCCTTGCCCTTTCTCTTCTTCTTCTTCACACCTCCATAAGTCTTTGGCCAAGCCTTGGCATTCTGAGATGTCGAAGTGAAGTGCGCATCTCGCTTCTTGCCTTTTAAAAGCTCATTTTCTGCCTACTTCAGCATTGTCATCAACTCTCCAAGAGTCATTTCTTAGTTCATCATGTTGTTATTTATGAAGAACCCGCTCTAGCTGTCAAGAAGAGACTGTAAGATCAAATCTATGGAAGTCTCAACCTCAAAGGTTATGCTCAGCTGTTCTATGTCAGCAATCATCTGCGACACATGATGCTCGACAGATGTACTCTCTGACATACGAGAGCGAAAAATATTCTTCTGTAATTCATACTTCTGCGATCTAAGGTTAGATCGGTGAAGGTCCTTCAATTTCAACATCATTTCGTGAGGATCAAATCCTTTGTTTTGACGACGAAATTATAAGGTCATTGCAGCAAGCATGACAGATTGAGCAGTTGAGTTGTCATCACTGTGAGTCTTCCAAAGCTCAAGGTCTTGTGGCTGCTCAATTACAGGCTTAGGTCCGAGAGGTTTCTCTATCGTATAGAGCATCTTCTCAGCGTCCAGGACAATCCTGAGGTTCATAACCCAGTCAGAAAAGTTCACACTGTTAAAGACATTTTTGCCCATGACAATGTCCCAAACGTTGATCTTTCCAATCATCTTAATTGCAATAGTCTAATTATTCAATTAACGATCTCGGATAGTCCAACTAATAAAAGAAAATAATAAAATATTAGCCCACTAATATAAATATATAATGACGAAAATAATTTGAAAGCGTGTATTTGTCAAGTATTAAACAAAATTGCAAATTTAATATTGGCCTCCCACTATTTATCGGCGTGCCTCTAACCCCTACTGAGTACTCGGGAAACCTAGTTTCCTAGTGGGCTAGGATCCCGTTAAATAACATACTGTTAGTGTTCCTAGAACATGCCAAGGATCTAATAAGCAAGAATGTGTGTGAATTAATTCATTATAAGTTACGAAAAATACTTACAATGAACGGTTTGGAGTTTCAAAATTTTGAGAAGAGATCTCCAAGATCCAACCTTTGAATGTTGATTCCGAGCTTTGAGTTGTTTCCCTATCACCTTTGAAGACTTCTTGAAGTGTTAGCTAGTTTGATTTTGCAACGAAATAAAAGAGAGGAAACCATGAAGCTCATGACCATCCTTATTGTATTAGGGTTTCTTTTGTGTTGTGTTGGAAGAAAGAGAATTAGTTTTGGGTAAAGGCTTTCACTTTTTTCCAAAACTTGGTAGTTGGGGTCTTGGTTTCACAAAACCAAAATCAAGTGGTTGAAAAGCAAGTGGTTTTGGCATAAATGCCAACCACTCTCTCAACCACCACTTCACACATGTGAAGTGGGCACCACCTCTTTGAATTCAAAATTCAAAATGTCTTTACGAATATTTGCCGCGGCTCGGATCCGTTTAATCCGACTAAATGAATTTTTATCACTAAATAATTAAATCAAATTTAATTAAATAACGATGCCTCGCAAATGTATTACGAATGCCGTTTACGAATTAATTCTAAATTAATCTGTTCGCTAGTATTAAAGTCCGATTTTAAATTTCTATTGAAATCTAATTCCAATTAATATATCCGATATATTAATTTTAGCCCATATAAATAAATTAAATCGAAAAATCCAATTAAATTATTTAATTTATTTTACCGATTAATTCCAAATTAATCTTGTTCTCTCTCTTCCGAACACATTTAATCCCAGATTAAATAATACCTCAATTAATCCCAGATTAATTTTCTCTCTCTTAATTAATCCCAGATTAATTCTACTAATTGAGTCAACTGTCATCGGTGAATCTTTAGGAAGCGACCCAAGAGTCCCCTGGATATGTTGGTAGTAAATCCAGTTATCGGACTATCCGATTAAGTGCGTACCTCGTACCACGTGCTTATCGATTTACAAGACATGGTTGGCTTCTAGCAAAGCACCGTGCCTACCTAATTCTCGAGAAATTTTCTTTAAGGAATATATAACCTTTTTCTAGGCGTAGTATACGTAGTATTACGTATTGCGATCTAGTATCGGATATAACATGCAAGGCCTTGGGTTGGAGTAGTGTCTGCCCCGTACGAAACATATATCGGATCACAAGAAACTAGTCTCTTTAATCAGTAATCATGACTTTGTCACATTATCCCGATGGTTGTAACACACTAGAGCAGCAGTTTTGATCATCATCTTCATATGACTGAAGTGATACTTCCATCTTGACATCACATCCAATACTCTACGATTCTCAATAAGCCCAGAGAAGGCGTACACAGAACCTGTTAAAGTCCCGGACAACCAAAACTAAAGCTTAATGATTGTCTCAAGTATTAGCGATGCAAGTCTCAGGTTAAGACCAAATACGCTACCCTGAATCGGATTCTCATAGACATATTGTCATACAACCAACGAGATTCCATGGGGTCTATCTGGAGCGAAGCTGTTTCCATACCATCGGTAAACACAACCTCCTATCACACTTGCATAAACATCCAAAACTTAAATATATGAGAACTATACTATTATGCTCCCACAACGCGCACAAGTGCAATACTAGTCTATTCCGCAATATCAATGTCCATTCTCGATAATACTACTACTAGGGATGTTTAATGATTAAACCTTAGTGGATTAATACTGTCTCATATCTTATAATCCGGAACTTATCATAAGGACTTTTATCACTTTATATTTAAGTAATCTAATTATAAAATGATAAAATAGTAATTTCCATAGTCAGATAGTTAATTTGTACAAAAACCATAATGTCTTTTACAAATAGTGACACTGTGGGTCATAATTGTCTAACAATCTCCCACTTGGCCTATAGCTAGTCACTCAAGCATCTAACACCTGAACTATGTACATGTCGCTCAAACTTTTACTGTGAAATAGCTTTCGTCAGCGTACTTACAATGTTGTCATCTGATGCGACCTTCTCGATCTTCACATCACCACGATATATGATCTCACGAATCAGATGTAAACGTCGAATAACATGCTTGGATCGTTGATGAGACTGCAGTTCCTTAGCCTGCGCTATAGCCCCGTTATTGTCATAATATAATGGAACGGGCTCAGCTACTAACGGAATAACTCATAATCCAATTAGGAATTTACGAATCCAAACTGCCTCTTTTGCTGCTTCAGATGTAGTATTTTACTCCGCTTCTAGTGACCTCAAATCGTTGGGTTCGGAATGGTCCCTTACTTTTACCACTTATAATGATATGATTTGTGTAATATCTTACTCGAATCAAAGCAACATAAATATGCTCAAGAGTAACTTAGATCTAGTTCACATTCATCAAAGTAAATCCTATGTCTAAGTTTGCAAGCTTTAAAAGTAAGTCATTATAACAGCAAGCATACAATATCAAACAGCGAGCATGTCGAATCATCAAACACAAATAATAAATAAATAATCACTTAAACATAAACGTAAACTAAATTCCTAATGTGAAAAGCAGATCATTAAATCATGCATAAAGAAGTAAAATAATCATGTTTAAAAATAAATAACGTACTAGACCTAACATGCTGAATAAATAAATAATCTACTAGACTAATCATGCTAAATAAATAAATAATCTACTAGACTAACTCATGCTCAAATACAAGGTTAGATGAAAAGAAATATGTGTGTCTCTCAAGTGATACGTGGTATTGTATCCCGAGTGCAAACCGCAATATCGTCCATTCGGATTCGGCTACGAAATTTACGTCCGAGTTTCCATCAGATATACAACAAGAGAGAACACATATTCCCTTCATCCGGAAATCACATCATGCATCAATCCAAATATTCATATGAAATAAAGTACTAAAATAAATAATAAAAATAATAAATAAAGAAAGTGCCCTCAGGTCTAACCTCTTTATGTCACCTTTTGGAAGTGCGTTACACGGCCGTCGGAATGGTTAATGCTTCGTAACTCCTCCGGTTAACCGGTTCGTTATTTTCCTTCGCTGTCTTACTATTTTGGCTGTTGTTGTTTATATTTTTGTTGTTATTTTCACTGTTTTTACGGTAGTTTTAAAGTGCAATTTTTTTTGGTAATAAAGTGCAGGTTTTTTTGTGATTTTTGAGGTGTTTTGGAGTGCAGTGTTTTGTGGTTTAAGGGTGCAATTTGGGGCTGTTTCTTTGGTGAATGGGGGCTGTTTTGGGGTTGTTTTACCGTTATTATAGGGCTATTTAGGCTACTGTTTTGTGGTATTTTGGGATTGATTTGTGGACTGTTTTAAGGCTGTTTGGATGGGTGATTTTGGCATGAAAGTAAGGGCTTTTTTGAGGCTGTTTTGCGGCAATATATGGGCTGTTTTGGGGCTAAGATTCACAGCAATTGGAGGGACTATTTCTTTGTTTTCATTATAGAGACTTTTTCTTTGTTTCCAACCATATCATATATCGTACATAAGTAAACCAGGATGGACATCCAGGCAAATGGCCATTCAATGATCCACCATCTCTTTAACTAGTCATCTCGTCAACTACTCAGGCTTCTACTGTTGAGATCCGTAATCAAGTGCTCGTGAGTCTAGCCGAGATCAATCCATTCAGAATATCGAATAAGAGCACATTTCACACTTATCGTTTCTAAGGTTTCTCCCTACAGCAAACAATGTCATCACCGGACTTATGCTTAACTATTGAGGAAAAGACTCAAACATGTAGGCAAAATCAATGTCTTTATTATTAAAAATGCAGGATTATAATTAAATAAACTATGGAGAACATCTTCATCATTTGCGGCATTGCCTTCTTCCTCAGCCTATGGTTCTTCACTACTGCCATCCCCTATCCCCATACAAGAAGTTTGGTGATTGAGAGTTTGGAGGATAAAGGTTTTGGGTATGCCGGAGTTGATCATGTAGGTGGGTGGCGAACGGAGTGGTAATTAGGTAAAAGGTTTTTGTATGTGTTGGGTTGTTCTTTTTCTAGATCGGGTATTTTATGGGCGTCCTTGAGGTTTTGGATCTCATGCCTAAGGCGGGTGTAGTTGTCAGTTTCGTGGCCTCTTCTCCGATGGAAGTGACAATACAGGCTTAAGTCAAGGTTGGGTGGCACAAGGTTTGGAATTGGTTTAGGCTCTAAGGGTTCAAAACGTTCTTGCTCTTTCAGCTCTTCGAACACCCTTGAAAGAGGCTTACCAAGGTTGGAAAATCGCCTATTTTTTATGGCAGTGACCTCAGCGTAGCGGGCATGGTCCCTGAAGGCCCCCCAATATTCTTTCTATTCTGGCCATAGAACTTCCGGTTCTTAGCTTCTTCCTCAATGTCCATAATAGTCTCATTCAGCTGTCCAAATTCTACAATCATGGAGGTCATCCTCCTCAACTTGCCATAAATTGAGGGCTTCGTACTCTTGATAATCTTTTTGATATGGTCCTTCTCCGAAGGCCGAGTCTGCATCTTCAGAAGCTGGCTCCTCCAGCGATCTACATACTCTTTGAAACTTTCCTCTAGTTTCTACTTGGTATTCTCCAAGTCATGGAGTGACAAGTCGATCTCCAAATCCGTGACATACTGTTTCAGAAAGGCGTCTACTAATGCCCTCTAATCATCCTTGACCTTCCTTTCAAGGCCATGGTACCACACTACGGGTGCCCCTTCAAGTGACATCCCGAACATCTTCTAAACCTGACGCTGCGACAGGCCCACTGAACTTATCACTGAAACATATTGTCGAAGATGGACCCTCGAATCCCCATTCCCATTAAATTTGGCTATGTCAGGCATTTTGAACTGAGCTAGCAACTGTTCCTCAAACGTCATTGCTTCATAGTCTAGTAGATCTTCATGTTTGCCCCTAATCTTGCGGGTAACCGATTCAACCTGATCTCAGAGTTTCTATAATTCAGCCTGAGACCCTGCTATTCTCCCTGCGGCATATTCCGCCATATCATCATAAAAAACGGGGATATCATCATTCAGCCTATTCAGAGGGTCCTCATGCCTCTCATTCTCTGAACCTCCCGCAGCACGGGGCACAGCCATATTAGTCATAGCAGCGGTCAAAGCTTACAGTTGCTTAGTAACCTTAGTGAGATTGGCTTTCAGTTGATCCATACGAGATCCTTCGTTGACTGATTCACTAATATTCACTATCGACCTCTTGACGAGTCTTCCCTCTTTCCTAACCCAACGGATATCTATGATGGCTTTCTAAGACACAAAAGGTTTACATGATGCGTGTATGCATGAGATGCATGAGATAAATGCGATGTAAGTCGGCCCATTATCATTTTGAAGCATTCAATCATACTATTGCGAGTTGCAAACTTGTCATAGTTGAAAAGGCCCAATAGGTTTACACTTTGCAATAACATGGCTAAACAACTTCAAATGATAAAAGGCCTAAACATAGAATGGCCCATTGGCATTTTAGAAGCTTTTGGCCCAATTTTCATAAAGCACAGACTTGTCCCAGTTTAAATGGCCCAACAAGCCCCTACCTCCTTGCAAAAGATCCACTGAATCCAAATAACGATGGTCTTAAACACAAGTCTAAAGGGATAATCTCTACTAGCCTTACAACTACAGTTCATGTGTGGGTTTACAGAAAGTATAGACAAAGGCTCTCTTCGACGAAGGGTTACCCACAATTAGGTCTCCCCATTCAAGGGTCCTCCCACTATTTTCCAACGAGCCTCTAACCCTCTGTTGAGTACTCAGGAAACCTAGTTTCCTAGTGAGCTAGGATCCCGTTAAATGACACACAACCTTGACTTTGGCCAATAAGCTGTATGATATTTAACTAGGTGGATCTCTAAGATCAATTGGATCTCATCCAATTCCTAGATCTGGTAGATGGACCTCCAAGTCCAAAACATATATACAATATATATGCCAATATATCCAATATATTTGCCTAACCTTTTCCTCTGAATCAACTAAGCCTTGGCTTTGGCATAACAAGCTTAATGATTCCAGTCAAGCGGGACCCATTGACTTTGGAAAGCATCGTAATCCATGTCGATGAACAAGAAGTGATCTTGACTTTGGCCAAAAAAATCACAACTTGCCCAAGGCATGCAATATGGAACAAAACCTTCATGATTCAAACACATCCTCAATAGACAAATGTATTGACTTTGGCCAACAAACCAATGCCAATCTTGAATCTTGAGCATGAATCACTCAATGGATGGAAAACGCTTAATATTTATTGAGGGTTTTCTCGTGATTGGCAACCAATTAATTATCTTTGATTAGGTCTCATCATACACCCTTAAGCATGCATTCTAAAAGCATGATAAAGCGCGATAAATAAATTAATAATGATTTTCGGATGGATATCTCACAAATTGTTCCTAGAACAAATCACTCCATTTCCTCTCTCCCGCTAGCCGTATTTATACTTCTACCCAATAACATATAAAGAAACCTCATTTACATTGAGGGGAATTGGTGAGAAGAGAAATACAAGGAGTAAGGAGATAATAGGCTGGACACGCAGGTCCAATTAATAAATTCTAAAATTATTACAACAATTTCCAAAATTGACTTCACCCTTCAAAATCCATCTGATATATAATTTTCATACAACACATTCATGTATTCACTCAGAGCATGTTCTTCAATCAATCTAATCCAATTAATTAATGTTTGAATTAATGACCATCTAATGTTCAAATAATGATTTGATTTGCGCGAGTCCAACTCGTTTAAGAATAATACTCAAAGTACGTATTCTTGAATTATATCAAACTACAACTTTAAATCCAATTTATTTATATTCAATACTAATTCCATTTTAATTCTAAATTAAACATTTACACTTATTTATATGCCTTAAAGACTTGGATTCCAAATCCAATCTTGATGGGTCTCAAAGGCCCAAAAACATCCAATGCCATTTTAATTAAAGTCCAATGAGCTTTTAATTGATTCTTAAATATGGGCTTTGGCCATAATGGATCAAACCCAAAATGCAAGGCCCAATAGGAATCACCATATTGCCAATAAATCAATTTAGGCCCATTAGGCCTAATTAAATTCTTTAAAGGCCCAAGTGATATATTTGGACTTTATGGAATTGGTTTTGTGCCCAATTAGATCCAATCCAAAAGACCAAAACCAAACTTGGTCTAACCAAGCTCATTAATCCCAAATACACACTTTTAGCCCAATTAAAATTGAAGGCTAATTATTACAATTTTAATATTCCAAATATCATAATTATTATAATTAAAGTGTATTAGCAATGATTAATTAATTGAACTTAATATTTCTAAAACACCAATTAAACTAATTAATCATACATTAATTAATCAACTTGTGTTCTACACAAATTAAAGCAAAACATCTCATTCCATGCTTATCATGCTCATTGTGATTTAACATAATCTTAATCGATTTTTATTTCAATCTAATCAAACCAACAATCAATATTATATCAAGTATTAAACACATCCAATGTTGTAAAATCATAAAAAAATCACAATGTGCAGTCCAATTGAGGGTATTCGGCCAAGATAAAAAATTTGGGATTTTTGATCCAATAAATTTTTCTCAAATCCAATCATGCATAACTCTAAGTTATCATCATCTAAGCATACCCAAACAATCAATGTGAAGAAATCATGCTTAAAATATAAAAACCCGAAATTAAAGTCTCATGAACCCTAAAAAATTTCATGCTTAAAATTGGCACTTGATACCATTGTTAGTATTCCTAAAACATGCCAAGGATCTGTTAAGCATGAATGTGTGTGAATTAATTCATTATAAGTTGTGAAAAATACTTACAATGAACGGTTTGGAGTTTCAAAATTTTAAGAAGCGATCTCCAAGATCCAACCTTTGAATGTTGATTCCAAGCTTTGAGTTGTTTCCCTATCACCTTTGAAGACTTCTTGAAGTGCTAGCTAGTTTGATTTTGCAACAAAATCAAAGAGAGGAAACCATGAAGCTCACGCCCATCCTTAGTGTATTAGGTTTTGTTTTGTGTTGTGTTGGAAGAAAGAGAATTGGTTTTGGGTAAAGGCTTTCACTTTTTACCAAAACTTGGTAGTTGGGGTCTTGGTTTCACAAAACAAAAACCAAGTGGTTGAAAAGCAAATGGTTTTGGCATAAATTCCAACCACCACTTCACACATGTGAAGTGGGCCCCACCTCTTTGAATTCAAAATTCAAAAGGTCTCTAGGAATATTTACAGCGGCTCGGATCCGTTTAATCCGACTAAACAAATTTTCATCGCTAAATAATTAAATCTAATTTAATTAAATAACGATGCCTCGCAAATATATTACGAATGCCGTTTACGAATTAATTCTAAATTAATCTGTTCGCTCGTATTAAAGTCAGATTTTAAATTCGTATTGAAATCTAATTTCAATTAATATATCCGATATATTAATTTTAGCCCATATAAAAAAATTAAATAGAAAAAATCCAATTTAACTATTAAATTTATTTTACCGATTAATTCCAAATTAATCACTTTCTCTTTCTTCCAAACACATTTAATCCTAGATTAAATAATGCCTCAATTAACCACTGCATTAAGGAATTCCCTCCCAAGGAAAACTACATGTAGAGCAATAAATACTTTGTTCTTTTGTGGGTTGCAAAATTAATATCATTTGGTTTCCCTAGGATAACCTACAAATAGGCATTTATCCGATTTGGGTCCTAGTTTGGTACCTTCCAAACGTTTAACGTATGCCCAACATCTCCAAATCTTCAGGAATGAGAAACCCGATTTCTTTCCTGTCCATAACTCATACGGAGTCTATTGAACAGACTTTGACGAAACCTTATTCAAAATAAGTATTGCACTGTTCAATGCATATCCCTAGAAGGAAATAAGTAGCTCTGTGTGACTCATCATAGACCTTACCAAAAGTTTGGTTTCTCCGTTCGGACACACCATTTAACTGAGGTGTTCCGAGAGGAGTCCACTGTGAAAGAATACCATACTCTTTGAAGTAGTCAAGAAACTCATTGCTCAAGTATTCTCCACCATGGTCCGATCGTAATGTCTTAATACTTTTACCGGTCTGTTTTTCTACTTCGTATCGAAACTCTTTGAATTTCTCAAAGGTTTCCAACTTGTGTCTCATAAGATACACTTAACCATAACGCGATGCATCATCCGTAAAGGTTACGAAGTATTCATATCCACCTGTAGCCTGGCTAGACATGGGCCCACATACGTGACTATGAACAAGGGCTAACTGTTCGGTGGCACGTACATCTTTACAGCTAAAAGGTGATTTAGGCATTTTGCCTAATAAATAAGATTCGCAGACGTCATATGAATTTGGATCAAATTCATCCAAGTACCCACTCTTCGAAAGTGTGGATATACGAGTCTTGTTAATATCTCTCAGACGATAATGCCACATATAAGTTTCATCTTTGTTACTTAGTTTAAGCCTTTTTGTTTTTTATATTATATGTTTAAGATTTGTTTATATTCAAAATATAAAGACCATTATTAGCATCAGCAGAACATATCTCAAAATCATCTTTATAAAGAAAATACCCAGTGTTTCGGAATACAAAAGTGTACCCGCATTGGGTCAAACAAGATACAAAGATAATATTCCTAGTCAAACTAGGTACACAATATCCGATATATTAATTTTAGGCCACATAATAATTAAATCTAGGCTTATGCCTAAGAGGTCTCTTTATAGTGTAGAGTAACTTCTCGGATCCCAGAACAATCCTGAGATTCATTTCCCAGTCAGAAATGTTTGTGTCGTTGAAGACATTATCACCAATGATGATATCGGACACTGTTCTTCCCTGTCATCTTAATTGCAATAGTCAAACTACTCAATTAACGATGTATGGGTATAGTCTAAATGTTACACGAAAAATAGTAAAATATTAGTCCAACTAATAAATATTTATAATTGACGAAATAATTTGAAAGTGTGTATTTGGCAAGTATTTGAATGAAATTGCAACTTCAATACTAGCCTTCCACTATTTTTCAGCGAGCCTCTAACACTCTGTTGATCGGGAAACCTAGTTTCCTAGTGAGCTGGGATCCAGTTAAATAACACACAACCTTGACTTTGGCCAACAAGCTGTATGATATTTAACTAGGTAGATCTCTAAGATCAATTGGATCTCGTCTAATTCCTAGATCCGGTAAGTGGACCTCTAAGTCCGAACATATATACAATATATATGCCAATATATCCAATATATTTGCCTAACCTTTTCCTCTAAATCAACTAAGCCTTGGCTTTGGCACAACAAGCTTAATGATTCCAGTCAAGCGGGACCCATTGACTTTTGAAAGCTTCATAATCCATGTCGATGAATAAGAAATGATCTTGACTTTGGCCAACAAATCACAGCTTGCCCAAGGCATGAGATACGGAACAAAGCCTTAATGATTCAAACACATCCTCGATGGACAAAGGTCTTGACTTTGGCCAACAAACCAATGCCAATCTTGGATCTTGAGAGTATCATCATACACCCTTAAGCATGCATTCTAAAAGCATAATAAGGCGCGATAAATAAATTAATAATGATATGCGGATGGATATCTAACAAATTGTTCATAGAACAAATCACTCAATTTCCTCTCTCTCTCTCTAGCCGTAGTTATACTTCTACCTAATAACATTTAAAGAAACCTTATTTACATTGAGGGAGTTAGTGAGAAGAGAAATACAAGGAGTAAGGAGATAATAGGCTGGACACGCAGGTCCAATTAATAAATTCTAAAATTATTACAATAATTTCCAAAATTGCCCTCACCCTTCTAATATCCATCTGATATATATTATTAATACAACACATTCATGTATTCACACAAAGCATGTTATTTAATCAATCTAATCCAATTAATTAATCTGTGAATTAATGACCATCCAATGTTCAAACAATGATTTGATTTGCGCGAGTCCAACTCGTTTAAGAATAAATACTCAAAGTACGTATTCTTGAATTACATCAAACTACAACTTTAAATCCAATTTATTTTTATTCAATACTAATTCCATTTTAATTCTAAATTAAACATTTACACTTATTTATATGCCTTAAAGACTTGGATTCCAAATCCTATCTTGATGGGTCTCAAAGGCCCAATAACATCCAATGCCATTTTCATTAAAGTCCAATAGGCTTTTAATTGATTCTTAAGGCATGGGCTTTGGCCATAATGGATCAAACCCAAAATGCCAAGGCCTAATAGGAATCACTCTATTGCCAACAAATCAATTTAGGCCCAGTTAAATTCTTTAAGGGCCCAAGTGATATATTTGGACTTTATGGAATTGGTTTTGTGCCCAATTAGTTCCAATCCAAATGTCCAAAATCAAACTTGGTCTAACCAAGCCCATTAAGCCCAAATACACACTTTTAGCCCAATTAAAATTTAAAGGCTAATTATTATAATTTTAATATTCCAAATATCATAATTATTATAATTAAAGTGTATTACCCCTGATTAATTAATTGAACTTAATATTTCCAAAACACCAATTAAACTAATTAATCATGATTTAATTAATCAACTTGTGTTCTACACAAATTGAAGCAAAACATCTCATTCCATGCTTATCATGCTCATTGTGATTTAACTTAATCTAATCAATTTTGATTTCAATCTAATCAAACCACAATCAATATTTATATCATGCAATAAACACATCCAATGTTGTAAAATCAAAAAATCACAATACGCAGTCCAATGGAGGGTATTCGGCCAAGATAAAAAATTTGGGATTTTTGATCCAATAAATTTTTTCAAATCTAATCATGCATAACTCTAAGTTATCATCATCTAAGCATACCCAAACAATCAATTTGAAGAAATCATGCTTAAAATATAAAAACCCGAAATTAAAGTCTCATGAACCCTAAAAACTTTCATGCTTAAAATTGGCACTTGATACCATTGTTAGTGTTCCTAAAACATGCCAAGGATCTGTTAAGTATGAATGTGTGTGAATTAATTCATTATAAGTTGTGAAAAATACTTACAATGAACGGTTTGGAGTTTCAAAATTTTGAGAAGAGATCTCCAAGATCCAACCTTTGAATGTTGATTCCAAGCTTTGAGTTGTTTCCCTATCACCTTTGAAGACTTCTTGAAGTGCTAGCTAGTTTGATTTTGCAACAAAATCAAAGAGAGGAAACCATGAAGCTCACGCCCATCCTTAGTGTATTAGGGTTTGTTTGTTTTGTGTGTGTTGGAAGAAAGAGAATTGGTTTTGGGTAAAGGCTTTCACTTTTTACCAAAACTTGGTAGTTGGGGTCTTGGTTTCACAAAACAAAAACCAAGTGGTTGAAAAGCAAATGGTTTTGGCCATAAATTCCAACCACCACTCACACATGTGAAGTGGGCCCCACCTCTTTAAATTCAAAATTCAAAAGGTCTCTAGGAATATTTACAGCGGCTCGGATCCATTTAATCCGACTAACAAATTTCCATCGCTAAATAATTAAATCTAATTTAATTAAATAACGATGCCTCGTAAATATATTACAAATGCCGTTTACGAATTAATTCTAAATTAATCTGTTCGCTCGTATTAAAGTCCGATTTTAAATTCGTATTGAAATCTAATTTCAATTAATATACCCGATATATTAATTTTAGCCCATATAAATAAATTAAATAGAAAAAATCCAATTTAACTATTAAATTTATTTTACCGATTAATTCCAAATTAATCACGTTCTCTTTCTTCCGAACACATTTAATCCTAGATTAAATAATGCCTCAATTAATCCCAGATTAATTTTCTCTCTCCTAATTAATCCCATATTAATTCTACTAATCGAGTCAACTGTCATCGGTGAATTTTTAGGAAGCGACCCAAGAGACCCCTAAATATGTTGGTAGTAAATCCAGTTATCGAACTATCTGATTAAGTGCATACCTCGTACCACGTGCTTACCGATTTACAAGACATGGTTGGCTTCTAGCAAAGCACCGTGCCTACCCAGTTCTCCAGAAATATTCTTTAAGGAATATTTAACATTTTCCGGGCGTAGTATACGTAGTATTGCGTATTGCGATCCAGTATCGGATGTCACATGCAAGGCCTGGGGCTGGAGTAGTGTCTGCCCTGTACGAAGCATATATCGGATCACAAGCAACTAGTCTCTTTAATCAGATAATCATGACGTTGTCACATTATCCCGATGGTTGCAACACACTAGAGCACCAGATCTTTATCCCTGTGTGATCATCATCTTCATATGACTGAAGTGATACTTCCATCTTGACATCACATCCAATACTCTACGATTCTCAATAAGCCCAAAGGAGGCTTACACAGAACCCGTTAAAGTCTCGGACGACCAAAACTAAAGCGTAATGATTGTCGCAAGTATTAGCGATGCAAGTCTCAGGTTAACACCAAATACACCTACCCTGAATCGGATTCCCATAGACACATTTTCATACAACCAATTGGGATTCCGTGGGGCCTATCTGGAGCGAAGCTGTTTCCGTACCATCGGTAAACACAACCTTATATCACACTTGCGTAAGCATTCAATACTTAAATATATGAGAACTATGCTTATTCTCCCACAACGAGCACAAATGCAATACTAGTCTATTCCACATTATCGATGTCCAATCTCGATAATACTACGACTAGGGATGTTTAATGATTAAACCTTAGTGGATTAATACTGTCTCATATCTTATAATCCGAAACTAATCATAAGGACTTTTATCACTTTATATTTAAGTAATCCAATTACAAAATGATGAAATAGCAATTTCCATAGTCACATAGTTAATTTGTATAAAAACTGTAATGTCTTTTACAAATAGTGACGCTATGGGTCATAATTGTCTAACAATCTCCCACTTGGCCTATAGCCAGTCACTCAAGCATCTAAAACCTTAACTATGTACATGTCGCTCAAACTTTTACTGTGAAATAGCTTTCGTCAGCAGATTTGCAATTTTATCATCTGTTGCGACCTTCTCGATCTTCACATCACCATGATGTATGATCTCATGAATCAGATGGAAAAGTTGAAGAACATGCTTGGATCATTGATGAGACTGCGGTTCCTTAGCATGCGCTATAGCCTTGTTATTGTCACAATACAATGGAACTGGCTCAACTGCTAACGGAACTACTCCTAATCCAATTAGGAATTTATGGATCCAAACTGCCTCTTTTGCAGCTTCAGCTGTAGGAATGTACTCTGCTTCTGTTGTTGAATCGGTAATAGTCTCTTGCTTGGAAGATTTACAGCTTACTGCTCTGTTGTTCAAACAAAATACGTACCCATATTGCGACTTAGAGTCATTTTTATCGGTTTGGAAACTTGCGTAGGTATACCCAGTTACCGTAAGTTCTCCATCTCTATAAATTAAGAAGGCATCCTTAGTTCTTCTAAGATACTTAAGGATATTCTTAACCGCCATCCAGTGACCATCACCTAGATCGGCCTGATAGCGACTACACATACTCAAAGCATACGAGACATCAGGTCGCATACATATCATGGCATACATGATCGATCTGACTGTCGAAGTGAATGGGATCCGACTCATGTTGTCTCTCTCATCTTGAGTTTTAGGACATATGTCCTTAGATAGAGTGACGCCATGTGACACTGGCAATAGTCCCCTCTTGGACTGATCCATGTTGAATCGCTTCAACATTTTGTCAATGTACGTGCTCTGGGAGAGTCTAAACAACTTTCTATATCTATCCCGGTAGATCTTTATTCCTAGAATATAGGCTGCTTCTCCCAGATCTTTCATGGAGAATTTTAATGAAAGCCAATCTTTCACCGATTGTAGCATGGGAATGTCATTACCCATAAGTAATACATCATGAACATAAAGGACAATGAATGTTAGTGCGCTCCCACTAACCTTCTTATATACACAAGGGTCATTCTCGTTTTGAATGAAATCATATTCTTTGATGATCTCATCAAAACGCTGGTTCCAAGAACGTGATGCTTGCTTCAATCCATAAATAGATCGATTTAACTTACAAACCTTGTTTGCAAGTTTTGGTGCGACAAAACCGTCAAGCTGTTCCATCTGCCATATCTCGTAATCGAAATATGCAGCAATAGCAAGCATAATCCGAATGGATTTAATTATGGCAAAAGGTGAAAATGTTTCGTCGTAATCGACACCATGTCGTTGACGATACCATTTCGCTACAAGCCTAGCTTTATACATTTTTATGTTGCCATCCACGTTGGTCTTCTTCTTGAAGATCCACTTGCAACCAATAGGCTTTACGCCTTCTGGTTGTTGGACAATTATGACCCATAGCATCACTATTTGTAAAGAACATGGTTTTGTTGTACAAATTAACTGTCTGATAAAGGAAATTGCTCTTTTATCATTTGTAATTAGATTACTTAAATATAAAGTGATAAAAGTCCTTATGATTAGTTCCGGATTATAAGATATAAGAAAGTATCAATCCACTAAGGTTTAATCATTAATATCCCTAGTCGTAGTATTATCAAAACTGGACATCGATAATGCGAAATAGACTAGTATTACACTTGTGCGCGTTGTGGGAGTATAACGGTATAGTTCTCATATTTTTAAGTATTGGATACTTATGCAAGTTTAATAGGAGGTTGTGTTTACCGATGGTACGGAAACAGCTTCGCTCCGGATAGACCCCACGGAATCCCATTTGTTGTATAACAATGTGTCTATGGGAATCCGATTCAGGGTAGGTGTATTTGGTCTTAACCTAAGACTTGCATCACTAATACTTGCGACAATCATTACGCTTTAGCTTTGGTCGTCCAGGACTTTAACAGGTTCTGTGTACGCCTCTTCTGGGCTTATTGAGAATCGTAGAGTATTGGATGTGATGTCAAGATGGAAGTATCACTTCAGTCATATGAAGATGATGATCATGCATGGATACACAACTGGTACTCTATTGTGTTGCAACCATCGGGATAATATGACAACGTCATGATTATCCGATTAAAGAGACTAGTTGCTTGTGATCCGATATATGCTTTGTATGGGGTAGGCACTATTCCAGCCCTAGGCCTTGTATGTGACATCTGATACTGGATCGCAATATGCAATACTACGTATTCTACGCCTAACACAGATTGTATATTATAGTAAGAATATTTCTGGAGAATTGGGTTGGCACGGTGCTTTGCTAGAAGCCAACCATGTCTTGTAAATTGGTTAGCACGTAGTACGAGATAGGCATTTAATCGGATAGTCCGATAACCGAATTTACTACTAACATAACCAGAGGTCTCTTGGGTCGCTTCCCAAAGATTCACTGATGACAGTTGACTTAAATTAGAATTAATCTGGGATTAATTAAGAGAGAGGAAATTAATATGGGATTAATTAAGGAATGATTAAATCTGGGATTAAATGTGTTCGGAAGTGTGAGAGCGCGATTAATTTGGAATTAATCGATAAAATAAATTTAATAGTTAAATTTGATTTTTCTATTTAATTTATTCATATGGGCTAAAATTAATTTATCGGATATATTAATTGGAATTAGATTTCAATGGGAAATTAAAGTCGGACTTTAATACATGTGAACAGATTAATTTAGAATTAATTCGTAAACGACATTCGCAATAAACTTACGAGGCGTCGTTATTTGATTAAATTAGATTTAATTATTTAGCGACGAAAATTCATTTAATCGGATTGAACAGATCCGAGCCGCGAAAAACATTAGTAGAAATCGTTTGAATTTTGAATTTAAAATGTGGGGGCCACTTCACATGTGGTAGTTGGGAGAGTAGTTGACATTTATGCCAAACCATCTACTTTCCACCACCTTGGAATGGTTTTGGTGAAACCATTTACCCAACCACCTTGTTTAGGTGAAAAGGTAAATTAGTTTTCACCAAAATCATTCTCTCTCTCTCATTTGGTATCACATCTCACAAACACAAACCCTAGTTCATCCATTTGGGCGTGAATATGGTCTCCTCCTCTATTTGATTTTGTGGCAAAAAATCATTCAAAGCTAGCACTTCAAAGATCAACAAAGTTGATAGGGAAACAACTCAAAGCTTGGAATCAACATTGAAATGTTGGATCTTGGAGATCACTTCTCAAAATTTTAAATTACAATCCGTTCATTGTAAGTATATTCCGCAACTTATAATGATCTTAATCACATACTTTCATGCTTATTAGATCCTTGGCATGTTCTAGGAACACTAACAATGGTATCATGAGCCAATATTAAGCATGAAAAATTTTATGGTTCTTGAGACTTTAATTTGAGGTTTTTATGTTTTGAGCATGATTTCTTCAAATTGATTGTTTGAGTATGCTTATAATATGATAAATTTGAGTTATGCATGATTAGATTTGAGATAAATTGACTGAATCAAAAAATCCCAAATACCTTACCTTGGCCGAATGCTCCCTGCCTTGGACTGCACTTTGATTTTATTTTTTTAATAACATCATTGGATGTGTTTAAATGCATGAATAAATATTGATTGTTGGTTTGATTAGATTGGAATCAAAGTCAATAATGTTTATGTTAAATTCAAAGTGCATGTTGAGCATGAAAATGATATGTTTTGCTTCAATTTGTGTTGCATAAATTGATTAACTTAAGCATGACTAATTAGTTATTTGATGTTTTTGAAAAATTAAGTTAATTAATTAATCATGGCTAATACACTTTAATTATAATAATTAAAATATTTAGAATATTAAAATTATAATAATTGGCCTTTTAAAGTTTATTGGGCTAAAAGTGTTTATTTGGGCTTGATGGGCTTGGTTTGACCAAGTTTGGTTTTGGACTTTTGGATTGGATCCAATTGGGCCCAAGACCAATTCCATAAAGTCCAAATACATCACTTAGCCCTTTAAAGAATTTAATTGGGCTTAATGGGCCTAAAATGATTTGTTGGCAATAGGGTGATTCCTATTGGGCCTTGGCATTTTGGGATTGATCCATTTTGACCAAAGCACATGCCTTAAGAATCAATTAAAAGCTCATTGGACTTTAATTATAATGGTATTGGATGTTATTGGGCCTTTGAGACCCATCAAGATTGGATTTGGAATCCAAGTCTTTAAGGCATATAAATAAGTGTAAGTGTTTAATTTGGAATTAAATTTGAATTATTATTGAATACAAATAAATTGTATTTAAATTTGTAGTTCGATATAATTCAAGAATACGTACTTAAAAGTATTTATTCTTAAACGAGTTGGATTCGCATAAATCAATCGTTGTTTGAACATTGGATGGTCATTAATTCAAAGATTAATTAATTGGATTAGATTGATTGAATAACATGATATGTGTGAATACATGAATGTATTGTATGAATAATGTATATTAGATGGATATTAAAAGGGTGAGGGCAATTTTGAAATTGTAATAATTTTAGAATTTATTGATTGGACCTGCGTGTCCAGCCTTCTATCTTTTTACTCTTTGTAATTCTCTTCTCACCAATTCCCCTGAATGTTAATGAGGTTTCTTTATTGTATTATATAATTTGGTAGAAGTTAGAATAGTTCTAGCCAGGGAGAGGAAAGTGAGTGATTTGTTCTTGGAACAATTTGTGAGATATCCATCCGTATTTCATTATTAATTTATTTACCTCGCCTTATTATGCTTTTAGAATGCATGTTTAAGGGTGTATGATGAGACCTAATCACAGATAATTAATTGGTTGCCAATTACGCGAAAAACCCTCAACAAATATTAAGCGTTTTCTTTCCATTGAATGATTCATTCTCAAGATCCAAGATTGGCGTTGGTTTGTTGGCCAAAGTGAAGACCTTTTGTCCATCGAGGATGTGTTTGAATCATGAAGGCTTTGTTCCATATCGCATGCATTGGGCAAGTTTTGATTTGTTGGCCAAAGTCAAGATCACTTCTTGTTCATCAACATGGATTACGAAGCTTTCCAAGTCAATGGGTCCCGCTTGACTGGAATCATTAAGCTTATTGTGCCAAGCCAAGGCTTAGTTGATTCAGAGGAAAAGGTTAAGAAAATATATTGGATATATTGGCATATATTGTATATATATTAATTGGAATTAGATTTCAATTCAAAATTAAAGTCAGACTTTAACACATGCGAACGAATTAATTTAGAAATTAATTCGTAAACGGCATTCGTAATAAATTTAAGAGGCGTCGTTATTTGATTAAATTAGATTTAATTATTTAGAGACGAAAATTCATTTAATGGAATTGAACGGATCCGAGCCGCGGCAAACATTCATAGAAACCGTTTGAATTTTGAATTCAAAATATGGGGCCTACTTCACATGTGATAGTTAGGAGAGTAGTTGGCATTCATGCCAAACCACCTACTTTCCAACCACCTTGGAATGGTTTTGGTGAAACCATTTACCCAACCACCTTGTTTAGGTGAAAAGGGTAAATTGGTTTTCACCAAAAGCCTTCTCTCTCTCTCTCATTTGGTATCACATCTCACAAACACAACCCCTAGTTCATCCATTTGGGCCTGAATATGGTCTCCTCCTCTCTTTGATTTTATGGCAAAACATCATTCAAAGCTAGCACTTCAAAGATCAACAAAGGTGATAGGGAAACAACTCAAAGCTTGGAATCAACATTGAAAGATTGGATCTTGGAGATCACTTCTCAAAATTTTAAATTCCAATCCGTTTATTGTAAGTATATTCCGCAACTTATAATGATCTTAATCACACACTTTTATGCTTATGAGATCCTTGGTATATTCTAGGAACACTAACACTGGTGTATCAACCAGTGTCCAAACTTGGTTGGTGTACATGGAATCCATTTCGGACTTCATGGCTTCTTTCCATAAAATGGAGTCGATATCTTGTATCGCTTCCTCATACGTAGCTGGTTCGTCTTCCTCAATAAGATTGACATCCACATCATGTGAGATCAGAAACCATACTCTCAGGTTGGTTTCTAACTCTCAGCGACCTACGTAGTTCTTGTGTATTTGAAGGTTGTGGTACAGTTTCATCCTTGATGAACTGTTATTGTTCCTTTAAGGATTCTGTTCCAGGAACAGTTTCACTCCGATTTTCATCAAGTTCTACTTTCCTCCCACTAACCACTGCATTAAGGAATTCCCTCCCAAGGAAAACTACATTTAGAGCAACAAATACTTTGTTCTTTTGTGGGTTGCAAAATTAATATCCTTTGGTTTCCCTAGGATAACCTACAAATAGGCATTTATCCGATTTGAGTCCTAGTTTGGAACCTTCCAAATGTTTAACGTATGCCCAACATCTCCAAATCTTCAGGAATGAGAAACCCGATTTCTTTCCTGTCCAAATCTCATACGGAGTCTATTGAACAGACTTTGATGAAACCTTATTCAAAATAAGTATTGCACTGTTCAATGCATATCCCTAGAAGGAAATAAGTAGCTCTGTGCGACTCATCATAGACCTTACCAAAAGTTTAGTTTCTCCGTTCAGACACACCATTTAACTGAGGTGTTCTGAGAGGAGTCCACTGTGAAAGAATACCATACTCTTTGAAGTAGTCAAGAAACTCATTGCTCAAGTATTCTCCACCATGGTCCGATCGTAATGTCTTAATACTTTTACCGGTCTGTTTTTCTACTTCGTATCGAAACTCTTTGAATTTCTCAAAGGTTTCCAACTTGTGTCTCATAAGATACACATAACCATAACGCGATGCATCATCCTTAAAGGTTACAAAGTATTCATATCCACCTCTAGCCTGGCTAGACATGGGCCCACATACGTGACTATGAATAAGGGCTAACTGTTCGGTGGCACGTACACCTTTACCGCTAAAAGGTGATTTAGGCATTTTGCCTAATAAATAAGATTCGCAGACGTCATATGAATTTGGATCAAATCCATCCAAGTACCCACTCTTCGAAAGTGTGGATATACGAGTCTTGTTAATATCTCTCAGACGATAATGCCACATATAAGTTTCATCTTTGTTACTTAGTTTAAGCCTTTTTGTTTTTTATATTATATGTTTGAGATTTGTTTATATTCAAAATATAAAGACCATTATTAGCATCAGCAGAACATATCTCAAAATCATCTTTATAAAGAAAACACCCAGTGTTTCGGAATACAAAAGTGTCCCCGCATTGGGTCAAACAAGATACAAAGATAATATTCCTAGTCAAACTAGCTACACAATAACAATCTAAAAGTTTAAGTACATGCCCCGAGGGCAGTTCTAAAATAAAAGTGCCAACGGCCAAAACAGTGACTCGTGTCCCATTTCCAACGCGTGGATCAATCTCCCCTGAGGCCAATCTTCTGCTAATCTGCAGATCCTGCACACAGTACATATATGAGTACAACAGCCAGAATCAAAAATCAAATTTTTTAAAACTATTAGTAGACATGTTTATTTCTATAACAAACATACCTGAAGCCGGTGCCTTGCTTGCTTTGATTTTCTTCATATGTGCCTTGTACTAGCGGCAGTCACGCTTCTAGTGACCCCGATTCTCGCACTGGTGACATACATCTTGGGATTTGTCCTTACTCTTCCCAGAAGGTTTTGATGATTTGGCCTTGCTCTTCTTCTTATTCTTCTTTACACCTCTAGTTGCCTTGGGCCAAGCCCTTGAAGACTGAGATGTTGAAGCGAAGTGCGCATCGTGCTTCTTACCTCTTAAGAGCTCATTTTCTGCTTCACGCAGTGTGGACATTAACTCTCCAAATGTATCGTCCTGGTTCATCATATTGTAGTTCATGATAAACCCACTCCAAGTGTTAGGTAGAGACTGTAAGATCAAATCTATAGAAGTCTCAGCCTCGAAGACAATGCCCATATGTCCCAGCTATTCGATGTTAGTAATCATCTGCGACACATGGTGCTCGACAAATGTACCATTTGACATGCGAGCGCGAAAGAGCTTCTTCTGTAACTCATATCTCTACGATCTAAGATTAGATCGATGCAGATCATTCAACTTCGCAATCATCTCATAGGGATCCAATCCCTTGTTTTGACGACGGAATTATTGAGTCATAGCAGCAAGCATTATAGATTGAGTAGTCGAGTTGTCATCGCTAAGAGTCTTCCAAAGCTCTAGCTCAACTATCTGATCAGATCTAGGCTTATGCCTAAGAGGTTTCTTTATAGTGTAGAGTAACTTCTCGGATCCCAGGACAATCCTGAGACTCATTTCCCAGTCAAAAATGTTTGTGCCGTTGAAGATATTATCACCAATGATGATATCGGACACTGTTCTTCCCTGTCATCTTAATTGCAATAGTCAAACTACTCAAGTAACGACGTATGGGTATAGTCTAACTGTTACACGAAAAATAGTAAAATATTAGTCCAACTAATAAATATTTATAATTGACGAAATAATTTGAAAGCGTGTATTTGGAAAGTATTTGAATGAAATTGCAAATTCAATACTAGCTTCCCACTATTTTTCAGCGAGCCTCTAACACTTTGTTGAGTACTCGGGAAACCTAGTTTCCTAGTGAGCTGGGATCCAGTTAAATAACACACAACCTTGACTTTGGCCAACAAGCTGTATGATATTTAACTAGGTAGATCTCTAAGATCAATTGGATCTCGTCCAATTCCTAGATCCGGTAGGTGGACCTCTAAGTCCGAAACATATATACAATATATATGCCAATATATCCAATATATTTGCCTAACCTTTTCCTCTAAATCAACTAAGCCTTGGCTTTGGCACAACAAGCTTAATGATTCCAGTCAAGCGGGACCCATTGACTTTTGAAAGCTTCGTAATCCATGTCGATGAAGAAGAAGTGATCTTGACTTTGGCCAACAAATCACAACTTGCCCAAGGCATGAGATACGGAACAAAGCCTTAATGATTCAAACACATCCTCGATGGACAAAGGTCTTGACTTTGGCCAACAAACCAATGCCAATCTTGGATCTTGAGAATGAATCACTCAATGGAAGGAAAACGCTTAATATTTGTTGAGGTTTTTCTCGTAATTAGCAACCAATTAATTATCTTTGATTAGGTCTCATCATACACCCTTAAGCATGCATTCTAAAAGCATAATAAGGAGCGATAAATAAATTAATAATGATATGCGGATGGATATCTAACAAATTGTTCCTAGAACAAATCACTCAATTTCCTATCTCTCTCTAGCCGTATTTATACTTCTACCTAATAACATATAAAGAAACCTTATTTACATTGAGGGAGTTAGTGAGAAGAGAAATACAAGGAGTAAGGAGATAATAGGCTAGACACGCAGGTCCAATTAAAAAATTCTAAAATTATTACAATAATTTCCAAAATTGCCCTCACCCTTCTAATATCGATCCGATATACATTATTCATACAAGACATTCATGTATTCACACAAAGCATGTTATTCAATCAATCTAATCCAATCATTTAATCTTTAAATTAATGACCATCCAATGTTCAAACAATGATTTGATTTGCGCGAGTCCAACTCGTTTAAGAATAAATACTCAAAGTACGTATTCTTGAATTATATCAAACTACAACTTTAAATCCAATTTATTTTTATTCAATACTAATTCCATTTTAATTCTAAATTAAACATTTACACTTATTTATATGCCTTAAAGACTTGGATTCCAAATCCTATCTTGATGGGTCTCAAAGGCCCAATAACATCCAATGCCATTTTCATTAAAGTCCAATAGGCTTTTAATTGATTCTTAAGCCATGGGCTTTGGCCATAATGGATCAAACCCAAAATGTCAAGGCCTAATATGAATCACTCTATTGCCAACAAATCAATTTAGGCCCAATTAAATTCTTTAAAGGCCCAAGTGATATATTTGGACTTTATGGAATTGGTTTTGTGCCCAATTAGTTCCAATCCAAATGTCCAAAACCAAACTTGGTCTAACCAAGCCCATTAAGCCCAAATACACACTTTTAGCCCAATTAAAATTTAAAGGCTAATTATTATAATTTTAATATTCCAAATATCATAATTATTATAATTAAAGTGTATTACCCATGATTAATTAATTGTTAAGCTAATTAATCATGCTTTAATTAATCAACTTGTGTTATACACAAATTGAAGCAAAACATCTCATTCCATGCTTATCATGCTCATTGTGATTTAACTTAATCTTAATCGATTTTGATTTCAATCTAATCAAACCACAATCAATATTTATATCATGCAATAAACACATCCAATGTTGTAAAATCAAAAAATCACAATACGCAGTCCAATGGAGGGTATTCGGCCAAGATAAAAAATTTGGGATTTTTGATCCAATAAATTTTTCTCAAATCTAATCATGCATAACTCTAAGTTATCATCATCTAAGCATACCCAAACAATCAATTTGATGAAATCATGCTCAAAACATAAAATCCCCAAATTAAAGTCGCTTGAACCCTAAAAAGTTTCATGCTTAAAATTGGCACTTGATACCATTGTTAGTGTTCCTAGAACATGCCAAGGATCTATTAAGTAAGAATGTGTGTAAATTAATTCATTATAAGTTGTGAAAAATACTTACAATGAACTGTTTGGAGTTTCAAAATTTTGAGATGAGATCTCCAAGATCCAACCTTTGAATATTGATTCCAAGTTTTGAGTTGTTTCCTTATCACCTTTAAAGACTTCTTGAAGTGCTAGCTAGTTTGATTTTGCAACAAAATCAAAGAGGGGAAACCATG
This sequence comes from Zanthoxylum bungeanum, assembly GCA_019454045.1. Classification (NCBI taxonomy): domain Eukaryota; kingdom Viridiplantae; phylum Streptophyta; class Magnoliopsida; order Sapindales; family Rutaceae; genus Zanthoxylum; species Zanthoxylum bungeanum. Next base: position 146,277 of record SKCR01018440.1, on the reverse strand, counting down.
AAGCTCACGCCCATCCTTAGTGTATTAGGAAACCATGAAGATCCAACCTTTGAATGTTAATGAATTTTCCGTCGCGACGTAATTAAATTTAATTTAATTAAATAATCATGCCTAGCATAATTTCTATTCACGCTGCTAACGAATTAATTCTAAATTAATTCATTCGCCCGAATTAAAATCTAATTTTAATTCCGCGTCGAAATCTATTTTTGTTTAATATTTCGAATATTTTAATTTATCGATTAATTCCAAATTAACTGTTCTCTCTCTTTAAATAATATTTTATCCTAGATAAAATATCTCCGTAATTAATCCCAGATTAATTTTCTCTCTCATTAAATTAAACCCAGTTTAATAAAGTGCGAGTCATACGTCATTGGTGAATCTTCGGGAAGCGACCCATGAGATCCTCGGATATGTTGGCAGTAAATCCGGTTATCGGACTATCCGAATACGTACGTACCTAGTACTACGTTTTTACCAATTTACAAGACAATGTTGGCTTCTAATAAAGTGACATGCCTACCCAATTCTCCAGAAACATACTTACAGGAATAAACGATCTATATCAGGCGTAGTATACATAATATTACGTATGTCGATCCAGTATCAGATGTCACGTGCTAGGCCTGGGGCTGGAATTGTGTCTGCCCCGTACAAAGCACATGTCGGATGTCTGTTAACTAGTCTCTATAATCAGATATACATGACCTAGTCATAATATTTCGATGACTGCAGTACTTAAGAGTACTAGTACCGTATCCTACGTGACATCATCTCCACTTTGACTGGAGTGATACTTCCACCTTGACATCACACCCAATACACTACGATTCTCAATATACCCAGCAGAGGCGTACATAGAACCTGTTAAAGCCCTGGAAGACCAAAACCAAAGCATATTGATTGTCGTAAGTATTAGCGGTGCAAGTCTCAGGTTAAGACCAAATACACCTATCCTGATTTCGGACTTCCATAGACACATAGTCATACAACCAATGGAATTCCGAAGGGGTCTATCCAGAGCGAAGCTATTTTCCGTACCATCGGTAAAACACAACCTTCTATTACATTTGCATGAGTATCCAATTCCCAAATATAAGAGAACTATATCGTTATGCTCCCATAACAGGCACAAGTGTAATACTAGTCTTTTACGCATTATCGATGTCCAATCTCGAAAATACTATGACTAGGGATATTTAATGATTAATCCTTCGCGGATTGATACTGTCTCATATCATCTCAATCTAGGAACTAATCATAAGGACCTCCTACCATATATACATCTAGGTGATCTAATCACAAATGATAAGAGTGCAATCTCCTTTGTCACATAGTTAATTTGTACAACAATACTATGATCTGTACAAATAGTGATGCTATGGGTCATAACTGTCCAACAATCTCCCACTTGGCTTATAGCTAGTCACTCGAGTGTCTACCACCCGAACTATGTAGGGTTCGCCCAAATTACAGAGGAAAGGCTTTCGTCAGCGGATTTGCATGATTATCGTCTGATGTGATTTATACGATCATCATATCGCCACGATGTTTGATCCGAACGAATCAGATGAATAGTCGAAGTATATATCTGGATCGTTGATAAGACCGTTAATTCTTTAGCCTATGCTGACGCCTAGCTCAGCTTCTAATAGAACTATATCTAATCTAATTAGATTTATTATCGACCCAAATGGCTTCTATTTCTACTTCAGTTGCAGCAATAACTCGCATTTGTTGTTTATTCGGTAATAGTATCTTGCTTGGAAGATTTCCACCTTACTGTTCCGTTATTCAAACTGTATAGTACCTTTATTTTTATCGGTTAGGAAACTTGCAGTAGTGATCCCAGTCACTTCAAGTTCCCATTCTCCATAGTTTAAGACATCATCCTTAGTTCTCTAAGATACTAACGGATGTTCTTAATATCAATCCAGGGACTATCACTTGGATTGTCCTGTTTGTGACTCCATATGCTCAAAGCGTATGAGACACCAGGTCACGTACATTTTTTTAATGTACGAGTTGTTGGAGAGTCTTAACAACTTTAAATCTAATCCAATAGATCTTTATTCCTAGAATAAAGGTTGTTTCTCCCAAGAATTCTACGGAGAATTTTCATGAAAGCCAAGCTTTCACTGATTGTAATATGGGAATATCATTTCCAAGAAATGACATATCATCATTATTTAGGACAGTCACTTTCAGTGCGCTCCCACTAACCTCCTTATATACACAAGAATCATTTCGTTTTGAATTAAATCATAAACCATTATGATTACATCAAAATGATAATTCCAAGAACCTAATGCTTGCTTCAATCCAAACATGGATCGAATAACCTGTAAACCTTGTTTGCTAGTTTTATACGACAAAACCGTCAGGATGTTGTAAACATCCTCCAAAAGGTTTCCTTTTCAGGAAAGCGATTTTCCCGTTCAGTTGCCATATTTCATAAATGAAACATGCAGCATCAGCAAGCATTATCCAAATGAATTTAAAGTGGCAACTGGAAAAAGATTTCGTTGTAATCAACACAATGTTGATAACGATACCTTTCCGCTACAAGCCTAGCTTAGTACGTTGGTATGTTGCCATCCATGTATGTCTTCCTTGAAGACTTATATAGTACCAATAGACACAATGTCTTACGGTACAACAACTAGAATCCAAACATAGTTGGTATACATGGAATCCATTTCGGAAATCATGGCACTTTGCCATTAATAGGGAGTCGATATCTTGTATTACTTCCTCAAAAGTAGTCAGTTCGTCTTCCTCAATAAGATTGACATCTTTATGAGGTGAGATCAGAAACCCAAACCCCAGGTTGTTTTTTGACTCTCTCCGATCTACGCGGTTCTTGTGTATTCGAAGATTACTGGTACAGTTTCATCCTTGATGAACTGTTTGTGTTCCATTAAGGACTCGGTGCCTGGATTAGTATTACTCCGATTTTCATCGAGTTTTATTATCCTCCCACTTACCACTGCATATCGGTATTCCTCTTAGGAAAACCGCATGGTGAGCCATAATTAAATTGTTCTCTTGTGAGATGTACAAGTACTATACTTTGGTTTCCCTAGGATAACCTACATTTAGGCACTTATCCGCTTTAGGTTTTAGTTTGGTATCATCCAATCGCATGCCCAACATTCCCAAATCTTCAGGAATTAGAAAGCCCGGTTTCTTTCCTGTTCATATCTAATATGAATTCTGTCTAACTGATTTTCATGGAACCTTATTCAAAATAAGTATTGCACTGTTAATGCTTATCCCTTGAAGGAAAATGGTAGCTCAGAGCGACTCATGATTAACCTTATCATGTCTAACAAAATTCGGTTTCTCCGTTCGGACATGCCGTCAAACTGACGTGTTCCGGTAGGAGTCCTCATTGAAAGAATATTATAGTCTTTCAAGTATTTCAGAAACTTATTGCTTAAGTATTTTCACCATGGTTTAACCGTGATGGTATTAATACTTTTGCCGATCTGTTTATCTACTTCGTGTCGAAACTCTAAAAGTTTTCGATTTGTGTTTCAATAAGAAACACATAACCATAACGCGATGCCACATCCGTAAAGGTCACGAAACATTCATTTCCACATTTAGCCTAGCTAGACATGGGCCCACTTATGTCATTATGAACGAGGGCTAACAGATCGATGGCACTTACACTTTTACCAAGTAAAAGGTATTTTAGGTACTTTACCTAATAAACTAGATTCGTAGACATCATTTGAATAGAATCAAATCTGTCCTAGTATCCACACTTCAAAAGTATGGATATACGAGTCTTATTTAATGTGTCCCAGACAACACTGCCATAAATAAGTCTTACTGATCAAAACAGTTTGAGCTATTTGTTCGTCATATTATATGTTTGAGATTTATTTACATTCAAAATATAAATAATGTTATTCACATCTAATGCATTTATCTTAATATCATCTTTATAAAATAAAATACTTTAGTGTTCTAGAATATAAAGGTATACTTGCAACGAGTTATACTCGATATAGAGATAATGTTTCTAGTCAAACTAGTTACATTTTAACAGTTTCCTAATTTAAGTACACACCCAAAGGGTACTTCCTAAACTTAGGTTTCTACGGTTGAAACAGTAACTTTCGTCCCGTTTCCAATTCGTAGAGTAATCTCATCTGAAGTCAGTATCCTTCTAATCAGTAGATTCTCCACATCAGTACATATTTATGTACCACATCCAGTATTTAAAATCCAATTTTAATACTAGTAGCGAACATATTTATGACAAACATATTTGAAGTCAGAGCCTTGCCTTGCCTTCAATTCCTTCATGTCTGCCTTGTGCATACGGCAGTCATGCTTCAGTGACCCCGTTTGCCACAGTTTAAACAGACATCTTGGGATATGTCCTTTATCTTCCTAGAAGATAATAATGATTTTGCCTTTACCCTTTTCTACATTCTAGAAGCCTTTAGTCAAGCCTTGGGTTTCTGGAATATCGAAGTAAGGTGCGTCTTGCACTTCTTGCCCTTATTGTAAACTTTGGCTTTATCTCCTTGAGAGTAGCCATTAACTATCCAAGAGTTACTAATTACAATATAATACTTCTAAGATCTAAGAATAGACCTATGAAGATCCTTCAATTTCAACATCATGGTTTAAAGATATAATCCTTAATTATGACGATGAAATTAAGGAGTCTATTTGGCAAGCATAATGGATTAAGCACTAAAGTTATCATCACTTGAATCTTCCAAAGATCATGCTCTACTATTTGCTTAACTCCGGGCTTAGGCCTAAGATGATATTTTATCAAATAAAGTAACTTCTTAGTTTCCAGGACTATCCTGAAATTTTATTCCCAATTTGAAAAATAAAGTCATTTAAATACATTTCCCTAGGATTATGTTTTAAAAACTAATCTTTCAATTTTTTATCTTGATTCTAATAGTCCAACTATTTAATCAACGATTTCAGTTACTATTTAATATAATGATTACTATAGTCCAACTATCTTAATCAACTATAAATTAATTTGTAAAATTCAATTATATTGATTACTATAATCCAATTATAAAATCAACTATTAATTGAAATAGTTTGAATACAGTCCAACTATTTTAAAACAACGATTTAAATATTAGTCCAACTAATATTTAATTTATTTGACGAATGATTGATATGAGCGCGTATGGCAAGAATCTAAACGAAGATCGCAAATTTAATTCTTGGCTCCCACTATTTTTCGGTGAGCCTCTAACTCTCTGTCGAGTACTCGGGAAATCGTGTTTCCTAGTGGGCTAGGATCCTATTAAATAACACACAATCTTGACTTTGGCCAACAAATTGTATGATACTTAACTAGGTAGATCTCTAAGATCAATTGGATCCCATCCAATTCCTAGATCCAGTAGGTGGACATCCAAGTCCGAAACATATATCTTATATATGCCAATATATCCAATATATTCCGTAACTTTTTTCCTCTGAATCAACTAAGCCTTGGCTTTCGCACAACAAACTTAATGATCTCAGTTAAGCGGAACCCATTGACAATGGAAAGCTTCGTAATCAATGTCGATGGACAAGAAGTGATTTTGACTTTGGCCAACAAATCACGACTTGGACAAGACACCAATATGGAACAAAGCTATCATGATTCAAACACATCCGCGACGGACAAAGGTCTTGACTTTGGCCAACAAACCAATGCCAGTCTTGGATCTTGAGTAAGAATCACTCAATGGAAGGAAAAACGCTTAATATTGTTTGAGGGTTTTTCGCGTGCAAATTGGCAACCAATTTATTATCTTTGTTAAGGTCTCATCATCATACACCCTTAAACATGCATTCTAAACACATAATAAGGCGGGTAAATAAATATAATAATGATATGCGGATGGATACTCAACACATTGATCCTAGATAAAATCTCTCTCTTTCCTCTCTCCGCTAGCACAGGTATTTACTTCTACCTTTTACACTACACTTCTAAAGAATCCTCATTTACATTGAGGGGAATAGGTGAGAAGAGAAATACAAATAGTAAGAAGGTAATAGGTTGGACACGCAGGTCCAATTTAATAAATTCCAAATTTATTACAACAATTTCTAAAATTGCCACACCCATCTAATATCCATCCAATATATATTATTCATGCATCACAACCATGTACTCACACAAACATGCTATCAATCAATCTAATCCAATTAATTAATCTGATAATTAATGACCATCAAATGTTCAAACAACGATTTGATTTTGCGCGAGTCAAGCTCGTTTTGCGAATAAGTACTCAAAGTACGAATTCTTGAATTAAACTAAACTACAACATTAAATCCAATTTAATATATATTTAATACTAATTCACTTATTTAATTCCAAATTAAATATTACATTTTATTAATGAACCTTTGCGACTTAGATTCTGTTAGTGTTCCTAGAACATGCCAAGGATCTAATAAGCATGAAAAGGTGTTCATAAATTCAAATATAAGTTGCGGAATACTTACAATGAGCGGATTTGAGCTTTAAAATTTTTGAGAAGATCTCCAAGATCCAAGCTTTGTTGATGATTCCAACTCTTGAAGTGGTTTCCCTATCACCTTTTTTGATTTGTGAAGTGCTAGCTCCTTTGAAATTGCAACAAAATCAAAAGGAAGAAAGAAGGCCATTCACGCCCATGGAGAGGATTTAGGGTTTCTCATTTTGTTCCAAGTGTGATGCATACACAAAATGAGGGAGAGAGAAGAGTTTTAGGTAAAACCAATTTACCCTTTTACCTAAACAATGTAGTTGGGTAAATGGTTTCACCAAAACCATTCCAAGGTAGTTGGATGGTGGGTGGCTTGGCATAAATGCCAACTACCCTCCCAACTACCACATTAAAATGGGTCCCACATTTGAATTCAAAATTCAAATGTCTCTACGAACATTTGTCGCGGCTCTGTTCCATTTAATCCGATTAAACGAACTTTCGTTGCTAAATAATTAAATCTAATTTAATTAAATAACGATACCTCATAAATATATTACGAACGTCGTTTGCGAATTAATTCTAAATTAATTCGTTCTTCCGCAGTAAAGTCCGACTTTAATTTCGAAATGAAATCAAAGTGATATTAATATATCCGATATATTAATTTTAGCCCAAACGAATAAATTAAATAGAAAAATCAAATTTAACTATTATATTTATTCTACCATTAATTCCAAATTAATCGTGTTCTCTCTCTTCCGAACACATTTAATCCCAGATTAAATAATACCTTAATTAATCCCAGATTAATTTTCTCTCTTAATTAATCCTAATTTAATTTTCTCTCTCTTAATTAATCCCAGATTAATTCTAATTAAATCAAGTGTCATCGGTGAATCTTTGGGAAGTGACCCAAGAGATCCCTGGATATGTTGGCAGTAAATACGGTTATCGGATTATCCGAATACGTGCATATCTCGTACCACGTGCTTACCGATTTACAAGACATGGTTGGCTTCTAGCAAAGCACCGTGCCTACCCAATTCTCCAGAAATATTCTTACTGGAATATATAATCTATGTCAGGCGTAGTATACGTAGTATTGCGTATTGCGATCCAGTATCAGGTGTCACGTGCTAGGCCTGTGGATGGAATTGTGTCTGCCCCGTACGAAGCACATGTCGGATGTCTAGTAACTAGTCTCTATAATAGGATGAACATGGCCTAGTCATATCATCCCGATGATTGTAGTACTTAAGAGCACCAGTACTGTATCCTACGTGACATCATCTCCACTATGACTGGAGTGATACTTCCGTCTTGACATCACACCCAATACACTACAATTCTCAATACACCCAGCAGAGGCGTACACAGAACCTGTTAAAGCCTTGGACGACCAAAACCAAAGCATAATGATTGTCGCAAGTATTAGCGGTGCAAGTCTCAGGTTAAGACCAAATACACCTACCCTGATTTCGGAATTCCATAGACACGTAGTCATACTACCAATGGAATTCCGAAGGGTCTATCCAGAGCGAAGCTGTTTCCGTACCATCGATAAACAAAATATTCTATTACACTTGCATGAGTATCCAATACCCATATATATGAGAACTATGCTATTATGCCCGCACAACTCGCACAAGTGTAATACTAGTCTTTTCCGCATTATCGATGTCCAATCTCGATAATACTACGACTAGGGATATTTAATGATTAATCCTTCGAGGAATGATACTGCCTCATATCATCTCAATCCAGGAACTAATCATAAGGTCCTCCTATCATTTATATATCTAGGTGATCTAATCACAAATGATTAGAGTCTAATCTCCTTGTCATATAGTTAATTTGTACAAAAACACCATGATCTGTACAAACAGTGACGCTATTGGTTATAATTGTCCAACAATCTCCCACTTGGCCTATAGCCAGTAACTTAGGTGTCACACACCCGAACTATGTACGGTTCGCTCAAACTACTGAGGAAAGGCTTTCGTCAGCGGATTTACGTGATTATCGTCTGATGTGATTTATTCGATCATCACATCGCCACGATGTATGATCCGAATGAATCAGATGAATAGTTGAAGTATATATCTAGATCGTTGATGAGACCATTAATTCTTTAGCCTGTGCTGATGCCTAGCTCAGCTGCTAACAGAACTATATCTAATCTAATTAGATATATTATCGACCCAAATGGCTTCTATTGCTGCCTCAACCGCAGCAATAACCCGCATTTGTTGTTTACTCGGTAACATTATCTTGCTTGGAAGATTTCCAGCTCACTGTTCCGTTATTCAAACTGTTTAGTACCGTTGTTTTTATCGGTTAGGAAACTTACAGCAGTGATCCCAGTCACTTCAAGTTCTCCTTTTCCATAGTTTAAGGTATCATCCTTAGTTCTCTAAGATACTAACGGATGTTCTTAATATCAATCCAGTGAATTTCGCTTGGATTGACCTGTTTGTGACTCCATATGCTCAAAGCGTATGAGACACCAGGTAACGTACATTTTTCAATGTACGATTTCTCAGAGAGTGTTAACAACTTCAAATCTATCCCAGTAGATCTTTATTCCTAGAATAAAGGTTGTTTCTCTCAAGAATTCTACGGAGAATTTTTCATGAAAGCTAAGCTTTTAGCGATTGTAATATGGGAATATCATTTCCAAGAAATGACATATTATCATTATTTATATGACAACTACTGTCAGTGCACTCTCACTAACCTCCTTATATACACAAGAATCATATTCGTTTTGAATCAAATCATATACCATTATGATTACATCAAAACGATAATTCCAAGAACTCAATGCTTGCATCAATCCAAACATGGATCGAACAACCTGCAAACCTTGTTTGCTAGTTTTGGTATGACAAAACAGTCAGGATGTTGAAAACATCCTCCAAAAGGTTTCCGCTTAAGGAAAGTGATCTTGACGTTCTGCTGTCATATTTCATAAATGAGACATACAGCTTTAGCAAGCATTATCCAAATGGATTTACCATGGCAACAGTTAAAAGGTTGAATCGTAATCAATACAATGTTGATAACGATACCTTTCCAATACAAGCCTAGTTTTGTACGTTGGTATGTTGCCATCCATGTACGTCTTCCTTGAAGACTTATATAGTACCAGTAGGCACAATGCCTTGCGGTACATCAACTAGTATTCTAAACACAGTTGATATACATGGAATCCATTTCGGATTCATATGGCACCTTGCCATAATAAGGAGTCGATACCTTGTATCACTACCTCATACGTAGTCAGTTGGTATACCTCAAAAGGATATACATCTTTATGAGGTGAGATCAGAAACCCATACCCCGGTTGTTTTCTGACACTTTTCGTTCTACGCGGTTCTTGTGTATTAGAAGATTACTGGTACATTTTCATCCTTGATGAACTGTTTGTGTTCCATTTCGGACTTGGTGCCTTGAATAGTATTACTCTGATTTTCATCGAGTTTTACTATCCTCCCACTTACCACTGCATATCGGTATTCCTCTTAGGAAAACCGTATGGTGAGAAACAATTACATTGTTCTCAAGTGAGTTGTATAAGTACTATACTTTTGGTTTCCCAGGATAACCTACAATTGGCACTTATCCAATTTGGGTTCTAGTTTGGTATCATCCAAACGTATGCCCAGCATTCCCAAATCATCAGGAATGAGAAAACCCTGTTTCTTTCCTGTTCATATCTAATATGAAATCTGTCAAACAGAATTTCATGGAACCTTATTCAAAATAATTATTGCACTGTTAATGTTTTCCCTTTAAAGGAAAATGGTAGCTCAAAGCGACTCATGATTAACCTTATCATGTCTAACAAAATTTGGTTTCTCCGTTCGGACACACCGTCAAATTGACGTGTTCCAGGAGGAGTCCTCATTGAAAGAATACTATACCCTTTTCAAGTAATTTGAGAAACTTATTGCTTAAGTATTTTTATCATGGTCTAACTGTGATGGTATAAATATTTTAGCCGATCTGTTTGTCTATTTCGTGTCGAAACTGTAAAAGTTTTCGATTTATGTTCTTCAAAAGAAACACATAACCATAACACGATACCACGTTCGTATAGGTCATGAAATATTCATATCCACATCTAGCCTAGCTAAATATGGGCCCACTTGCTTCACTATGAACTAGGGCTAACAGATCTGTGGCATTTACACTTTTACCAAGTAAATAGTATTTTAGGCACTTTGCCCAATAAACTAGATTCGTAGACTTTATTTGATTGGAATCAAATCAGTCCTAGTACCCACTCTTCAAAAGTGCAGATATACGATTCTTGTTTGATTGTGTCCCATACAACAACGCCACAATTAGTTTCATCTGATCAAATCAGTTTGAGCTATTTGTTTGTCATGTTATATGTTTGAGATTTATTTATATTCAAAATATAAATACTGTTATTCACATCTAATGTGTTTATCTCAATATCATCTTTATATAATGAAACACTTTAGTGTTATAGAATATAAAGGCATACTCGCAACGAGTCATACTCGATATAGAGATAATGTTTCTAGTCAAACTAGTTACATTATAACAGTTTCCTAATTTAAGTACATACCTGAAAAGGTAGTTCCTAATCTTAGGTATCTACGGTAAAACAGCGACTGTCGTCCCGTTTCCTATTCGCAGAGTAATCTCAATCTGAAGTCAGTATCCTGCTCAAAGCAGATTCTGCACATTAGTACATACATTTATGTATCACTTTTAGTATTTAAAATCCAATTTTAATATTATTAGTGAACATGTTTATTTCAAACATATTTGAAGTCAGAGCCTTGCCCGTCTTCAATTCCTTCATGTCTGCCTTGTCCATACAGCAGTCACGCTTCAGTGACCCCTTTTGCCACAGTTTAGGCAGACATCTTAGGATATGTCATTTATCTTCCTACAAGATTATAATGATCTTGCCTTTGCCCTTTTTTACAACTCAGAAGCCTTTGGCCAAGCCTTGGCCTTCTAGAATATCGAAGTAGGGTGCGCCTTGCGCTACTTGCCTTATTGCAAACTTTGGCTTTGTCTCCTTGAGAATGGCCATTAACTCTCTAAGAGTTATTGCTTACAATTTAATACTTCTAAGATCTAAAAATAGATCTATGAAGATCCTTCAATTTCTTCATCACACTTTAAGGATCTAATCCTTAGTTCTGATTAGGAAATTAAGGAGTCTTATTGACAAGTATAATTGATTAAGCACTAAAGTTATCATCACATGAATCTTCCAAAGATCATGCTCTACTATTTGCTTAACTCAGGGCTTAGGCCTAATATGTTATTTTATCAAATAAAGTAACTTGTTAGTTTCTAGAACCATCCTGAAATTTTATTCCCAATTTGAAAATTAAAGTCGTTTAAACACATTTTCTTTAGGATTATGTTTTAAACACTAATCTTTCAAGTTAATCTTGATTCTAATAGTCCAACTATTTAATCAACGATTTCAGGTACAATCTTATGTAATGATTACTATAGTCTAACTATATAACTAATTACTATTTTATTGGTCAAAATCAAATGTATATTGATTACTATAATCCAATCATATAATCAACTATAAATGATCGGTAATTTTCAAATTTATTGATTACTATAATCCAATTATATAATCAACTATAAATGAAGGGTAAAATTCAAATATATTGATTACTATAATCCAATTATATAATCAATTATAAATGAAGTAGTTTGAATACAGTCCAACTGTTTAATTAAAACAACAATTAAATATTAGTAAAACTAATACTTTAATTTATTTGACGAGATATTTGATATGAGCGCGTATGGCAAGTTATTAAATGAATATTGTAAATTTAATTCTTGCCTCCCACTATTTTTCGACGAGCCTCTAACCCTCTGTCGAGTACTCGGGAAACCTAGTTTCCTAGTGGACTAGGATCCCGTTAAATAACACACAATCTTGACTTTTGTGCGCGTTGTGGGAGCATAACAGCATAGTTCTCATATATTTAAGTATTGGATACTTATGCAAGTGTGATAGGAGGTTGTGTTTACCGATGATACGGAAACAGCTTAGCTTCGGATAGACCCCACAGAATCACATTGGTTGTATGACAATGTTTCTATGGGAGTCCGATTCAGGGTAGGTGTATTTGGTCTTAACCTGCGACTTGCATCACTAATACTTGCGATAATCATTACGTTTAGTTTTGGTCATCCGAGACTTTAACAGGTTCTGTGTACACCTCTTCTGGGCTTATTGAGAATCGTAGAGTATTGGATGTGACGTCAAGATGGAAGTATCACTTCAGTCATATGAAGATGATGATCACGCAGGGACACACAACTGGTACTCTAATTTATTGCAACCATCGGGATAATATGACAACGTCATGATTATTCGATTAAAGAGACTAGCTGCTTGTGATCTGATATATGCTTCGTACGGGGCAGACACTACTTCATCCTCTGGCCTTGCATGTGACATTTGATACTAGATCGCATTACGCAATACTACATATTATATGCCTGACATAGATTGTATATTCCAGTAAGAATATTTCTGGAGAATTGGGTAGGCACGGTGCTTTGATAGAAGCAAACCATGTCTCGAAAATCGGTTAGCACGTAGTACGAGGTACGCACTTAATTGGATAGTCGGATAACCGGATTTACTGCCAACATATCCAGAGGCCTCTTGGGTCGCTTCTCAAAGATTCACCGATGACAGTTGACTTAAATTAGAATTAATCTAAGATTAATTAAGAGAGAGAAAATTAATCTGGGATTAATTGAGGCATGATTGAATCTGGGATTAAATGTGTTAGGAAGAGAGAAAACACGATTAATTTGAAATTAATCGGTAAAATAAATTTAATAGTTAAATTTGATTTTTCTATTTAATTTATTGATATGGGCTAAAATTAATATATCGGATATATTAATTGGAATTAGAATTCAATGTGAAATTAAAGTCGAACTTTAATACATGCGAACAGTTTAATTTAGAATTAATTCATAAACGGCATTCATAATATATTTACGAGGCGTCATTATTTAATTAAATTAGATTTAATTATTTTGTGAAGAAAATTCATTTAATCGGATTAAACAGATCCGAGCCGCGGCAAACATTCGTAGAAATTGTTTGAATTTTGAATTCAAAAGTGGGGCCCACTTCACATGTGGTAATTGGGAGAGTAGTTGGCATTTATGCCAAACCACCTACTTTCCAACCACCTTGAAATGGTTTTGGTGAAATCATTTATCCAACCACCTTTTTTAGGTGAAAATGGTAAATTGGTTTTTTACCAAAAGTCTTCTTTCTCTCTCTTTTGGTAACACATCTCAAAAACCATGCTCTCAAATGGGCATGAATGGCCTTGCTCATTTCCTTTGATTTTGTGGCAAAATCATTCAAAGCTAGCATTTCAAAGAACAACAAATGTGATAGGGAAACAACTCAAAGCTTGGAATCAACATTGAAAGGTTAGATCTTGGAGATCACTCTCAAAATTTTAAATTCTGATCCGTTCATTGTAAGTATATTCTGCAACTTATAATGATCTTAATCACACAATTTCATGCTTATTAGAACCTTGTCATGTTCTAGGAACATTAACAATGGTATCATGAGCCAATTTTAAGCATGAAAAATTCTAGGGTTCTTGAGACTTTAATTTGGGGTTTTTATGTTTTGAGCATGATTTCTTCAAATTGATTGTTTGAGTATGCTTAGAATATGATAACTTGGAGTTATGCATGATTAGATTTGAGATAAATTAATTGAATAAAAAAATCCAAATATCATTACCATGGTCGAATTCACTGCAGTCCACTGCACTTTGAAATTTTTAATTTTTACAACAATGGATGTGTTTAATGCATTATATAAATATTGATTGTTGGTTTGATTAGATTGGAATCAAAGTCAATAATGATTATGTTAAATTAAAAGAGCATGTTGAGCATGAAAATGATATGTTTTGCTTCAATTTGTGTTGAGCATAAATTGATTAACTTAAGCATGATTAATTAGTTAATTGATGTTTTTGAAATATTAAGGTTAATTAATTAATCATGGCTAATACACTTTAATTATAATAATTAAAATATTTGGAAATTATAATTATAATAATTGGCCTTTCATTCCTAATTGGATTAGGTATAGTTCTGTTAGCAGCTGAGCTAGGCTATAGCACAGGCTAAAGAATCACGGTCTCATCAACGATCCAAGTATAAACTTCGACTATTTCATCTGATTCGTTAGATCATACATCGTGGCGATGTGATGATCGAATAAAACGCATCAGATGATAACATTACAAATCCGTTGATGAAAGCTATTTCTCGGTAGAAGTTTGAGAGACCCGTACGTAGTTCAGGTGTAGGAAACTTGAGTGATTGGCTATAGGCCAATTGGGAGATTGTTGGACAATTATGACCCATAGCATCACTATTTGTACAGAACATGGTTTTATTGTACAAATTAACTGTGTGACAAAGGAAACTGCTCTTTTATCATTTGTAATTAGGTTACTTAAATATAAAGTGATAAAAGTCCTTATGATTAGTTCCAGATTATAAGATATGAGACAGCATCAATCCACTAAGGTTTAATCATTAAATATCCATAGTCGTATTATTATCGAGACTGGAAATCGATAATGCGGAATAGACTAATATTGCACTTGTGCGCGTTGTGGGAGTATAACAACATAGTTCTCATATATTTAAGTATTGGATACTTATGCAAGTGTGATAGGAGGTTGTTTTTACCGATGGTACAGAAATAGCTTCGCTTTGGATAGACCCCACGGAATCCCATTGGTTGTATGAAAATATGTCTATGGGAGTCTGATTCAGGGTAGGTGTATTTAGTCTTAACCTGAGACTTGCATCGCTAATACTTTCGACAATCATCACTCTTTAGTTTTGGTCGTCTGGGACTTTAACAAGTTCTGTCTACGCCTCTTCTGGGCTTATTGAGTATCATAGAGTATTGGATGTGATGTCAAGATTGAAGTATCACTTCAGTCATATGAAGATGATGATCACGCAGGAATACACAACTGGTACTCTAATGTGTTGCAATGATCGGGATAATATAACAACGTCATGATTACCCGATTAAAGAGACTAGTTGCTTGTGATCCGATATATGCTTCGTACGGGGAAGACACTACTCCAGCCCCAGGCCTTGCATGTGACATACTCCAGCCTCAGGCCTTGCATGTGACATCTGATACTGGATCGCAATATGCAATACTACGTATTCTACACCTGACATAGATTTTATATTCCAGTAAGAATATTTATGGAGAATTGGGTAGGCACAGTGTTTTGCTAGAAGCCAACCATGTCTTATAAATCGATTAGCACGTAGTACGAGGTACGCACTTAATCGGATAGTTGGATAACCAGATTTACTGCCAACATATCCAGAGGTCTCTTGGGTCGCTTCCCAAAGATTCACCGATGACAGTTGACTTAAATTAGAATTAATCTGGGATTAATTAAGAGAGAGAAAATTAATCTGGGATTAATTGAGGTATGATTTAATCTGGGATTAAATTTGTTCAGAAGAGAGATAGCGCGATTAATTTGGAATTAATCGGTAAAATAAATTAAATAGTTAAATTTGATTTTTCTATTTAATTTATTGATATGGGCTAAAATTAATAAATTGGATATATTAATTCAATGCGAAATTAAAGTCGGACTTTAATATATGCGAACAGATTAATTTATAATTAATTCATAAATGAAATTCGTAATATATTTACGAGGCGTCGTTATTTAATTAAATTAGATTTAATTATTTAGCGATGAAAATTCATTTAATCGGATTAAAAGGATACGAGCCGCGGCAAACATTCGTATAAACCGTTTGAATTTTGAATTCAAAAGTGGGGCCCACTTCAAATATGGTAGTTGGGAGAGTAGTTGGCATTTATGGCAAACCACATACTTTCCAACCACCCTGAAATGGTTTTGGTGAAACCATTTACCCAACCACCTTATTGAGGTGAAAAGGGTAAATTGGTTTTTTACCAAAAGCCTTTTCTCCCTTTTCTTTTGGTAACACATCTCAAAACCAAACCCTAATGCTCTCAAATGGGCGTGAATGGCCTTGCTCATCTCATTTGATTTTGTGGCAAAATCATTCAAAGCTAGCACTTCAAATATCAACAAAGGTGATAGTGAAACAACTCAATGCTTGGAATCAACATTGAAAGGTTGGATCTTGGAGATCACTTCTCAAAATTTTAAATTCCAATCCGTTCATTGTAAGTATATTCCGCAACTTATAATGATCTTAATCACATACTTTCTTGCTTATTCGATCATTGGCATGTTCTAAGAACACTAACACTCATATCTTATAATCTGAAACTAATCATACGGACTTTTATCACTTTATATTTATTAATCCAATTATAAAATGATAAAATAGCAATTTCCATAGTCACATACTTAATTTGTACAAAAACCATAATGTCTTTTACAAATAGTGACGCTATGGGACATAATTGCCTAAGAATCTCCCACTTAGCCTATAGCCAGTCACTCAAGCATCTAACACCTGAACTATGTACATGTCGCTCAAACTTTTGCTGTGAAATAGCTTTCGTCAGCGGATCTGCAATATTGTCATCTAATGCGACCTTCTGAATCTTCACATCGGCACGATCTATGATCTCACGAATTAGATGGAAACGTTGAAGAACATGCTTGGATCGTTGATGAGACCGCAGTTCCTTAGCCTGCGCTATAGCCCCGTTATTGTCACAACAGCTACTAACGGAACTACTCCTAATCCAATTGGGAATTTACGGATCCACACTGCCTCATTTCCCGCTTTAGCTGCAGCAATATACTCCGCTTCTGTTGTTGAATCGGTAATAGTCTCTTGCTTGGAAGATTTCCATCTTACTGCTCCGTTGTTCAAACAAAATACGTACCCGGATTATGACTTAGAGCTGTCTTTATCGGTTTGGAAACTTGCGTCAGTATACGCAGTTACCTCAAGTTCTCCATCTCCATAAATTAAGAAGGCATCCTTAGTTCGTCTAAGATACTTAAGGATATTCTTAATAGCCATCCAGTGACCATCACCTGGATCGGCCTGATAGCGACTACACATGCTCAAAGCACACGAGACATCAGGTCGCGTACATATCATAGCATACATGATCGATTCGACTGCCGAAGCGAATGGGATATAACTCATGTTATCTCTCTCATCTTGAGTTTTAGGACACATGTCCTTAGATAGAGTGACGCCATATGACACTGGCAACAGTCCCCTCTTGGACTGATCCATGTTGAATCGCATCAACACTTTTTCAATGTACATGCTCTGGGAGAGTCCAAGCAGCTTTCTAGATCTATCCCGATAGATCTTTATTCCTAAAATATAGGCTGCTTCTCCCAGATCTTTCATGGAGAATTTTAATGAAAGCCAAGCTTTCACCGATTGTAGCATGGGAATGTCATTGCCCATAAATAATACATCATCAACATAAAGGACAATGAATGTCAGTGCGCTCCCACTAACCTTCTTATATACACAAGGGTCATCCTCGTTTTGAATGAAATCATATTCTTTGATGATCTCATCAAAATGCCGGTTCCAAGAATACGATACTTTCTTCAATCCAAACCTTGTTTGCAAGTTTTGGTGCCACAAAACCGTCAGGCTATTGCATATAAACATCCTCCAAAAGGTTTCCATTAAGGAAATCGATTTTGAAGTCCATCTGCCAAATCTCGTAATTGAAATATGCAGCAATAGCAAGCATAATCCGAATGGATTTAATCATGGCAACTGGTGAAAATGTTTCATCGTAATCGACACCATGTCATTACGATACCCTTTCGCTACAAGCCTAGCTTTGTACGTTTGTATGTTGCCATCCATATTGGTCTTCTTCTTGAAGATCCACTTGTAACCAATAAGCATTACGCCTTCTGGTGCATCAACCATTGTCCAAACTTGGTTGGTGTACATGGAATCCATTTTGGACTTCATGGCTTCTTGCCATAAAACGGAGTCGATATCTTGTTTCACTTCATTATACGTAGCTGGTTCGTCTTCCTCAATAAGATTGACATCCACATGAGGTGAGATCAGAAACCCTCAAGTTGGTTTCTAACTCTCAGTGACCTACGCGGTTCTTGTGTATTCGAAGGTTGTTGTATAGTTTCATCCTTGATGAACTGTTGTTGTTCCGTTAAGGATTCTGTGCCAGGAACAGTATCACTTCGATTTTCATCGAGTTTTACTTTTCTCCCACTAACCACTGCATTAAGGAATTCCCTCTCAAGGAAAACTGCATGTAGAGCAAAAAATACTTTGTTCTCTTGTGGGTTGTAAAAGTAATATCCTTTTTTTCCCTAGGATAACCTACAAATAGGCATTTATCCGATTTGGGTCCTAATTTGGTACCTTCCAAACGTTTAACGTATGCCCAGCATCCCCAAATCTTCAAGAATGAGAAACCCAGTTTCTTTCCTGTCCATATCTCATACGGAGTCTGTTGAACAGACTTTGACGGAACCTTATTCAAAATAAGTATTGCACTGTCAATGAATATCCCCAGAAGGAAATAGGTAGCTTTGTGTGACTCATCATAAACCTTACCATATCCAATAAAGTTTGATTTCTTCGTTCGGACACACCATTTAACTGAGGTGTTCCAGGAGGAGTCCACTGTGAAAGAATACCATACTCTTTCAAGTAGTCAAGAAACTCATTGCACAAGTATTCTCCACCACGGTCCGACTGTAATATCTTAAAACTTTTTTCGGTCTATTTTTCGACTTCTTGTCGAAACACTTTGAATTTCTCAAAGGTTTCCGACTTGTGTCTCATAAGATACACATAACCATAATGCGATGCATCATCCGTAAAGGTTACGAAGTATTCATATCCACCTCTAGCCTGGCTAGACATCGGCCCACATACGTCACTATGAACGAGGGCTAACAATTCGGTGGTATGTACACCTTTACCGCTGAAAGGTGATTTAGGCATTTTGCCTAAAAAGCAAGATTCGCAAACGTCATATGAATTTGGATCAAATCCGTCCAGGTACCCACTCTTCGAAAGTGTGGATATACGAGTCTTGTTAATATGTCCCAGACGATAATGCCACATATAAGTTCCATCTTTGTTACGTAGTTTAAGCCTTTTGTTTGTTATATTATATGTTTGAGATTTTTTTATATTCAAAATATAAAGACCATTATTAGCATCAGCATAACATATCTCAAAATCATCTTTATAAATAAAACACCCAGTGTTTCGGAATACAAAAGTGTACCCGTATTGGGTCAAACAAGATACAAAGATAATATTCTTAGTCAAACTAGATACATAATAACAGTCTGAAAGTTTAAGTACATGCCCCGAGGGTAGTTCTAAAATAAAAGTGCCAACGGTAAAAATGGTGACTTGTGTCCCATTTCCAATGCGTAGATCAATCTCTCCTGAGGCCAGTCTCTTGCTAATCTACAGATCCTGCACATTCGTACATATATGAGTACCACAATCAGAATCAAAAATCCAATTTTTAAAACTAATAGTAGACATGTTTATTTCTATAACAAACATACATGAAGCCAGTGTCTTGCCCGCTTTGATTTCCTTCATGTGTGCCTTGTACTCGCAGCAGTCACGCTTCCAGTGACCTCGCTTTCCGCACTGCAGATATACATCTTGGGATTTGTCCTTACCCTTCCCAGAAGGTTTTGATGATTTGGCCTTGCCTTTCTTCTTCTTCTTCTTTACACGTCCAGTCGCCTTGGGCCATGCCCTTGAAGACTGAGATGTTGAAGCGAAGTGCGCCTCGTGCTTATTGCCCTTTATGAGCTCATTTCCTGCTTCACGTAGTATGGACATTAACTCTCCAAGAGTATCGTCCTGGATCATCATATTGTAGTTCATGATGAACCCACTCTAAGTGTTGGGCAGAGACTGTAAGATCAAATCTATAGAAGTCTCAGCCTCGAAGACAATGCCCATCTGTCCCAACTGTTCAATGTCAGTAATCATTTGCGACACATGGTACTCGATAGATGTACCTTCTGACATGCGAGCGCGAAAGAGCTTCTCCAAGTGTCTGGCAGAGACTGTAAGATCAATTCTATAGAAGTCTCAGCCTCGAAGACAATGCCCATCTGTCCCAACTGTTCGATGTCAGCAATCATCTGTGACACATGGTGCTCGATAGATGTACCCTCTGACATGCGAGCGCGAAAGAGCTTCTTCGGTAACTACTATCTCTGTGATTTAAGATTAGATCGATGAAGATCATTAAACTTCGCAATCATCTCATAGGGATCCAATCCCTTGTTCTGACGACAGAATTGTTGAGTCATAGCAGTAAGCATTATAGATTGAGTAGTCGAGTTGTCATCGCTATAAGTCTTCCAAAGCTCTAGCTCAACTATCTGATAAGATCTAGGCTTGGGCCCAAGAGGTCTCTCTATAGTGTAGAGTAACTTCTCGGATCAGAGGATAATCCTGAGATTCATTTCCCAGTCAGAAAAGTTTACGCTGTTAAAGACGTTATCACCCATGATGATGTCTCGGACACTGTTCTTTCCTGTCATCTTAATTGCAATAGTCAAACTACTCAATTAACGATGTATAGGTACAGTCTAATTGTTACAAGAAAAATTGTAAAATATTAGTCCAACTAATAAATATTTATAATTTACGAAATAACTTGAAAGCGTGTATTTGGCAAGTATTTGAACGTAATTGCAAATTCAATACTAGCCTCCCACTATTTTTCAGCGAGCCTCTAACCCTCTATTGAGTACACGGGAAACCTAGTTTCGTAGTGAGCTAGGATCCCGTTAAATAACACACAACCTTGACTTTGGCCAACAAGCTATATGATATTTAACTAGGTAGATCTCTAAGATCAATTAGATCTTATCCAAATCCTAGATCCGGTAGGTGGACCTCCAAGTCCGAAACATATATACAATATATATATGCTAATATATCCAATATATTTGCCTAACCTTTTTCCTCTGAATCAACTAAGCCTTGGCTTTGGCACAACAAGCTTAATGATTCCAGTCAAGCGGGACCCATTGACTTTGGAAAGCTTCGTAATCCATGTCGATGAACAAGAATTGATCTTGACTTTGGCCAAAAAATCACAACTTGCCCAAGGCATGAGATATGGAACAAAGCCTTCATGATTCAAACACATCCTCGATGGACAAAGGTCTTGACTTTGGCCAACAAACCAATGCCAATCTTGGATCTTGAAAATGAATCACTCAATGGAAGAAAAACGCTTAATATTTGTTGAGGGTTTTTCGCGTAATTGGCAACCAATTAATTATCTTTGATTAGGTCTCATCATACACCCTTAAGCATGCATTCTAAAAGCATAATAAGGCGCGATAAATAAATTAATAATGATATGCGGATGGATATCTCACAAATTATTCCTCGAACAAATCACTTTATTTCCTATCTCCTGCTAGCCATATTTATACTTCTACCCAATAACATATAAAGAAACCATCCAATGTTCAAACAATGATTTGATTTGCGCGAGTCCAACTCGTTTAAGAATAAATACTCAAAGTACGTATTCTTGAATTATATCAAACTACAACTTTAAATCCAATTTATTTGTATTCAATACTAATTCCATTTTAATTCTAAATTAAACATTGACACTTATTTATATGCCTTAAAGACTTGGATTCCAAATCCAATCTTGATGGGTCTCAAATGCCCAATAACATCCAATGCCATTTTAATTAAAGTCCAATGGGCTTTTAATTGATTCTTAAGGCATGGGCTTTGGCCTTAATGGATCAAACCCAAAATGCCAAGGCCCAATAGGAATCGCCCTATTGCCAACAAATCAATTTAGGCACATTAGGCCCAATTAAATTCTTTAAAGGCCCAAGTGATATATTTGGACTTTATGGAATTATTTTTGAGCCCAATTAGATCCAATTCAAAAGTCCAAAACCAAACTTGGTCTAACCAAGCCCATTAATCCCAAATACACACTTTTAGCCCAATTAAAATTTAAAGGCTAATTATTATAAATTTAATATTCCAAATATCAAATTATTATAATTAAAGTGTATTAGCCATGACTAATTAATTGAACTTAATATTTCCAAAACACCAATTAAACTAATTAATCATGCATTAATTATTCAACTTGTGTTCTACACAAATTAAAACAAAACATCTCATTCCATGCTTATCATGCTCATTGTGATTTAACATAATCTTAATCGATTTTAATTTCAATCTAATCAAACCAACAATCAATATTTATATCATGCATTAAACACATCCAATGTTGTAAAATCAAAAAATCACAATATGCAGTCTAATGGAGGGTATTCGGCCAAGATAAAAAATTTGGGATTTTTGATCCAATCAATTTTTCTCAAATCTAATCATGCATAACTCTAAGTTATCATCATCTAAGCATACCCAAACAATCAATTTGAAGAAATCATGCTAAAAACATAAGAACCCCAAATTAAAGTTTCATGAACCCTAAAAAATTTCATGCTTAAAATTAGCACTTGATACCATTGTTAGTGTTCTTAGAACATGCCAGGATCTATTAAGCAAGAATGTGTGTGAATTAATTCATTATAACTTACAGAAAATACATACAATGAACGGTTTGGAGTTTCAAAATTTTGAGCAGAGATCTCCAAGATCCAACCTTTGAATGTTGATTCCAAGCTTTGAGTTGTTTCCCTATCACATTTGAAGACTTCTTGAAGTGCTAGCTAGTTTGATTTTGCAACAAAATCAAAGTGAGGAAACCATGAAGCTCACACCCATCCTTAGTGTATTAGGGTTTATTTTGTGTTGTGTTGGAAGAAAGAGAATTGGTTTTGGGTAAAGGCTTTCACTTTTTACCAAAACATGGTAGTTGCGGTCTGTTAGACAATTATGACCCATAACGTCATTGTTGGTAAAGGACATTGTGTTTTTGTACAAAATTAACTATGCAGTAATGAAATTGCCTTTTACCATTTCGTAATTTATTTACTTTGATATATAAATGGTAAAAGTCCATATGATTAGTTCCGGATTGGTCCTCAAGTCTAAGGATTAGTTATACAATCGATACACGAAAGTTCTCACAGACACATGGGATAAATAATTCTTATGAAAACTTTCGGTGATCAGTTCGATGGACACGAGCAACTCATGCATCCATGTGATACACAAAGCAGACGGATCTCTACTAGTAGCCTATGAGATCGGCTACCCCACTTAAGAGTGGATCATATCATCACGTTAGTCTCTCCGCTTTTTGAACGCCCAGATTATTCACAAAACTATGACTCGGAATGTTTAAGAGTAATGATTCTCATAAGGCGTGGAAGCCATCATCTTATTACTCCAAGGGCTTTATTAAAGTGTTTCATGATTCATATAAGTTATGTAAGACACGTATAATAAAGATTGCCATTATATTAATTAATGAAAATATTACAAATACATGTATATATTGCCCATCCACAAGTTGGGTTTAGGGCATATCCCGAACAATCTCCCACTTGCACTATAGCCAGCTAGTATGAATTTTGGACACCATACGCTCGGGTGTGCCTATCATGCTTTTGTTGAGTCAACTCTTTAGTCAGAGAATCTGCAAAATTATCTTCTGTGGGTATTTTCTCAATAATAACTTCTTTTCTCTCAACAATCTCCCTTATGAGATGAAACCGCCTGAGTACATGCTTGGATTTCTGATGAGACCTTGGTTCTTTTGATTGAGCAAGGGCGCCCGTGTTGTCACAGTACATCATGACGTCATTCTTTATCACAGGAAGCACTTCCATCTCCGTGATGAACTTCTTTATCCATACTACTTCTTTAGCTGCCTCAGATGCTGTAATATACTCGACTTCAGTGGTGGAGTCCGCTGTAGTTTACTGCTTTGAGCTTTTCCAACTGACAGCACCGCCATTCAAAGTAAATAGGTATCCTGTTTGTGATCTGCTGTCATCCCTATCGGGCTAAAAGCTCGCATCACAATAACCAATGACTTTCATCTTATAAAAATCTCCATATGTCAAAAAAACATCCTTAGTTATTCTCAGATGCTTGAGGATTGTTTTGACAGCTGCCTAATGTTACTCACCAGGATTTGCCTGATACCTGCTCGTTATGCTAAGAGCATAAGAGACATCAGGTATTGTATATAGCATGGCGTACATGATCGATCCTATTGCTGAAGCATAAGGGATCATACTCATACACTCTCTATCTGAAAGAGTATGTGGACATTGTTCCTTAGATAATTTGATTCCATAACAAGTAGGAAAATTACCTCTTTTGGAATCTTCCATTTTGAATCTTTTCAAGACTTTATCTATGTATGTAGATTGAGAAAGTTCTAACAACCTCTTAGATCTATTACGATAGATCTTAATGCTGAGGATGTAGGCTGCTTCTCCCAAATCTTTCATGGAGAAATTCTGAGATAACCATTGCTTGGTGGCTTGCATCATGGGAACATCATTCCCGATGATTAATATGTCATCGACATATAATATAAGAAACACAACAACACGCCCACTACTTTTCCTGTAAACACAAGGCTCGTCTATATTTTCGATGAAGTCAAATTCTTTGATTGTCTCATCAAATCGTATATTCCAACTTTTGGAGGATTGCTTGAGTCCATAAATGGATCATTTAAGCTTGCATACTTTATTATGATCATCCTTAGATGCAATCCCCTCAGGTTGTGTCATATAGACTTCCTCTACGAGGTTTCCATTAAGGAAAGTTGTTTAGACATCCATCTGCCAAATCTCATAATCAAAGTGTGCAGCTAGTGCCAGTAAAATTTGAATGGACTTTATCATTGCAACAGGCGAGAAGGTTTCGTCATAGTCAGTTCTTTGGATTTGTCTATAACCTTTCACAACCAACCTAGCCTTACAGGTTTGGATGTTGCCTTCTGCATCAGTTTTACACTTGTAAATCTACTTGCAGCCTATAGGTTTTATCTCTTCAGGTGCATCCACCAAGTCCCAGACTTGATTCTGATACATAGAGTCTATTTCGGATTTCATGGCCTCAAGCCACTTGACTGAATCAATGTCACGCATTGCTTCGTCATAACTGGTGGGATCGTTATTATCAATGACCTGATCATGTTCCTCATCAATATGGAAACCATATCTTTCAGGCTCATATCTTTCCCTACCAGACCTTCTAAGTTCATAACCTTGTGATTGTTCCACCGTTCCCCTTTTGAGGGGCCTGGGGTTTAGTTCTATGTTAGTTTGTTCTTCTCGTACCTCATCGAGGTCAAGTCTACTCCCACTATATTTACTAAGAATGAATTCATTCTCTAGAAATTTAGCATTTCGTGAGACAAATGTTCTTTGTTCATTTGGGACGTAGAACACGTATGCTCTTGAGTTCAAGGCATATCCTACAAACTTACATTTAACTACCCTATCATATAATTTGTTAGTTTATGTGAGCTTAACATATGTGTCACATCCCCAAACTCTTAGATAACTAAGACTAGGACGTTTCCCAGACCATAACTCATATAGTATTTGGCTAACAGTCTTGGAAAGAACTTGGTTTAGTAGTAGTGTTGTAGTTTCTGAAGCAATACCCCAAAATGAAAGAGGTAGATCCATGTCTGGCATCATTGATCGGACCATATCTAATAATGTCCGCTTTCTCCTTTCGGAGACCCCATTATACCGAGGAGTTCCCGAAGGAGTCCACTGGGAAATAATGCCATTTTCTCTCAAGTAATCTTGAAATTCGTCGCTTAAGTATTCATCACCTCGGTCAGACCTTAGTGACTTAATACTTTTATTAAGCTTGTTTTCTACTTCAGCCTTGAAGTCTTTGAATTTCTCAAAGGCTTCAGATTTGTACCGCATAAGGTACACATACCTATATTGCGAGTGATCATGAAATAAGTAATGAAGTAGGAGAATCCATCTCTAACGGTGACTGACATTGGTCCGCATACATCAGAGTGTATAAGTTCTAATGTCTCTGTTGCACGCTGTCCTTTACTTTTGAAGGGTAATTTGGTCATTTTATCAAGTAAACAAGACTCATAAATTCCATAAGCTTCATATTTGAAGGGTCTGAAATACACATCCTTATGTAGCTTAGTTAATCTTGTTTCATTGAGATGACCTAAGCGATTGAGCCATAGAAGTGACTCATTGAGATTATTCGAGTTAACAGTGTATATATTAGAGGTTGAACATTCTTTATTAGTTTGTAAGACATAGATACCATTATTCAAAATACCATCTTCATATTTTATTTCATTGAAATAAATAAAACATTCATTAAAACTTATTAGGCATGAAAAGCCTTTATTACATAAAGAAGAAATTGAAATGATGTTCTTTACTAGAGAAGGTACATAAACACAATATTCTAAGTCTAAAACTAAACCATTAAAAAACTAATGAATAAGTCCCCACGCACAATGCAGCCAGTTTTTCTCTATTACCCATGCGTAAGTCAACCTCTCCATGACGGAGTCTCATACTATTTCTCAGGCCCTGTATATTGTTACACACGTGAGTTTGACACCCTGTCAAGCACCCAAGTATAAGGTTCAGAGTTTTGAGAATATAGTTCAATCATATACAACATATCTGAAGCATTGGGCTTCTTGGCCTCTTGGAATTCCCTAGCTTCCTTGGCTTTCAAGGATCTGCATTCTTTCTTCCAATGACCCTTCTTTCCACAAAAGAAACATCTTTTTTCTTCTCCACCTTACCATTAGGCTTTAGGTGATCTAGAGCCTTGTCCTTGCTTTTATATTTCTTTGGGCCTCCTGGCTTCAGGTCTGTACCCGTAAGCATGACAGAGGTTTTAAGCTCTGGTTTCAAGTCCTTCTCTACTTACTTTATCAGATTTTACAATTCTGCTAAAGTAGCTTCTTTATTAGATAGATAAAACTGCATAATATAGTTAGAGAAGTCTTTTAGTAATGACTGAAGAATTAGATCATGACCTATCTCATAATCCATGATGAACCCGAGGTTAGACAATTTTTCAATGTGGCCAATCATCTAAAGCACATGTCCATTAACAGATCCTTCCTTATACCTTGTTTGGAATAAGGCACATGACACTTGGAATCTCATGGTATAAACGAAAGTTGCATACAACTCCTTCAAGTGAAAGATAATGGTTTGATCATCCATATCTTCGTGAGCTTTCTGAAGTTCATTCGATATAGAGCCAAGCATTATGCAAATTACTTGCTCATCATCATCGACGTGTTTCATCCAAGCATCAAATGTATTTTGGTCAGCATCTTCTGTGGGTTCAGTGGGAAATGGTCTTTCAAGAACATAGAAAAAAATTTCTTGTCGTAAGTCAATTTTAAGGTTTCTAAACCAGTCATTGTAGTTGTCCCCTTTGAGCTTATGTTCATCAAGGATGGAACGAAGTGATTCTCTGTTTTCCATTTGAATGTTTGCCATTTGCCATAGGAATATGTTTTCATTAATGTTTCATAATAACATGGGCTTTTAATATTATGAAGTTGCTCACACTCAATTATTTTAAAATTTTAAGCAAATCGCATCAACCCCAATATGATGGATTTCTTATAGTCAATGATCTGATTATCATCATTTCATAACTCTTACTAAGGCCGTTTGTAATTAAATACGATAATTAGGTAGGTTCCCAATCAATTTATGATATAAATCACGATTCCTTGATCATTGGGTTGGGAAAAGATCCCATTATCATCATTTCATAACTCCGACTAGGGCCGCTTATTATAAAATACGATAATTAGGTAGGGTCCCAACCAATTTATGAAATAAATCACAATTCCTTGATCATTGGGTTGGGCAATCAAACATGCCATAGCTTATGCTAGTCCTTGTGGATACCCAATCTTTGCCACTAAGTTATAAGACCACGCCTAAGGGTCACTGCATTTTGTGACTCAGAAAAGTCAAACCATTGTCAATAGTAAAATTTAGGGACAAATTGGTATTGGTCAGTCTCGTAAAGTCTAGTCCTGTCAATACGGTTTAAGCCCTTTGGGTCTATACTTTACAATGGGAGGAAAATTTTAGAATTAAATTATTATTGAGGATATTAGCAAGTTTAAGTGAATAACAATCAAATGGATTCCTCCATTGAAAATTTCCCATAGGGAGGGTGGAGCGAACTCTCTTAAATACTCTTACCTCTTAGGCTCTTATTGCCTTGGTGACAGGAATAAACAATAGATCCTACAAATTAGTCCAACACTTTAAATATGCTTTAAGGTAAGCTTTGAGTAAATGATTATCTAGATGTTTTCACAGCTTTTCCTTTTGGCTATAAAAAGGTACTGAGTGAAGGAAGACACCAATCATTATCTAACTCTAGTAATACCTTTGGTTAAATTAACTTTAGTTTGGAAAGTTTTATTAACGCCTAGGTCCCACCCCACTTGTATCTTTTATAATGTCCTTTATTATAAACAAGTGATTTATATTTATTAGCCTTAAGGTAATAAATCTCTAAGTTCATCACAGAATAATTACTTAGCTAATGGATAAACAATACACTCTCTATTTCTTTAGAAAGTGTTTATATGCTTGCACCCTACAATAATCATGCCAATTCTAATCATACATAGAATCATCAAGTATATGAGTTTTAATATGTTGGAATTATTTTAGGCATTAAATAACTTTGATTAATATTTAATTATAATATTGCATTATATTTTATTCAAATAAATTTACTATTCATATTTTTTTTACAGATGCGTGAACTTTAAATGCAATTTCACAATTCAAATCTTAACCAAATCATGCGAAACCTGTGCCTAAAGGTAATTTCAGGGTGTTAGCTTTCCAATGAGCTTTTATACACCCAATTTCGAGTTCAAATGAGAGATATCTAATTAAAACAAAAATGGCGCACTGATACCACTATTGGGAAGCGGCCGCGTGTGCGCAGCGAAAAATTTAAAATTATGATGCCGCTATCCCTTTGTCCAAGACCAATTTATTTTGATTATTCTGCAAGACTAGGCATGTTACTATATATTCTAAGCATTAAAAAAACTCATAAAACATGCAAAGAATATAAACCTAAACATGCTATCTATCATAAGAACTCTAATTAAAAATAAAGAAAGAAAAAGACTTACTTGAACCGAAGACTCCTCCAGTCCTCCCTCCAATCTACAAGCTTTTCTCGAACTCAGCAAGCTCCTCCACGTTCCAAAGAGCCACCCAAGTGTGTGGCCTCCAAAGGTGCACACACAAAATCCAAGACTCAACGGCAAGACTACGCCTTGAGTGCACAGGTATTTTGCCTTTGGTGCTAGCCTAGGTAAATACCTCAAAATTTTTAACTTAAGATTCCTCTAGTCAATAAGACTTAAGGATCCTCAGTATCAGTGGCTTACTCTTTAAACTTTAGAGTTGCTAACTTATATAAACCTAAGATATGAAAGGTTTTTGTGTAAATTTTGTAAAGAATTCTTTTGGTTTATATAGCCGCTCAAAAGACAACAAAGTTAATTAAGAATCCGATGTGGGATAAATGCTCATTTAATCTTAGCTATTGGATCTTAATTTAGTGGTTTAATGAGATTATAAAACCCTAAAAAGAGTTTGGGCCGAATTGGAAACAAATAAATAAATAAATAAATAAATAAATAATAAATAAATAATAAAAAAATACAGATTTTTTATTTATTTATTTTCTTATTCATTTTTCCAATTCCCAAAGTGCCCCTATCATCATTCACCAATCCCTAAGCCACTTTGGAACCTCATAAATGATCTATTCAATAATTAAACACATTGAACCATTTATGAACAGTTCCTACAACAATCATATATGTTGTTAAATTTGTACTGTGCACTGTTAACCATTGATTTCGACTTTGTTGTGTGTGACCTTTTGGGTTCTCCTCAAGTTGGATATGAAATGAATCGTGATAATTTAATCGAACATAAATTATCCTCCGATCAGATGGTCGTTCGATTTCAATGACCAAGGTTGACATCTAGCAACATGCCAAGGCCCCCAAATGATAAGGAAATATATATACTTATTCTGTATGTGATTTACATATGATACGGTCCTTCGCCTCACTGTATCCCCACCGTTTGACCTAGGGTACGGAAATTATCTAACCATATAGTCAAAGGTATGATGTTGATAGTGTCATAAATCATGCTAATCCAATAATCTCACATGATTCTTCCTCTGCGGCCACAGACTCAAGTACTGATCACACATATCAACCTGCGAACTAGAATACTACTCTTGTAAGAAAATATTATCCGAAAGAGTGGCGATTCTATGTTGTATCTTTACAAACTTCATGTGTTTCAACAAATGACCCAGTCATACCCTTATGACTGGATCTTTTGAACCGGGGAAGGAGAATGTCAAAGTTATTTGATCCACATATAAGATTGTAAAGACTTCAAGTCTAAGGACTAGTCATACTATCGATACATGAAAGTTCACACAGACACATGGGATAAACACTCCATATGAAAACTTTCGACGGTCAGTTCGATGGACACGAGCAACTCATGCATCCATGTAATACACAAACAGACGGATCTCCGCTAGTAGCTTATTAGATCGGCTACCCCACTTAAGGGCGGATCATATCATCATGCTAGTCTCTCCGCTTTGTGAACGCCCAGATTATTCATAAAACTATGACTAGGAATGTTTAAGAGTAATGATTCTCATAAGGCGTGAAAGCCATCATCTTATTACTCCAAGGGCTTTATTATAGTATTTGATGATTCATATAAGTTATGTAAGACACGTATAATAAAGATTGTCATTTTATTAATTAATGAAAATATTACAAATACATGTACATATAGCCCATCCACAAATTGGGTATATGGCATATCCCTAACACACCAAACAAGTCTCACCACCATGAAACAACTTAAGAACAATTCTAGGTCATTTATAAGTGGTTAAGAAACTCTAGAATGGCAACAAAATTATCAAATAATCAAAAGAATACTTTATCACTCTTAACAAGCATTCTTTAATCTCCATATATGCTAAAATCTTTCTATCAAGTTCCAACCATCAAATTACATGCATAAAGAGTAGAGAAACAAATTCCAAGCAACACAATTTTGAAGCTAAGAACTATAGAAAAAATTTCATGTTGAAGAAAGGAAAAATTTACAAATTAGAAGTTGGTTTTGGAATACAGTCGAATTCATTTAACCTAGAAGACTAGCATATGTCGTATATTGGAATTGGAGTTCCAATGGTTTAACCCGATGTAGCAAGAGTTTTGGAAGCTCCTATAGACATGTGGGAATTCATTGAAGCGAATACTGAATGACTCATTTGTGATTCCTATTAGTTGGAAGTACACACCATCGTCAATAGGAATCTCCTCAAGTCAAGTAGCATATGTAATCCTTTGACTATAGGATAACATTGATTTTGTGGGAGATTCTCCACACTTTGATGTCATGTATGTCAGAAACCTTTCATGGTCTGACCTCTAGATTTTTGTTGGGTATAGACCGATGCACTTATTAATCAAATGCATATCAAGATAGGATTCGTCGGTCTGTATATATACCATAAAAGGGTTTAGGTATCCATATGAGTAAGTCATGATTCTTAAGACTTTGGTCAAAGCCGATCACCTAGGGTGGATCGCATCAGTTGTAAAGAATTGTGAACATGTTGACATGAGATATGCACCTCATAAACTTTACGGTATATTCTATGTTTCCTAAACACAACTCGGATAGCCTACGACGGAAGGTTTAATAAACATATGTGATGACCTCGACTTGTATAGTTCAAAAAGGTTATTCATGTTCTTCGCGAATTCGGAGGTGGCCAGATTGTATACATATTAGCTAGGCTTATATGATGAACGTCTCTGAACTTAGAGAGTCCCAATATAAAGTGTACTCGTTGAGCACTTAAGCAGCCGATTAATTTTGATAAAAGATAATATTCAATATTATAATTATCAACTAAGATATAATCAAGTGTTATTGGATAAAATTGATTATTTACTTTGACCTAATTGGATTAATTCTATATATTTACACAATGGCTTTGTCGTAATTTAATAATTATCTTTATCATTTTAGGATATTATGGTAATTGCAAATATGTAATTATAAGTGTATTTGGCTTGATTTAATTGGATTAAATCAAAATGGCGAACATTGAACTAATCCATTTCGTAATCTTTGTCTTGATTTAATTGTTTTAAATCAAAGTGGTAGACAATGGAGATTAGTCACACCTAATTATACATATTTGGATAAATTAGATTAAACCCAAATTAAATTTGATTAAAACTTTTATTAATTAAAAATTACTTAAGTTTTGCTATAAATAGCAAACATAAGCAATGGTTTTAATCAAGCTTGAGAAAGATAAATACGAGCAAGAATAAGAGAAATTAGCCTAAATTAGAGAACTGTTTAAAGAAGCTTTGTGAGATCTCTACAACATTTCAAATAGGAGAAATCAATATTGGATCTTGGAGTGAAGTTTGCTAGCATTTGAATCAAGATTGTATCTTGGAGTCAAGCTTGCTAACTTTGGATTTTCTCCACATCATTTCAACAACGAAAAGTAGATTGGATTTTTGAATCAACCTTGCTAGGTAAGTTTGATCTTCTCCAAAAGTTATGTTTTTCATCAGTGATTTTTCATTAGTGAGACATATAGTGATGAATTATATATTAGATACATAATAACATAGCTTAATGTTGAAATTATGCTAATTTATTATATTAGGATGCTTTGGAAGTATAAACACAATATGCTTATAATTGGGTCAAAATGTTTATGTTAGACATAAACAAAAAATTAGAGTTTGGAACTCTAGATAATAGCTTGGAGCTAAGGCTACCATTCTATAATCACTTGACCACCTTTGGGTAACCTAGAATTATTCATGAGTCATTTTATTGTAAGATTCTAATTTGGTTTGTGTTTTGGATTCAAAATTTATGCAAGTGCGTATTTAGAATAAATTTATGTTTTTGTAAAAATATTTGATATTTTGAGAAACTTCATTTTTATTCAATAACACATGTTGATATTGGTTTTGATGTTAAAAATTAATTTTAGGTGTTTTAAGAGTGTTTACGGAAGGTTGAAAGGATTTAGTATAGAAGACCATATTCCATTCAGTTCTCTATTTCCAGAGAGCTGAAGGAGTCTAAAGCATTAAAATTAAATATATATATATATATAATATATATATTATATATATATATATAATATATATATATATATATATATATATATATGGTTTGCACGCACTATACGCGTAGCACGCACGTCATGTACGTGTGCTCTAAATCTTGTTTTTCTCCGTTTTTTAGTTTCCTAACTCTCATTCAATCCCATTTTTTCCTATACAGTTTTAATGGAATATAGTATTTCATTAAATTATTTAAAATTACACCTATACTTTATATCCACGAGTTAGATCCATTTCTACTGTGTAGGGCTCCGATCCTACCCTAGGATTTCCATAACTACCCTAACACATTATGTTGGAGATGTTTATTTAAAAATAGACTCTAATTATGAAATTATTTTTACTAAGTGTTTTAAATGTACCTTCTTTTAGACGAAACATGATATCAGTATTTGTACTCGACAAATAATATTATGGTTTTGAGTTTAATACAGAGTTATGTATCTGTATATTTTAACTCAAATAAAGTTGGCCATTGTATTTTATCATACTGATTGTACAGTCTCTCATTAGCATCAAGTCAAATCTATTCCAATTCATATAATGTTGAACAAGTTTCCAAATGAACCTTAATAAAGGAAAAGTCATTTATATTATGGCATAAGAGACTTTGCCATATTTCTAGGGAAATAGTGGAAAGGTTAATAAAGTATGATATCCTACCTACTCTTGACTTTAGCGACCTAGAAATATATGTTGATTATTATAAAGGTAAACTAACCAAAACAAAGAAAAATGAGTCCACTCATACCTACAATCTTTTACAAATTATTCATACAGACATAAGTGGACCTTATTCACACACAATTTACAATAATAAGTATTGCATAACATTCCCGATATGGATATCTATACTTGATTAAAGAAAATTATGAAGCCCTTGATAAATTCAAGATCGTCAATATTTAAATTGAGAAATAGTTGGGAAAAATTATCAAGATTATTAGGTCTAACTGGGTGGCGAATATTATGGTAAACATGAGGTCAATGGACAAATAAAGTGACTATTTGCCAAATACTAAGAATATTATAGAATAGTAAGTCAATTTAATATGACAGGTAGTCTTGAACAGAATAGTGTGGCCGAAAGGTAAATTCGCACCCTTTCAAAAAGAGTAAGGAGTATGATGTCTAGAAGTAATCTTCTAAGCTTCCTTTGGGGTGAGGCAATTAAAACAGCCTTATACTTCCTCAATAGAGTTCCAAGTAACTCTGTTTTTAGAACTCCTTTTGAAATTTGGATTGGTAGGAAATCTAGCATAAGTCACATTTATGTTTGGGGATTTCC
Source organism: Zanthoxylum bungeanum (assembly GCA_019454045.1). Lineage (NCBI taxonomy): Eukaryota > Viridiplantae > Streptophyta > Magnoliopsida > Sapindales > Rutaceae > Zanthoxylum > Zanthoxylum bungeanum. The sequence goes on along the minus strand of SKCR01018440.1, from coordinate 111,232 downwards.
TTCATAAGTACACCTTTATAATCCCACTGAAGGTAAGTTGAAATCCAGATCTACTCGTTGCTATTTTAAGAGATACACTGATCATTTTAAAGGCTACATATTCTATTGTAGTGAAGGGGGTTCCAGGATCATAGAATCACAAACAACTAAGTTCTTGGAATTTGATGTGGCTAATAAAGGTAATCATATAGAAATCTCAAATCAAGAATAACATACCACAACTGTTCATATACTTATACCTATATAATCTGAGACCTTAGAACCTACACATGTGACTAATCCAATTATGGAGGAGGAACCCATAAAGGTAGATGAGGTTCCGCCATTATGGAATATAGTACAGAGGTTCCATTAAGAAGGTCAACCAAGATAAGACGGTTTATTATTCCCTCTGATTATTAAGTATATTTAAATGAGATTGATTATGACATAAGCTATCAAGTTAATCCAACAACTCTTAAAGAAGCTGTTTCTAGTTCTCAATCTAATCTATGGTGGAATGTAACGAGGGATGAAATGCAATTTATAGGATATAATGGTGTGTGGGAGCTTGTTGAATTACCTGAAGGTTATAGACCTATTTTCTGTAAATTTATCTACAAGACCAAAAAAGACTCCAAATGGAATATTGAGAGGTTTAAAGCTAGATTAGTTGCCAATGGATTTACTTGGAGGGGAGGAATTAATTACACTGAAATGTTTTCTCCTGTATATCCTAAAGATACATTTAGAATAATCATAGCACTAGTAGCTCATTATGATTTAGAGCTACATCAGATGGATGTTAAAATCACATTCCTAAATGGAGAATTAAATGAAGAGATCTATATGGTACAACTTGAAGGATTTCAGAAATATGGTGAAGATCATCTTGTTTGTAGACTTAAAAATACTATTTATGGTTTGAAACAAGCCTCTCGTCAGTGGTACATAATGTTTGATAATGTACATAAATACGTATATATCAAGATCAATGGGAGAGAATTTATTTTTCTCATACTTTATGTAGATGATATTTTGCTTGCATGTAACAATCTGGGAATAATGCATAAGGTAAAAAAGTCATTATCTAGGTATTTTGATATGAAAGATCTTAGAGAAGCATCTTTTGTTATTGGTATTGAAATCCACAGAGATAGCACTCGAAAGCTATTAGGTATATCTCAGAAGGCATACATTAAGCGAATACTGAATAGATTCAGTATGCATGACTGTAAATCTTGGGATGTGCCAATTGCTAAAATTGATGTATGCACATGTATGCACTAGACCTGACATTACATTTGCAGTTGGTGTACTAGGAAGATTTTTATCTAATCCTGGAAAAGAGCACTGGACTGCTACCCCCAGAGAGTTTTTAGATATCTTAAAGGGACTAAAGATTATATGTTAACATACAGAAGGTTGAGAATCTTGAACTAGTAGGGTATACAGACTCTGACTTTGTTGGTTGTTCAGATGATAGGAATCTACCTCAGCATATGTGTTTATGCTAGCAGGTGGAACTATATCTTGGAAAAGTATCAAGCATACATTAGTAACTTCTTCCACCATGTAGGTTGAGTTTGTAGCATGTTTTGGTGCAGCATCACAGGCTTTTTGGCTACGAAATCTCATTACAGAAATATCAATTGTTGACTCTATTTCTAGACCTATAAAGTTATATTGTGATAATATTTTAGAGGTATTATTTATAAAAAATAATAAGACTATCGCTGGGTCAAAACATATAAAGGTCAAATACTTGACAATAAATGAGCTAGTAAAGAAAGGTGGCATTATTTTAGAGCATATCGATACAGATGATATGATTTCTGATCCTTTGACCAAAGGTTTTTGACCCATTATTTATGCAAAACATGTCGCTTGTATAGTTTTGGTAAAGTCTTTTGATACCCTAGGTTAATGGGAGGCATAATTGCTATATGTTATTTTATTTGTACGTTTGTACATATATTTTGTGTATTTTGCAATGATTGTCTATAAATGTGCATCTTCATTGGAAGATATTAATATTTATTGTTTGATATATCATTATGTGAAGTCTTATAATGTGTATCAATCATTGCTATATGTTTTGTTTGTACATTTATACATGTGTTTTGTATATTTTGCAATGATTATATATAAATGTGCATCTTCATCGGAAGATATTAATGTTTACTGTTTGATATATCATTATGTAAAGTCTTATGATGTGTGTCAATCATAAGTATTGGCTTGGGGCATAGATTTACAAAGCCTTGTTGGTATGTCTTGTGACACATAAAGTTTATCTCGAGATAATAAAGAAATAAAATACATACATGCTTATTATTTAAGTCTTAATTTCTCATGTGTGCTTGGGCTGTATAAAGTAGAGAAATTGGTGACCGATAAGAGAAGATAGCACATTAATTTTAAATCATAAAGTGAGTGTTATTGTATCTTACTACTTTATCACATCTTGTTAATGTTAATAAGGTTATATGATTTACAAGACCATAGAAAGAACTATATTCCATTATAATATAGGTACCGCTATGATTCTATATCTATGATCTTATTGGATAGAATGGTATACTAGAGTTGTTTCTAAACTAATTTTAGATCCATAAAGTATTCTTAGAATTAAAATTCACAATTGATATCGCCAAAGTGGGAGAATGTTAGATATTTTATTCTAATATTATTGTGGGATTCAATTAATTATGGGATAGGTTTTAATACAGTGCTATGTTAATTGATTTTATAATGGAAATTGTGATGCCCAATTGTCTGATCTAAAAAGTGGATTGGACTCTATATAAATTGATTGTGGAAATTAGAGTAGGCTTTAGAGATATTTTGGGTGTTTGATGGGTGAGCCCATTACACGCTATAAATTAGTGAGCTAAGGTCTCACCCTCACTCCTCTATAATAGCTTACTTAATAAGTTTCTTTTAATTGTATAAATAAACATGTTTTCCTCTCTTTCCAATAAATTGATCCTTCATTATTGAGATTTGATGTAAAGCATAAAGATAAGCTTTACATCAAACCTCGTTTGTGTATATTATATACATTATTAAGATTTGATGTAAAGCATAAAAGATACGTTTTACATCAAATCTCATTTCAAGCAAATGTATTATATATTGAAAGATGAATGTATAAATGGTTTGTGGCAAGTAAAATGCCGAGAGAGAAATGAAATTGGAGAAAGAGAAAAGTTTCATAGCTTAACAGAATTTAGGCAAATGAAGTTTAATAAGAGATAGTAAGCTTCTCACCACTAAGAAGAATGGAGAAGAAGGTGATATCCTCAGTGTAAATATTTAACAAATCTACTAATTTTTTCGCTATATTTATGGATACTAAATCAGGTACACTTTCAAAATCATCTAAATAATTCTTTAATTTGTATTCTAAGCTCTGGTGATAAATGTCCTGTTGCTAAATAAATCCAAACATAAAGAAGTTCGAATTTATTTCATTTGTCATTTTTTTCTCATTTATTTTTCACTATTCTTTGAGATTTTGCTCAAGATAGAGCGTGCGAGAGAGATATGGCAAGTCATAGATGTTTATGTTGTTAGGACTATACCAAGATAAAAATAAGAACAAAGAAATTCAAATCAGTTTAATAGATGATCAAATATGGATTGATCTGAATCCTGAGTTTACTATGAACTCCTGCATAGTAAGCTATATCTTTTAATTTATAAAGGTGAGGTTGGTGAAGAAATCCCGACCAATATCAACGTATTTTGGGGACATGGTTGGTGTGTAGCTGGGGACGTTTTACATAGATATGAAATCCACTCCTCATTGTGAGTAGTAGATGAGTATCTTCCTTAAGTGTTTATTCAGTATTTGAACGGTTAAAGCGCTCAAGTTTTTCTCTTACAAATAGAAAGATTAATATTCATAATAGTTATAATAAATCATTCATTAGAGAATAAATGGTACTTATGGAACAAAATAATTAGAGGGGTATGACGTACATTATGACCCGGTTCTGATTATGAGATACTCGTGGGGGGTCAATTTATATCGAATGATTATATAGGCGGACACCGATGATTTTCGATATAAAATATATTTGCAGTATCGAGAGTACGCTTTAGGTTTTTAGTGGAATAACCTAAAGTTAATAATTCAGAAATAATATTTTGAGGTTATTGGAGCTTGGAACTGTAGGTCCATTTGGTTCCCATGTTAGCTCGTTACACTATAGAAATCCATGGAATAATTGGATAGTCCAATTATGTACACACTTGAAAAATATTAAACAATTGAGAATTATTTATTGATTAATTATTAATTAGATTAATAATTATATATTGTCACACTTTGTAATTATATATTAAAATATTTAATATATGTTTTTATATTGATGATTATTAGATAATCATTTAATATAAGATTTTATTTTAAATTAAATTTGATTAATTCAAAATCAAATATGTAATTTATCATTATATAAGTTACATGTTAAATTTTAATTTTAAATGAAATGATATTTGATATAGTAATTAATTTTTGAAATTAATAATTTTATAGTGACAAAAAATTCCTAGGCCAATATTATTATTTATATTATGGTTAAGGTTAATTTTCTATAAGCCATTTTTTAACCTAAACCCTAAATATATAAAGTTTTTTCCCTTCTCATTGGGACCCTAGTCACTTTTCTCATATTTTTAATGAGATTGAAAAGAGAGAAAAATAGGGGGAAAAAAATTCCACAAGAAATTTTTCATCAAGTAAGTTAATCCGAGCTCATTCTTACAGATTTTTAGTGGTGAGTTATAAAACAGAAGATCAAGTGATAGACCTGACTCTTGTTTTTGATCTTTCACAAGCTCTCGGCTCCGTCGACTCCGCTGCCTGTGTTGGGTTGGAGAATTTATCATCATCAATAAAAGCTTTGAGCTTACACACGTGATCATCATAAGTTTGATCAAGTGGCGTAGATCAAACTCAACATTTGCAAAAAGCTTGACTTTCGTCATTTTGCTGTCCAAATCATGATCACTTATTTGACTTTGATGAGTTGGCCAAATGTGTGGTGGCTCGGGCCTTCGGTGGCATGATCTTCATTCTTGTTTACTGTACCGCTGGTATTTCTGCAAAGTGGTGCACATTAAACAGCTATCGGAAGTTGAATGGTCACAATGACCAGCACATGCGCATATGTGCATGATTATGCTTGTGGTTCAAGGCTGCTTCATGGCTTGTGTGCGACCAGCATTCGGCAGTGAATTAAATATGGGGCTGTTACGGATGTGAATTTTTGGCAGAACATGTCAGGTCTAAGGTGAAAAGAGAAGAAAATTTTTCCAAAGTCGATCTCGGGTGCCTAAGTCGCTTCCGCTGCGCGATGGAAAGCATTTCCTACAATGGATCTACAAAAGAAAGAGGGAGCAGATGAGAAAGTTCAGTTTTTCAAAGCTAGGCTAGTGGCCAACATTTATAGTCAGAAAGATGGAATTGACTATGAGAAGACTTTCTCGCTAATAGCTATGCTCAAATCTATCTGCACTCTTCTTTCCATTGTCACATATTATTACTATAAGATTTGGCAAATGGACATCAAGACAACATTCTTGAATGGCAATCTTGATGAGTGTATCTATATAGAACAACTAGAGAGGTTCATTGCCCGAAGTTAATAGCAAAAGGTTTTCAAGCTGCAAAGGTCAACTTATGAACTGAAGCAAACATTCAGATCTTGGAAGATAAGATTTGATACCACGATCAAGTCTTATGATTTTGAGTCGAACGTCGATGCATTGTGTATACAAACGCGTCATTGACGGTAAGGTGATTTTTCTCATTTTGTACATCGATGATATTTTACTCATTGGTAATGATGTAAAAGTATTATCGGACATGAAATCCTGGCTAGCTAACCATTTCCAAATGAAAGATTTGAGAGGGACCAATTATGTACTTGAGATCCAGAATTTTCAGAATCGCAAGAGACGCCTAGTAGCTATGTCTCGCGCATCCTATATCGAAAAGAACATTGTGCGATTTGGGATGCAGAATTCCAAGAAAGGTAATTTGTAATTTCGATATAGAATCTATTTGTTGAATGAACAGTCTCCTAAGACACCTCAAACAGTTGAGAAAATGAGACATGAACCATATGCCTCAGCAATTGATAGTTTCAAGTATGCTATGTTATGCACGAGACCAGATATATGCTTTAAAATGGAGTAGTCAGTAGGTTTCAGTTTAATCCGAGATTATATAATTGGGTAGTTGTGAAACATATTCTCAAGTATCATAAGAGAATGAGAAATTATATGCTTATGTATTCTGGTGAAGATATGATCCTCTGAGGATATATAGATTCTGATTTTCAGACGGATATAAATTCTAGGAAATCAACATTCGAATTAGTATTTACATTGGGCAGTGGCTACTATGAAGAAGAGTATAAAATAATCTTGTATTGCCGACTCCACCATCGAGGTTGAATATATAGAAGCTTGCGAAGCTACTAAGGAAAATTAGAAGTTACACATTTTTAATTTGGCAACTTGTTTTAATTAATTTATTAGCTTAATTAGACATTAATCAAAAATTGAATATTACCATCATTAGGCTATGTTGGCGGAAAATTCAAAGAGTGGTGTGAGAGGATTTTTGTGATTTGATTAAAAAATCTAACAAAGAAAAACCCTAGATATAAAAAGGATAAGTCGGTTTTCTTTTTTGCTCTAACTTTATTCTTACAACCCTTCAAAGAGAGGTAAGAGAGGATTTTTTTTTTTATTTGATTACAAAATCTAACAAAGAAAAACCCTAGATATAAAAAGGATAAGTCAGTTTTATTTTGTATCTAGCTTTATTCTTACAACCCTAACCTCCATCTTCTTAACTTTTCTCTAAAGAGTTGAGACAAAAGAAAGTGAAAAAATACAAGGAAAAACTTTGTGTGTGACATTATCTTCTCAAAAATGTTTAGAGATCTGTTTAGTGAGCTTTGCCTACTCTATCTTTTGCTGGTTGAGAGTCATAGCAGGTTAGACCTTTTGGAACTCAAAATAATTCACCTTCTTCTCTATATTCTTGTACTCGGTAGTGAGCACACAAAACTGCTCACTGCTGCCACCAACAACATCATTCGGTGCTCAGTTTATGTTGGGTTTTGGTGCAATTTTTTTTTGGAACATTAGGGGTTGATTTAAGGGTATTTTGGGACTATTTTAAAGTAAAAATCAGACATGATACATTGTAGTTTTTGTGCCAAAGTAGTGAGGTTTTTTCAGGGCGTTTGTTGGAGCGAAGCGGGGTTTACCGCTATGCCTATAATGCTCGGCAACCACGACACTGTGGGGCTCGCAGCCCATAGAGAGTACGGAGTACCTTGCGGGGACTGAACTGGAGAATAAAGGAGTCGCCACCCAGTGTGAACTGGGAAAAGATTTAAGGCCGCAGTCACCCCTTGCAAGGGAAGACCTCAAACCGTTGGGTTCGGAATGGTCTCTTACTTATGCCAATATAATGGACGGGTTCACACAATGGTATAGCCAATTCTTAATGCAATTCATACATAAATGTAACATCCCCGAGTTGGGAGATGTTACCGGCAGAGGATAGCTGTACTAACCCCATAAGCCTCTGACTTTCTATCTGTATTGTAAATTATTCTAATGCAATGTCACGCATGTAAACCTTAACTCATCCAGCATAAAATACTTTTATGACTTATAAATGCATACTCTGCAATGCTCATTTTTACAGTACTTTAATAGACTCTATAATGACTATTACAACTCTAATGCATACAAATACTTTGACTTTGAACTGGACCTTTATGCTTTGTGACTTCATGCTGGTGGACTCCATCCCTAGTGACTGCATCAGTATCCATCCTCCCGAGCTTGTCCTCCTGGAGTGTTGGTTATTATCTAGGTCCCAAGATCATCAAACAAGCATGAAGATGTGTGAAATACATATCAAAGAAGTTGCGGAATACTTACATTGATCGGTTGAGACGAAACGACAAACAAAACTTCAAGTTTTGTCCTTCAAAGTGGCGCCTACTGCATGCAGTCCACTGCTCAAAAAATCAGTTTTGAGTCTTCAAGAATCCAAGATTTGAGCTCTGAATCTTCGTCGAACAATTCCTGGCTCGTGGGTGAGTTTCCCTAACACCTTCGTATAACTCTCGGTGTGCTAGCACTCATGATTTTTGCTTCAAAAATCAGATTATTCCAGCCCTTATTCACGCCATTTTGGGCAGTGAGCAGAAGGGGAAAATGGCCACTTGGGCGTGAGCTTAAAGGAGAAGAAAGAGAGATGAATTTTTGTGTTAATCCAATTAGGAATTTACGGATCCAAACTGCCTCTTTTGCTGCTTCAGCTGCAGTAATATACTCCGCTTCTATTGTTGAATCGGCAACGGTCTCTTGCTTGGAAGATTTCCAGCTTACTGCTCCGTTGTTCAAACAAAATATGTACCCAGATTGCGACTTAGAGTCGTCTTTATCAGTTTGGAAACTTGCATCGGTATACCCAGTTACCTCAAGTTCTCCATCTCCATAAATTAAGAAAGCATCCTTAGTTCGTCTAAGATACTTAAGGATGTTCTTAACTGCCATCCAGTGACCATCACCTGGATCGGCCTGATAGCGACTACACATGCTCAAAGTATACGAGACATCAGGTCGTGTACATATCATGGCATACATGATCGATCCGACTGCCGAGGCGAACGGTATCCGACTCATGCTGTTTCTCTCATCTTGAGTTTTAGGACACATGTCCTTAGATAGAGAGATGTCATGTGACACTGGTAACAGTCCCCTCTTGGACTGATCCATGTTGAATCTTTTCAACACTTTGTCAATGTATGTGCTCTGAGAGAGTCCAAGCAGCTTTCTAGATCTATCCATGTAGATCTTTATTCCTAGAATAAAGGCTGCTTCTCCCAGATCTTTCATGGAGAATTATAATGAAAGCCAAGCTTTCACCGATGTTAACATGGGAATGTCATTGCCCATAAGCAATACATCGTCAACATAAAGGACAATGAATGTCAGTGCGCTCCCACTAACCTTCTTATATACACAAGGATCATCCTCGTTTCGAATGAAATCATATTCTTTTATGATCTCATCAAAACGTTGGTTCCATGATCGCGATGCTTGCTTCAGTCCATAAATGGACCGATTTAACTTACAAACCTTGTTTGCAAGTCTAGGCACGATAAAATCGTCAGGTTGTTGCATATAAACATCCTCCAAAAGGTTTCCGTTAAGGAAAACGGTTTTAACGTTCATCTGCCATATCTCGTAATCGAAATATGCAGCAATAGCAAGCATTATCCGAATGGATTTAATCATGGCAACGGGTGAGAAAGTTTCATCGTAATCGACACCATGTCGTTGACGATACCCCGTCGCTACAAGCCTAACTTTGTACGTTTGTACGTTGCCTTCCATGTCGGTCTTCTTCTTGAAGATCCATTTGCATCCAATAGGCTTTACGCCTTCTGGTGCATCAACCAGTGTCCAAACTTGGTTGGTGTACATGGAATCCATTTCGGACTTCATGGCCTCTTGCCATAAAGTGGAATCGATATCTTGTATCGCTTCCTCATACGTAGCCGGTTCGTCTTCCTCAATGAGATTAATATCTACATGAGGCGAGATTAGAAACCCATACCTCTCAGGTTGGTTCCTGACTCTCTCCGACCTACACGGTCCTTGTGTAATAGAAGATTGTGGTACAGTCTCATCCCGGATGGATTGTTCTTGTTCCGTTGAGGATTCTATGCCAGGAACAGTATCACTCCGATTTTCATCGAGTTCTACTTTCCTTCCACTTACCACTGTATTTCGGAATTCCTTCTCAAGGAAAACCGCATGTAGAGCAACAAATACTTTGTTCTCTCGTGGGTGATAGAAGTAATATCCTTTGGTTTCCCTAGGATATCCTACGAATAGGCATTTATCCGATTTGGGCTCAAGTTTGGTACCTTCCAAACGTTTGACGTATGCCAGCATCCCCAAATCTTTAGGAATGAGAAACCCGGTTTCTTTCCTGTCCATATCTCATATGGTGTCTGTTGTACAGACTTTGACGGAACCTTATTCAAAATAAGAACTGCACTGTTTAATGCATATCCCCAGAAGGAAATAGGTAGCTCAGTGCGACTCATCATAGACCTTACCATATCCAACAGAGTTCGGTTTCTCCGTTCGGATACACTGTTTAATTGCGGTGTTCCAGGAGGAGTCCACTGTGAAATAATACCATATTCTTTCAAGTAATTAGAAACTCATTGCTCAAGTATTCACCACCACGATCCGACCGTAGTGTCTTTATACTATTGCCGGTCTGTTTTTCAACTTCGTGTCGAAACTCTTTGAATTTCTCAAAAGTTTCCGACTTGTGTCTCATAAGATACACATAACCATAACGTGATGCATCATCCGTAAAGGTTACGAAGTATTCGAATCCACCTCTAGCCTGGCTAGACATGGGCCCACAAACGTCACTATGAACGAGGGCTAACAGTTCGGTGGCGCGTACACCTTTACCGTTAAAAGGTGATTTAGGCATTTTGCCTAATAAGTAAGATTCGCAGACGTCATATGAATTTGGATCAAATCCGTCCAAGTACCCACTCTTCGAAGGTGTGGATATGCGAGTCTTGTTGATGTGTCCCAGACGACAATGCCACATGTAAGTCTCATCTTTGTTACTTAGTTTGAGCCTTTTGTTTGTTGCATTATATGTTTGAGATTGATTTATATTCAAAATATAAAGACCATTATTAGCATCAGCTGAACATATCTCAAAATCATCTTTATAAACAAAACACCCAGTGTTTCGGAATACAAAAGTGTACCCGCATTGGGTCAAACAAGATACAGAGATAATATTCCTAGTCAAACTAGGTACATAATAACAGTCTGATAGTTTAAGTACATGCCCCGAAGGCAGTTTTAAAACAAAAGTGCCCACGGCCAAAACAGCAACAGGTGTCCCGTTTCCAACACGCAGATCAATCTCTCCTGAAGCCAGTCTCCTGCTAATCTGCAGATCCTGCACATCAGAACATATATGAGTACCACAACTAGAATCAAAAATCCAATTTTTAAAACTAGAAGTAGCCATGTTTATTTCAATAACAAACATACCTGAGGCCGGTGCCTTGCCCGCCTTTATCTCCTTCTGAAGCGCCTTGTACTCGCGGCAGTCATGCTTCCAGTGACCCCGTTTGCCGCACTGTAGGCAAACATCCTGAGATTTATCCTTTTGCTTCCCAGAAGCCTTTGACTTTTTGGCCTTGCCCCTTTGAATATGCTTCTTCTTTTGCACACCTCCAGTTGCCTTGGGCCCAGCCCTAGGTCCATGAGATGTCGATGCAAAGTGCGTCTCGCGTTTGTTGCCCTTTTGAAGCTCCTTTTCAGCCTCCTTGAGAGTTGACAGTAACTCTCCAAGAGTATCACTGTTGTTCATCAAATTATAATTTATGATGAACTTTCTCCAAGAATCGGGGAGAAATTGCAGGATCATATCCACAGTAATTTCTGCCTCAAAGACTATCCCCATGTTGGCCAGCTCATCGATGTCAGCAATCATCTGAGCCACATGGGACTCAACAGACATGCCATCTGTCATGCGTGAGTGAAAGAGCTTCTTCATTAACTCGTACCTCTGCATCCTCTTGTTAGAGCGATGCAGATCTTGCAACCTCGCTAACATATTATAAGGATCTAAGTCCCTATTTTGTCTACGAAAGTGCTGAGTCATCGAAGCAAGCATAATGGACTGAGTTGTGTCACAATCATCGCTGTGAATCTTCCAAAGCTCCAGCTCACGTGTCTCATTCGGAGGTCTTTGTAAAGTATACAACAGCCTCTCTGAACCTAGGACAATCCTAAGGTTCATTTCCCAATCTGCAAAATTCGTGCCCTTGAAGACATTATCTCCAATGATAATGTCACGGACATTTCCTTTGTCTGTCATCTTGACTACGATAGTCTAACTATCTAGTCAACGATAATGGGTACAGTCTAACTGTTACATAGAAAAATAACAATATATTAGTCCAACTAATAAAGTAATATTGACGAAATTATTTGAAAGCGCGTAAAGCTAAGTATCTGAATGAAATTGCAAATTCAATACTAGCCTCCCACTATTTTTCGGCGAGCCTCTAACCCTCTGTCGAGTACTCGGGAAACCTAGTTTCCTAGTGGGCTAGGATCCCGTTAAATAACATACAACCTTGACTTTGGCCAACAAGCTGTATGAAACTTAACTAGGTAGATCTCGAAGATCAATTGGATCTCATCCAATTCATAGATCCGGTAGGTGGACATCCAAGTCCGAAACACATATACTTTATATATGCCAATATGTCAAACATATTTTCCTAACCTTTTTCCTCTGAATCAACTAAGCCTTGGCTTTGGCACAACAAGCTTAATGATTCCAGTTAAGCGGGACCCGTTGACGTGGAAAGTTTCGTAATCAATGTCGATGGACAAGAAGTGATCTTGACTTTGGCCAACAAATCACAACTTGGACAAGACACCGATATGTAACAAAACCTTCATGATTCAAACACATCCGCAATTGACAAAGGCCTTGACTTTGGCCAACAAGCCAATGCCAACTTTGGATCTTGAGTAAGAATCACTCAACGGAAGGAAAAACGCTTAATATGTTTTTGAGGTTTTTCGCGCAAATTGGCATCCAATTTATTATCTTTGATTAGGTCTCATCATACACCCCTAAGCATGCTTCTAAAACATCATAAGGCGCAAAAGTAAATTAATAATGATATGCGGATGGATATTTAAACAGATTGTTCCTAGAACAAATCACTCTCTTTCCTCTCCCCGGCTAGAACTATTCTAACCCATATCCTTTTACAAAATACAATAAAGAAACCTCATATACATTGAGGGGAATAGGTGAGAAGAGAATTACAAGGAGTAAAGAGATTAAAGGTTGGACACGCAGGTCCAATTTAATAAATTCTAAACTTATTATAATTTCCAAAATTGCCCTTGCCCTTCTAATATCCATCTGATATACATTATCCATACATCACATTTATGTATACAATCAAAACATGTTATTCAACCAATCTAATCCAATTAATTAATCTTTGATTAATGACCATCCAATGTTCAAACAATGATTTGATTTGCGAGAGTCCAACTCGTTTAAGAATAAATACTTTTGAGTACGTATTCTTGAATTATATCGAACTACAACTTAAATCCAATTTATTTGTATTCAATACTAATTCTTATTTAATTCCAAATTAAATATTTACACTTACATAGTTGTCTTATAGACTTGGATTCCAAATCCAATCTTGATGGGTCTCAAGGCCCAATAACATCCAATGTCTTTTTAATTAAAGTCCAATGGGCTTTTAATTGATTCTTAAGGCATGGGGCTTGGGCCATAATGGATCAAACCCAAAATGCCAAGGCCCAATAGGAATCACCATATTGCCATCAAATCAATTTAGGCCCATTAGGCCCAATCAAATTCTTTAAAGGGCCAAGTGATGTATTTGGACTTCATGGAATGGTTTTGGGCCCAATCGGATCCAATCCAAAAGTCCAAAACCAAACTTTGTCAAACCAAGCCCATTAGGCCCAAATACACACTTTTAGCCCAATTCAATTTAAAGGCATATTATCATAATTATAATATTCCAAATATCACAATTATTTTAATTAAAGTGTATTAGCCATAATTAATTAATTAAACTCAATATTTCCAAAATATTAATTAACTTAATTAATCATGCTTAAACTAATAATTCATGCTAACATAAGATCAAGCAAAAACACATCATTGCATGCTTGAGACATATTGAAGCCTAAGATCATCATTTCATGCTCAACATGCACTTTGATTTTAACATGAAAATTATAGACATTGATTCTAATCAAATTAAACCAACTATCATCATTTAAACATGCATCTAAACACATTATTTCATGTTACAAAAAACAAAAAACTGCAGTGCAAGGACTGGACCATTCGGCCAAGCTACTCAATTTTTATTTTTTGATTCTTTTGATTTATTTCAAATCTAATCATGCATAACTCTAAGTTATCATGTTGTAAACATACTCAAAGCATCAATTTCAAAAAATCATGCTCAAAATATAAAAGCCCCAAATTTTTAGGTTCAAGAACCCTAGAAATTATCATGCTTAAATTAGGCTCTGATACCATTGTTAGTGTTCCTAGAACATTATTAGGATCTAATAAGCATGAACAACAATAGATATGATCATTATAAGGTGCGGAATAGACTTACAATGAGTGATAGAGCTTTAAAAAAATTTGAGATCAACATCTCCAAGATCCAAGCTTTTGGATGATTCCAAGCTTTTGAGTAGTTTCCCTATCACCTTTGTTCACTTCCAAAGTGCTAGCTTTTGTTGATTTGAAAAACAAATCAAAGAGAGGAGAGGGAGAGCATTTTCGGCCAAGCCTTAGCTTCTAGGGTTTCTTGTGTTTTGATTTTGTTAAGTGTTACCAAAGTTGTAGAGAAGCCTTTTGTCATTTACCCTAAAGTGAAACCATTTCACCTTTTACCCAAAACTAGGTAGAGATTGGTAAATGGCATTCAAAAGAAAAACAAGGTAGTTGTGTGGTGGGAACACCTACCACACTTGGCTCCAAATATTTGAATTCGAAATTCAAATATCTCTACGAACATTTGCGCGGCTCGGTTCCGTTTAATCCGATTAAACGAACCTACGTCGCTAAATAATTAAATCTAATTCAATTAAATAACGATGCCTCGCAAATATATTACGAACGTCGTTCACGAACTAATTCTAAATTAATTTGTTCGTTCGTATTAAAGTCCAACTTTAATCTCGTAATGAAATCCAATTCATTTTAATATATCCGATATATTAATTTTAGCCCATTTGAATAAATTAAATAGAAAAATCAAATTTAACTATTAAATTTATTTTACCGATTAATTCCAAATTAATCGCGTTCTTTCTCTACTGAACACTTTTAATCCCAAATTAAATAAAGCCCATATTAATCCCAGATTAATTTTCTCTCTCTAAATTAATCCCAGATTAATTCTAATTTAAGTCAACTGTCATCGGTGAATCCTTGGGAAGCGACCCAAGAGATCTCTGGATATGTTGGCAATAAATCCGGTTATCAGACTATCCGATAAAGTGAGTACCTCGTACTACGTGCTTATCGATTTACAAGACATGGTTGGCTTCTAGCAAAGCACCGTGCCTACCCAATTCTCTAGAAATATTCTTACTGGAATATATAATCTATGTCAGACGTAGAATACCTAGTATCTCGTATTGTGATCCAGTATCAGATGTCACGTGCTAGGCCTGGGGCTGGAATAGTGTCTGCCCCGTACGAAGCACATATCGGATATCAAACAACTAGTCTCTTTGAATCGGATAATCATGACCTTGTCACATTATCCCGATGGTTGCCATAATAGAGAACGAGTTATGAATCTCTGCGTGATCATCATCTCCATATGTCTGGAGTGATACTTCCGTCTTGACATCACATCCAATACACTACGATTCTCGATAAACCCAATAGAGGCGTACACAGAACCTGTTAAAGCCCCGGACGACCAAAACCAAAGTTTATCGATTGTCGCAAGTATTAGCGATGTAAGTCTCAAGTTAAGACCAAATACATCTACCCTGACGCAGACTCCCATAGATACATATACATACTACCAATGGGATTCCGCGGGGTCTATCCAGAGCGAAGCTATTTTCCGTACCATCGGTAAAACACAACCTCCTATCGCACTTGCATAAGTATCCTATACTTAAACATATGAGAACTGTGCCGTTATGCCCTCACAACGCGCACAAGTGCAATACTAGTCTATTCCGCATTATCGATGTCCAGTCTCGATAATACTACGACTAGGGATATTTAATGATTAAACCTTTATGGATTGATACTGTCTCATATCATCTCAATCCGGAACTAATCATATGGACTTTTACCATTTATATATCAAAGTAAATAAATTACGAAATGATAAAAGGCAATTTCAATATTACATAGTCAATTTTGTACAAAAACACAATGTCTTTTACAAACAGTGACGCTATGGGTCACAATTGTCTAACACTTTGAGCATGTGTAGTCGCTATCAGGCCGATCTAGGTGAAGGTCACTGGATGGCGGTTAAGAATATCCTTAATAATCTTAGACGAACTAAGGATGATTTCTTAATCTATGGAAATGTAGAACCTGAGGTAACTGGATATACCGATGCAAGTTTCCAAACCGACAAAGACAACTGCAAGTTGCAATCCGGGTACAAATTTTGTTTGAATAACGGAGTAGTAAGCTGGAAATCTTCCAAGCAAGAGACTGTTCCTGATTCAACAACATAAGCAGAGTATATTGCTGCAGCTGAAGCAGCAAAAGAGGCAGTTTGGATAAAAAATTCCTAATTGGATTAGGAGTAGTTTCGTTAGCAGCTGAGGCCGTTCCATTGTATTGTGACAATAACAGGGCTATAGCATAGGCTAAGGAACCGCGGTCTCATCAACGATCCAAGCATGTTATTCAAAGTTTCCATCTGATTCGTGAGATCATACATCGTGGCAATGTGAAGGTCGAGAAGGTCACATCAGATGACAACATTGGAGATTCGCTGATGAAAGCTATTCCTCAGTAAAAGTTTGAGCGACATGTACATAGTTCAGGTATTAGATGCTTGAGTGACTAGCTATAGGCCAAGTGGGAGATTGTTGGACAGTTATGACCCATAGCGTCACTACTTGTAAAAGACATTGTATTTTTTATACAAAATTAACTATGTATTAATGAAATTGCCTTTTACCGTTTTGTAATTTATTTACTTTGATATATAAATGGTAAAAGTCCTTATGATTAGTTCCGGATTGAGATGATATGAGACAATATCAATCAATAAAGGTTTAATCATTAAATATCCCTAGTCGTAGTATTATTGAGATTGGACATCGATAATACGGAATAGACTAGTATTGCACTTGTGCGCATTGTGAGGGCATAACGGCATAGTTATCATATATTTAAGTATTGGATACTTATGTAAGTGTAATAGGAGGTCGTGTTTTACCGATGGTACGGAAAACAGCTTCGCTCTGGATATACCCCGCGAAATCCCATTGGTAGTATGTATATGTGTCTATGGGAGTCCGTATAAGGGTAGGTGTATTTGGTCTTAACCTGAGACTTGCATCGCTAGTACTTGCGACAATCGATACGCTTTGGTTTTGGTCGTCCAATAATTTAATAGGTTCTGTGTACGCCTCTTCTGGGTTTATTGAGAATCGTAGTGTATTGGATGTGATGTCAAGACAGAAGTATCACTTCAGATATATGGAGATGATGATCACGCAGGGATTCAGAACTGGTTTTCTATTGTGTTACAACCATCGAGATAATATGACAAGGTCAGAATTATCCGATTAAAAGAGACTAGTTGCTTGATATCTAATATGTGTTTCGTACGGGGCAGACACTATTCCAACCCCAGGCCTTACATGTGAACATCTGATACCGGATCGCAATCCGATTAAAAGAGACTAGTTGCTTGATATCTAATATGTGCTTCGTACGGGGCAGACACTATTCCAACCCCAGGCCTTGCATGTGAACATCTGATACCGGATCGCAATACACAATACTGCGGTATACTACGCCTGATATAGATCATATATTTCATTCAGAATATTTCTGGAGAATTAGGTAGGCATGACGCTTTGCTAGAAGCCAACATTGTCTCGTAAATCGGTAAAAATGTAGTACAAGATACGTACGTGTTCAGATAGTCCGACGACCGGATTTACTGCCAATATATCCAGGGATCTCTTGGGTCGCTTCTTGAAGATTCACCGATGATATATGATTAGAGCATAATTAATCTGGGAATA
This sequence comes from Zanthoxylum bungeanum, assembly GCA_019454045.1. Classification (NCBI taxonomy): domain Eukaryota; kingdom Viridiplantae; phylum Streptophyta; class Magnoliopsida; order Sapindales; family Rutaceae; genus Zanthoxylum; species Zanthoxylum bungeanum. The sequence continues at coordinate 93,313 of SKCR01018440.1, read as the reverse complement.
ATTACGGAGAGATTTTATCTAGGATAAAATACTATTTGAAAAGAGGGAAATATTAATTTGGAATTAATCGATAAAATGATATATTTGATATATTAAACGAAATTAGATTTCGACGCGGAGTTAAAATTAGATTTTAATTCGGGGCAAACGAGTTAATTTAGAATTAATTTGTTAGCGACTTGAATAGTAATTTTGCTAGGCATAATTATTTAATTAAATTCGATTTAATTACGCCGCGACGAAAGTTCGTTAATTCTGAATTAGCGAACCCGAGCCAGGGAGTGTTTGCGGGCCCACTCGCATTCAGAATCGAATGGGGCCCACATGTCACATCAAGTGTTACATCACTTGTCATTTTAAAGTAGCTTTCTTGTGATGTGTTTTGGTGAAGTAGTTGGTGACTTATACAACACTCCAAAGTCAAGCTTGATAGACTTTTACCAAACACACATTTGGTATATCATTTAATTATTTTTTGAAAACAATTACACAACTTCACTTCCCTCTCTTGTTGACCGAAAATCACAAGCATTTTTACTTTCCCCTTTGTTCTTCATCTTGGCCGAAAATTTGAGAGAACAAAATCAAAATTGTGGCAATTTTGAGAGCTAGTACTCATCAAGGAATCATTCAAAGTATTAGGGAAACCCATTCAAGAGCTTGGAATCAACAAAATCTTGGAGCTTGGACATTTTCATCCTTGGACCACCTTGGCCGAATCTTATAGCTTCTTGAAGGAAAAATTTTATTGTTTGACGCATCCAGAAACCAATCAATGTAAGTGTGTTTCCGCCACTCTTCTTTGTTATTCATTCACATTTGATGCTTGATTTGATCTTGGGACTAAATCTAGAAACCCAACAAAAGGTGATAGGGAAACTTTTCCCATTAACTTGGAATCCCATCAAAAATCTTGGAGCTTGAAGACAATACTTGGAGCACAAAAAGGAGCCATGGCCGAGAGCTTCAAGGAGCAATAAATTTTGTGTTCGTCGCATCACCAAGCCGATCAAAGTGAGTATTTTCCGCAACTTTACTTGATGTATTCGCACATTTCATGACTTAATTAGATCTTGGAAAACCTAGAAAACCAACACTAGGGTGAGCAAACAAATAAATTACTAATCACATGTATATATATGTGTGTGTGTGTGTGTATATATATATATTAACCCCTTATATAAATTTTAATTTCTTTTTTTATTTTTTAATGTGCGGATGAATTCACTTATAGTCATATTGTGACCGTGGCTAAAAATTACACATTCAACCACACACCTAATTGATAATTATTTTGTGACTATTGTTGGACAGTTATGACCCATAGCATCACTATTTGTACAGATCATAGTGTTGCTGTACAAATTAACTATGTAACAAAGGAGATTGCACTCCTATCATTTGTGATTAGATCACCTTAGATATATAAATGATGGGAGGTCCTTGTGATTTGTTCCTAGATTGAGAATGATATGAGACAGTATCAATCAACGAAAGATAAATCATTAAATATCCCTGGTCGGAGCATTGTCGAGATTGGACATCGATAGATGCGTAAAAGACTAGTATTACACTTGTGCGTGTTATGTGAGACATAACGGCATAGTTCTCGTATATCTGGGTATAGGATACTCAGGCAAGTGTAATAGGAGGTTGTGTTTCACCGATGGTACGGGAAACAGCTTCGCTCTGGATTAGACCACCGCAGAATCCCATTGGTAGCATGACCTTGTGTCTATGGGAGTCTGCAATCAGGGCAGGTGTATTTGGTCTTAACCTGAGACTTGCACCGCTAATACTTGCGACAATCAATGTACTTTAGTTGAGGTCGTCCAGGGCTTTAACAGGTTCTGTGTACGCCGATGCTGGGTATATTGAGAATCGTAGTGTATTGGGTGTGATGTCAAGACGGAAGTATCACTCCAGTCATATGGAGAAGATGGTCACGTAGGATACGGTATTAGTGCTCTTATATGCTGCGCGGCTATCGGGATATTATGACTTGGTCATGTATATCCGATTATAGAGACTAGTTACCAGACATCCGACATGTGCTTCGTACGGGGCAGACACATATCCAGCCCCAGGCCTAGCACGTGATCATTAGATACTGGATCGAAATACACTATACTACGTATACTATGCCTGATATAGATCACATATTCCTGTAAGGATATTTTCGGAGAATTGGGTAGGCATGGCGCTTTGCTAGAGGCCAACCTTGTCTTGTAAATCGGTAAAACGTAATACTTGGTACTTACGTGTTCGGATAGTCCGACGACCGAGTTTACTGCCAACATATCCGGAGATCTCATGGGTCGCTTCCCAATGATACACCGATGACGTATGACTCGCATTATATATTAATCTGGGATTAATTAGAGAGAGAGAAAATTAATCTGGGATTAATTACGGAGATATTTTATCTGGGATAAAATATCGTCTAAAGAGAGAGAACGCGATTAATTTGGAATTAATCGGTAAAATGAATTTAATAGTTAAATTTGATTTTTCTATTTAATTTATTCCAATGGGCTAAAATTAATATATCGGATATATTAATATGAATTGGATTTCATTACGAAATTAAAGTCGGACTTTAATGCGAACGAACGAATTAATTTAGAATTAATTCGTAAACGACGTTCGTAATATATTTACGAGGCATCGATATTTAATTAAATTAGATTTAATTATTTAACGACGGAAGTTCGTTTAATCGGATTAAACGAAACCGAGCCGCGGTAAATGTTCGTAGAGATATTTGAATTTTGAATTCAAATAAGTGGGGCCCATGTGTGGTAAGTGTACCTACCACCCAACTACCTTGTTTGCTTTTTGGAAAAACCATTTACCCACACCTACCTAGTTTAGGGTAAAAGTGAAATGGTTTCACCAAAAGTTAAAAAACAAAATATCTCTCTACACTTTGGTAATTGATCATTATTATTCATTAGATGAAAATATTGAAAACCCTAGACAACTCTCTCTCCCCTTTTCCTTCTTCAAAGTCACGCCCAAGGGGCTGCTGGACTGCCCAAAATGGCGTCAATGTTGGAGGATTATTGAGGGTCTTGTGGCAAGATCCAAGTGCTAGCACACTCCTAGGAGGCATACGAAGGTGTTAGGGAAACCCACCCACGAGCCGGGAATCGTTAGACGAAGCTTGGAGCTTCAAATCTCAGCTCAAAATCTGAAAAATGCAAGCAGTGGACTGCTCACTGCCTTGGCCGAATTTGAAGGAAAAAAATTGTTTTGTTCGTCTTCAATCGTCTCAACCGATCGATGTGAGTATTCCGCAACTCCTTTGAGATGTATTCATCACTTTATCATGCTTGTTTGATGATCTTGGGACCTAGATAATCACCAACAATGGCATCAAGAGCCTAGGTTCAAGCATGAAAGTTTAGGGCTTAAAATTTGGGTATTTTGTATTTGAGCATGATTTGAATAAATGGATGTTTAAGTATGCTTAATACATGTTTAATTGAATATTGATTAGATCAATTTCATGAATTAATGTTAGAAACATTTTTCCCCAAATATTAAAGTTGGCCTAAAATGATAAATTGGGTATTTTCAATTTGAGCATGATTTTTTGAAATTGGATGATTAAGTATGCTTAAATATAGTTGAATTGAAGATTGATTGGATCAATTTCATGAAAATGTGATTGGATCATTTTTCCCCAATTTTCTTATGTTGGCCGAATTTGATAAGCCCAAATTGTCTTGGAATTTTGATTTTTTGTTAATTAGATGAATTTGAAATCATTTGGGTATATGATTTAATGTCGATTGTGTAATTGATTGGATTGAATTTGAATCGGACATAAAATCCCCAAATTGCCAAGACTTTGAAGCATGAAAATGGGTTTGATTTTTCATTAAATGTGTGGGCATGTGATAATGAAATTGTGCATGATTAATTGTAAAAAATTAATGTTTTAGAAATGTTAATTTGGGTAATTAATCATGTAATACACTTTAGGTTAATTGAATGTAAAATTGGATTTTTGTATTTAATTAATTGGGCCTTGAAATTGGATTTTGGCTTTTAAAGTTGTCATTGGGCTTGTTGGGCTTTGTTGTACAAAGTTAGGTTTAGGCAAATTGGATTGGATCCAATTGGGCCCAAAACCACTTCCATAAAGCCCAAATGTGATTTAATGAACCTTTAAAGTTTAATTGGGCCTAATGGGCCAATATTGATTTATGGGCTAATGGGGTAAATCCCGGATTGGATTTTGGTTATTCGGTTTGACCCGAGTTGACCAAAAGTCCACGCCTTAAGAAATCAATTAAAAGCCCATTGGACTTTAATTGAATTGACGTTGGACGTTAATCGGTCTTTGAGACGCATTGCGATTAAATTTGGAATTTAAGTCGTAAAAGGTTTATTATTAAAGTGTAATATTTAATTTGGAATTAAATAATGAATTAGAATTGAATGCATATTAAATTGGATTTAATGACGTAGTTTAATTTAATTCAAGAATTCGTACTTTGAGTACTTATTCGCAAAACGAGTTTGACTCGATCAAAATCAAATCGTTGTTTGAACATTGGATGATCACTAATTATCAGATAATTAATTTGATTAGATTGATTGATAACATGCTTGTGTGAATACTTGGTTGTGATGAATGAATAGTGTATGTCGGATGGATATTAGTCGGGTGGGGGCAATTTTGGAAATTATGTAATAATAATTCGATTTATTAAATTGGACCTGCGTGTCCAGCCTTAACGCCTCTTTTCTATTTGTATTCTCTTCTCATCTATTCCCCTCTATATATATGAGGTTTCTTTAGAAGTGTAGTGTAACGGGTAGAAGTAATACAAGTGCTAGTTATGAGAGAGAAAGAAGAGATTTGATCTAGGATCAATTTGTTAAGTATCCATCCGCATATCCTTATTGTTTATTTTCATATGCGCTTTATTATGTATTTAGAATGCATGTTTAAGGGTGTATGATGATGAGACCTTAACAAAGATAATAAATTGGTAGCCAATTTGCACGCGAAAAACCCTCATCAAATATCATGCGTTTTTCCTTCCATTGAGTGATTCATACTCAAGATCCTAGATTGACATTGGGTTGTTGGCCAAAGTCAAGCCCTTTGTCCGTCGAAGATGTGTTTGAATCACGAGAGTTTTGTTCTATATTGGTGTCTTGTCCAAGTTGTGGTTTGTTGGCCAAAGTCAAGACCACTTCTTGTCCATCGACATTGATTACGAAGCTTTCCATGGTCAATGGGTCGCGCTTGACTGGGATCATTAAGCTTGTTGTGCCAAAGCCAAGGCTTAGTTGATTCAAGGAAAATGGTTAGGCAATACATTGGATGTATTAGCATATATAAGATATATGTTAAGGATTTGGATATCCGCCTACTGGATCTAGGAATTGGATTGGATCCAATTGATCTTAGAGATCTACCTAGTTAAATATCATACAATTTGTTGGCCAAAGTCAAGATTGTGTGTTATTTAACGGGATCCTAGCCCACTAGGAAACGCGGTTTCCCGAGTACTCGACGGAGGGTTAGAGGCTCGCCGAAAAATAGTGGGAGGTAAGAATTGAATTTGCAATACGTTCAATTACTTGCCATACACGCTCAATCAAATATCACTCGTCGTTATGATTTAAATATCAGTTAGACTAATATTTAATTGTTGTTTTATTAAATAGTTGGACTATATATATTCAAACTATTCAATTGTAGTTGATTTTATAATTGGATTATAGTAATCAATATAATTGATTTTAAACTATTGTATTATAGTTGATTAAATAGTTAGACTATTGTAATAATTATAATTAGTACCTTAATTATTGATTAAATAGTTGGACTATTAAAATCAACATATATTGAAAGATTGGACATTTAAAACATAATCTTTGATTAAAATGTTTAAATGGTTTAATTTTCAAATTGGGAATAATTTCAGGATAGTCCTGGAAATAAATAATAAGTTACTTTATTTGATAAAATAACTTGTTAAGCCTAAGCCCAGAATTAAGCGAATTAGTAGAGCATAATCTTTGGAAGATTTATGTGATGATGACTTTAGTGCTTAATTCAATATACTTGTAATAAATCTATGTTTAGATTTAAGAAGTATTATATTTGCAATTAATAATTCTTGGAGAATAATGACTAATCTCAAGGAGATAAAAGTCAAACTTTGCAATTAGAAAGGTGCTCGCAAGACGCACTTTACATCAATATTCTAGAAATCCAAGGCTTGGCCAAAGACTTCTGAGATATTGAAAAAGGGTAAAGGAAAAATCATTATGATCTTCTGGGAAGATAAAGAACATATCCCAAAATGACTGCCGTTTGGATATGGCAGACATGAAGGAATTAAAGAAAGAGCAAGGCTCTGACTTTAAATATATTGTCAAAATTATGTCCATTACTGGTATTAAAATTGGATTTTAAAATACTGAGTATGTTACATAAAATATATGTATTGATGTTCAGAATCTGCTGTGAGCAGGATACTGACTTCAAGCTGAGGTTAATCTACGAATCGGGAACGGGACGAAAGTCGCTGTTTCGACCTTAGATACCTAAATTTAGGAACTACCTTCGGGTATGTATTTAAATTAGGAAACTGTTATAATGTAACTAGTTAGACTAGAAACATTATCTCTATATCAGTGTTTAATCCATTGTGGATAAACCTTTATATTCTAGAACACTAAAGTGTTTCATTATATAAAGATGAATTGAGATAAACATATTAGATGTGAATAACAGTATTTATATTTTGAATATAAATAAAATCTCGAACATATAACATGACAAACTAATAGCTCATACTGATCTGATCAGATGAAACTTAATTGTGGCATTGTTGTCTAGGACACAATAAACAAGACTCGTATATCCACACTTTTGAAAAGTGGGTACTAGGACTGATTTGATTATTCAAAAAAGTCTACGAATCTAGTTCTTTAGGTAAAGTACCTAAAATACTATTACTTGGTAATAGTGATAAATGCCATCGATCTGTAAGCCCTATTCATAGTGAAGTTAGTGGGCCCATATCTAGCTAGGATAGATATGGATATGAATATTCGTGACCTATATACGGATGTGGCATCACGTTATAGTTATGTGTTACTTTTGAAGAACACAAATCAGAAACTTTTAAAGTTTCAACACGAAGTAGACAAGCAGATCGGCTAAAGTATTAAAACATCACGTGATGAACATGATGAAAATACTTAAGCAATAAGTTTCATAAATACTTGAAAGAGTAAAATATTCTTTCAAATGAGGACTCCTCCCGAGATACGTCAGTTTGACGGTGTGTCCGTACGGAGAAACCGAATTTTGTTGGACATGATAAGGTTTATCATGAGTCACTCTGAGCTACCATTTCCTTCAACGGATATGCATGAACAGTGCAAAACTTATTTGGAATAAGGTTCCATATTAATCTGTTAGACAGAATTCATATTAGATATGATCAGGGATAGAAACAGAGTTTCTTACTCCTAACGATTTGGGTATGCTGGGCATATGTTTGGATGATGCCAAACTAAAACCTAAATCGGATAAGTGCCAAATGTAGGTTATCCTAAGGAAAACCATAAGTATAGTACTTATACAACTCACTGGAGAACAATTGTAATTGTTGCTCACCATGCGGTCTTCCTTAGAGGAATACCGATATCCGGCAGTGGAAAGTGGGAGGACAGTAAAACTCGATGAAAATCGGAGTAATACTGTTCAAGGCATGAAGTCCTTAATGGAACACAAACTGTTCATCAAGGATGAACATATACCATTAATCTTCGTATACACAAGAACCGCGTAGATCGGAGAGAGTCAGAAAACAACCTAGGGTATGGGTTTCTGATCTCACCTCATAAAGATGTCAATCTTATTGAGGAAGACCCAACTACGTATGAGGAAGTGATACAAGGTATCGACTCCCTTTCATGGCAAAGTGCCATGAGTCCGAAATGGATTCCATGTAAAACAACTATGTTAAAATACTAGTTGATGTACCATAAGGCATTGTGCCTATAGGTACTGTATAAGTCTTCAAGGAAGACATACATGGAAGGCAACATACCAACGTACAAAGCTAGGCTTGTAGCGGAAAGATATCGTTATCAACATTGTGTTGATTACGATTCAACCTTTTACCTGTTGCCACTGTAAATCCATTTGGATAATGCTTGCTGTAGCTGCACGTTTCATTTATGAAATGTGTCAGTTAAAGGTCAAAATCACTTTCCTTAAAAGGAAACCTTTTGGAGGATGTTTATAACATCCTGACGATTTTTTCGTACTAAAACCAGCAAACTAGGTTTGTGTGTGTTTGATCCATGTTTGGATTGAAGCAAGCATAAAGTTCTTGGAACTATTGTTTTGATGTAATCATGATAGTCAATGATTTGATTCAAAACAAAATGATTCTTGTGTATATGAAAGGGTTAGTGGGAGCGCACAGACAGTGGCTGTCCTTAAAATAATAATGATAATGTAATATATATCATTTCTTGGAAATGATATTCCCATATAATAATCGGTGAAAGCTTGGCTTTCAAGAGAAAATTCTCCGTAGAATTCTCGGGAGAAACAACCTTTATTCTAGGATAAAGATTTAGATAGATTTGTTAATACTCTCTGGGAAATTGTACATTAAAATGTACGCGACCTGGTGTCTCATACGCTTTGAGCATATTGATTCACAATCAGGCCAATGCAAGTGATAGTCACTTGATTGATGTTAAGAACATCCGTTAGAATCTTATAGATCTAAGGATGCTGTCTTAATCTGTGGAGAAGGAGAACTTGAAGTGACTGGGATCACTACTGCAAGTTTCCAAACCGATAAAACGACTAAAAGTCGTAAACGGTACTATACAGTTTGAATAACGATACAGTGAGCTGGAAATCTTCCAAGCAAGATACTGTTACCGAATAAATAACACACGCGGATTATTGCTGCAGCTGAGGCAGCAATAGAAGCCATCTGGGTCAATAAATAAATAATTGGATTAGATATAGTTCTGTTAGCGGCTGAGCTGGGCGTCAGCACAGGCTAAAGAATTAATGGTCTCATCAACGATCCAGATACATACTTCGACTATTCATCTGATTCGTTCGGATCACACATCGTGGCGATGTGATGATCGTATAAATCGCATCAGACGATAATTGTGCAAATCCGCTAATGAAAGCTTTCTCAGCTATTTGAGCCAACCGTACATAGTTCGGGTGTTAGGCACTCGAGTGACTGGCTAAAGGCCAAGTGGGAGATTGTTGGACAGTTATGACCCATAGCGTCACTATTTGTACAGATCATAGTGTTGCTGTACAAATTAACTATGTAACAAAGGAGATTGCACTCCTATCATTTGTGATTAGATCACCTTAGATATATAAATGATGGGAGGTCCTTGTGATTTGTTCCTAGATTGAGAATGATATGAGACAGTATCAATCAACGAAAGATAAATCATTAAATATCCCTGGTCGGAGCATTGTCGAGATTGGACATCGATAGATGCGTAAAAGACTAGTATTACACTTGTGCGTGTTATGTGAGACATAACGGCATAGTTCTCGTATATCTGGGTATAGGATACTCAGGCAAGTGTAATACGAGGTTGTGTTTCACCGATGGTACGGAAACAGCTTCGCTCTGGATTAGACCACCGCAGAATCCCATTGGTAGTATAACCTTGTGTCTATGGGAGTCTGCAATCAGGGTAGGTGTATTTGGTCTTAACCTGAGACTTGCACCGCTAATACTTGCGACAATCAATGTACTTTAGTTGAGGTCGTCCAGGGCTTTAACAGGTTCTGTGTACGCCGATGCTAGGTATATTGAGAATCGTAGTGTATTGGGTGTGATGTCAAGACGGAAGTATCACTCCAGTCATATGGAGAAGATGGTCACGTAGGATACGGTATTAGTGCTCTTATATGCTGCGCGGCTATCGGGATATTATGACTTGGTCATGTATATCCGATTATAGAGACTAGTTACCAGACATCCGACATGTGCTTCGTACGGGGCAGACACATATCCAGCCCCAGCCTAGCACGTGATCATTAGATACTGGATCGAAATACACTATACTACGTATACTATGCCTGATATAGATCACATATTCCTGTAAGGATATTTTCGGAGAATTGGGTAGGCATGGCGCTTTGCTAGAGGCCAACCTTGTCTTGTAAATCGGTAAAACGTAATACTTGGTACTTACGTGTTCGGATAGTCCGACGACCGAGTTTACTGCCAACATATCCGGAGATCTCATGGGTCGCTTCCCAATGATACACCGATGACGTATGACTCGCATTATATATTAATCTGGGATTAATTAGAAGAGAGAGAAAATTAATCTGGGATTAATTACAGAGATATTTTATCTGGGATAAAATATCGTCTAAAGAGAGAGAACGCGATTAATTTGGAATTAATCGGTAAAATGAATTTAATAGTTAAATTTGATTTTTCTATTTAATTTATTCCAATGGGCTAAAATTAATATATCGGATATATTAATATGAATTGGATTTCATTACGAAATTAAAGTCGGACTTTAATGCGAACGAACGAATTAATTTAGAATTAATTCGTAAACGACGTTCGTAATATATTTACGAGGCATCGATATTTAATTAAATTAGATTTAATTATTTAACGACGGAAGTTCGTTTAATCGGATTAAACGAAACCGAGCCGCGGTAAATGTTCGTAGAGATATTTGAATTTTGAATTCAAATAAGTGGGGCCCATGTGTGGTAAGTGTACCTACCACCCAACTACCTTGTTTGCTTTTTGGAAAAACCATTTACCCACACCTACCTAGTTTAGGGTAAAAGTGAAATGGTTTCACCAAAAGTTAAAAAACAAAATATCTCTCTACACTTTGGTAATTGATCATTATTATTCATTAGATGAAAATATTGAAAACCCTAGACAACTCTCTCTCCCCTTTTCCTTCTTCAAAGTCACGCCCAAGGGGCTGCTGGACTGCCCAAAATGGCGTCAATGTTGGAGGATTATTGAGGGTCTTGTGGCAAGATCCAAGTGCTAGCACACTCCTATGAGGCATACGAAGGTGTTAGGGAAACCTACACACACGAGCGGGAATCGTTAGACGAAGCTTGGAGCTTCAAATCTCAGCTCAAAATCTGAAAAATGCAAGCAGTGGACTGCTCACTGCCTTGGCCGAATTTGAAGGAAAAAAATTGTTTTGTTCGTCTTCAATCGTCTCAACCGATCGATGTGAGTATTCCGCAACTCCTTTGATATGTATTCATCACTTTATCATGTTTGTTTGATGATCTTGGGACCTAGATAATCACCAACAACTATAGGCAAAATACATTGAAAATGTGACAAAGATCACAAATGTAATCGTACTCAAGGTGATCGAGGGTTGGTTATTTGATTAAAGGTAGGCAATATGATTGAGATAACTAATGTGACTGAGGTTACAAGTGTGATTGAGGGCCGACAATGTAACTGGGTCATAATTATGAATATACTCAATGTGATTAAGATAACTAATGTGACTGAGGTTATAAGTGTGAATGAGGATCTGCAATGTGACTGAGGTCACAATTTTGATCATGTTCAATGTGATTGATGGTAAGTAATGTGAATTAATGTGATTGAGATCATAAATGTGACTGATGGTCGAAAATATGCATGAGGACACAATTGTAACAATGCTCAATGTGATTGAGGATCAACCATATGAATGATGGTCGGCAATGTGACTGAGGGTCGGCAATGTGACTGAGGGTCATAATTGTGATGTGCTCAATATGACTAAAGATCAGCAATATGACTGAGACACACATAATACAACTTTTAGTCACCGAAAACTGAGGTAAAAATATGATTATGATGGAGATCAATGTGAACTATGTGTGACACAATAACTTTGTGACTAATTTCGACTTTATTTAAATCCGAATTTGAGAGAGATTTGTTAATGAAAAATATTTGTAGGTATGTCATTGTATGCATATTTTTACATATTGTAATTTTGAGTTTTGAATGAAGTAGATATGATTATTTAAAAATTATTAATTTGAAATCACCATTCTCTTATAAATGTAAGGGATATTTTGACTCATTTTTTTAGAAATATATCAATAATGTGTATTGTTTTAAAACTTATGATTGGTAAATCAATAATATGTAATTTTTTTTTCATGAAACACTTTATATTTTGAGAGATATTTACATTTAAATAAAAAGTGGAAAAAGGAAATTTTTTGAACACGTCCCACTACAGCAGCGTGGTGTTTATGCTTATTTAATTTTTTGAAATTTTATTGTTGATTTTTTTTTGATAATTTTATCATGTAAATTTTTAATTTTGTTTAGACTAAATAAAAAACTTTTATTCTAATTATTATTTTTTGAGAAATGTTAACGAGTGTCCTAAATTTTAGGAAAATTTTGATGGGAAAAAGGAAAAAGTAATTATCATTTTGACAATTTTTTGCATTTTGCCATAAAATAATGTGAAATTTTTTCTAAAATTGATCCTTAATGAATAATTTCAGGACACACGTTAACTGTTTTTTTTTTTTTTTAATAACAGCCCCTTATTTATTTTATTTTTATCTTTGTGTACCTTGGGAATGGACATTCTTCATTCTTCTCCCGCAGGCACTTCGCAAGAAAGCATTGCCCTTTCATAATTTGCAGTAAAATTGTAAACCTAACAAAATTACGAAATTACCAGGAAAATCCAGCGGTATGGTGAGGTAACACTGGGCGTGCTAAGTAAAAGCACTTTCCCGCCGCCCAATCGACAAGGATATTATTGCATTATTTTCGCGCACTTTTGCCCAAACACAACGCAGAGCCCACTCTACTCGTTTCGTTTGACTTCCGAAGACCATCCAAACTCAAAACCATCCCCTATTTCTTCACTCTTTGAAATCCCCAATTGAAAACCCCAACCCATTCTCTTTCATCACCACCTCCAATGGAGCTACGCTCCCGTAAAACCATCGGTCAATCCTCCGGTAACGTTCTAAACTCTTAGTTATTATTTGTTTGTAGTTAAATTACAATGAAATGCGGGGGCATAATAGGAAATTGATTTCTTAACCGTGCTTTTCGATCCTTGGTTCGCAAGAATCTGCTAGTTGTTGGCGCACAAGAAACTCTAACTAAAAAAAAATGCAATGTTTGTGATCATTTTAGGGTTTTCTTTCTTTTTGTTGATGTTGATGATATCTAATGGCGAATCAGGTGATGATAAAGGCAATACAGGTAACTCTGTTGCAAGGGACAGGAAGGGAAAATGTATTATTGATCTTTCTGACCTTTCGGATGAAGAAATTTCTTTTCCATCATCAGATTCCGACTATGATAGTTCTGTGCCATCATTAGATTCCGATGATGAATGTAAGTTCTTTTCTGCTTCCTTTTTTTTCCTTTGCAATAGGAATTGGGACATTAGGTGGATGATCTGACTATGCAACTTCTTTGATTTTGATGATAAATGTTACATCAGCTTGTATAAATGGAATGTTTATGGACTACGGTGTGGGAAAAAGGTTAAACTTTTTGGAATGCTTATTAAATTATTTTTTGTTGTAAACAAATGACGCATGTGGATTATGGCATGTAGATTAATAAATTCAAGTTGTGGATTTGTATTGACACCTATTGTGAAATATTAATGTAGGCAAAATAAATGGAGACAAAGAGTTTGTGGAATTAGGTCTTAGTCTGGAGACCAATAATTTTCCCCGCAGTTCTGTAAGTGGTGATTTTTCTGTTCATTTGAGTGCTGAGCCTGCAGCAAAAAGGGTGAAGGTGGGGCCTTCAAACCTAGTCTATAATGGAGACCTGTCAGCTCAGGCAATGGGGAACAAAAAAGAGTTGAATAAAAAGAAGAAAACTCGTGGAAAGAAAAAAAGTAGGACAGGACCGCCATTGTTGTGGGAAGTTTGGGAAGAAGGGAACGAGAAATGGATTGACGAGCATGAAAAAGATGATGTTGATTTGGATCAGCAGAATGCAATCATAACTGAGACTGCTGAAAATCCACCTGATTTGATAACACCTTTGTTAAGGTACCAAAAGGAATGGTTGGCTTGGGCTTTAAAACAGGAAGAATCTGCAATCAGAGGCGGCATCCTCGCAGATGAGATGGGAATGGGAAAGACTATTCAAGCGATTGCACTCGTACTTGCCAAGCGGGAAGTTCACCAGACAATTGCTGAACTTGATGCATCCTCAAGCTCATCAACAGGTTTTCCAGGAATCAAAGGCACGCTAGTAATTTGTCCTGTGGCTGCTGTGACTCAGTGGGTATCTGAGATCAATCAGTTTACTTTGATAGGAAGCACCAAAGTACTGATTTATCATGGGTCGAACAGAGAGAGGAGTACTAAGCAATTCTCGGTATTTGATTTTGTCATAACGACATACAGCATTATTGAGGCTGACTACAGGAAACATGTGATGCCACCAAAGCATAAGTGCCAATATTGTGGGAAATCCTTTTATCAGAAGAAGCTCTCAATACATCTGAAATATTTTTGTGGGCCCAGTGCTGTTAGAACTGAAAAGCAGTGTAAACAAGAGAAGAAAAAGATGAAAAGCAGTGGGTATGAGGGTTACAAAGGGAAGAATAATGGCAAGAAAACATCAGTTGAAATGGATTCTTCAGCTGGAGGCGTACAGAACCCATGCAGAGGGAAATCACCTTTGCATTCTGTGAAGTGGGAACGGATCATTTTGGACGAGGTGTGTTTGAATGGGTCTTTATCTCATCTAAACTTGCTAAAATTTGATAAATTGTTGTTGATTCAAAGAAGATCACTGGGCAATATCACACTGGATTTTATTGACATCAGTATTCTATCTGTCTCTCTTTTGAGAATCTAGCTATTTATATTTAATACTAGAACAACAAATTATATAAAAGTGTAGAAGTCTAACTAAGTTCATTTATTACTAACTTCATTTTCCTTTTTAATTTTATTACCTTTTTTGTTCTCTATTCACATTGGTTATCAACCAATGGTATCCCATTGATCTTTTTATTGATGTTTGTTGTTTATTCTTCCCAAATTTAGGGACATTTCATAAAAGATAGACGCAGTAATACTGCTAAAGCAGTTCTTGCTTTAGAGTCTTCATACAAGTGGGCTTTAAGTGGCACTCCTCTTCAAAACCGTGTTGGGGAACTCTACTCCTTGGTAAGCTTACTCGATGTCAAAAAGTTTGACTATAATATGCCAACTTAAGTTCTCAAGCTTATAAGGTGTACCATTGCACAGGTTCGCTTTCTGCAAATAACTCCATGCTCGTATTACTTTTGTAAGGATTGTGATTGCAGGGTTCTTGACTACAGGTATGGTTTCAGTTTCAAGATTGTAAATACCTTTTTGCATATTCTTATGGCTGTACTTGTAATTTACACCTTTTTTATCCTGATGATGTTACAGTGCACAAGAATGCCCAAATTGCCCTCATAATTCTGTTAGGCATTTTTGTTGGTGGAACAGAGTATGTTTGCAATTTCTTCCTCATCCTTTGATTCATTATTACGAGGTATTTCTTGTCTTAAGGATAATTTATGCGGAAATATCTTTTAATTTTTAATAATTTTCAGTATGTTGCTACTCCAATACAAACACATGGAAATCTTGATGGTGGAAGAAGAGCCATGATATTGTTAAAGCACAAAGTTTTGAAAAGCATAGTTCTAAGACGCACTAAAAAGGGCAGGGCTGCTGATCTTGCCCTTCCTCCTAGAATTGTAAGTTCTCTTGCAAAGGGTAAGAGATATTAGTTCTGATATCAATTCTAAAGTTTCTGACAATCTGCCTGTCCTCAATGCCCCTTCCTACAGGTTTCGTTAAGGCGGGATAGTCTGGATATTAGAGAAGCAGATTATTATGAGTCATTGTATAGTGAAAGTCAAGCGCAATTTAATACGTATACTACTATTTACCTTGTCTTTTTTCCCTCCACACTTAATGTTGTTGATTAACTATTAGCAACTATTTGTGCTGCATAATTGGTGGCATAAGGCTTAGGATTTGGTTGCTCAAGTCTTAGGTTCGAATCCAGGGGGTGCACTTCTTGTAAGAGCCTGGGGCAGCCGAGAGTTTTACCTGTACCGCTTAAGCCCGGATCGGGTGGTTTGGCGGCGGGGTTTCCAACGTTTTCAAAAAAACTATTTGTGCTGCCTCCAAATTAATTGTAAATTTTTCATAGTTGACAAATATTATTTCCTGCAAATATTGTTTTCCCAATTCCATGTCATTGAATGGTTGTACCGTTATGTTTTTTTTTTCCTTTGCAGTTATGTCCAAGCAGGAACTGTAATGAATAACTATGCTCATATATTTGACCTCCTCACACGGTTGCGGCAGGTGAATGATTATTTAATAGTAAATAATTGAGTCATTGATTGAGATACCACAACATCTCTTATAGATTGGCGGAATAATATTTTGTTGCTCATCAAAGAATGTGCAAAACTTTCTTGATTGATTGGGAGTCTTCCCATGTTTATTTTAAGCCTTGTTGGTAGTCTTGATTAAGTCAAAAGAAATATGAGAATTTACTAATAAAACATGTCATGCTCATGCCTCAATTACTTGTGGACGCGTTTTGAGCTTAAGAGGGCGGCTAGTTTAATGTTGTTTAGTCCTTCACAGATTAAATATTTAGATTTGTTTTAATGGTATATATATTTTCATTGAATTCTGTTTTTGTTTATAAAGAAGAACCCTTGATTTTGAATTTTCAACCTTATGATTGCAACTAATTTTTCTTTCAATAACATCTTTAAACTCTTTTCATTATCTTACTTCAATTTCCAAGATCTAATTATTCTTTGATAAGTTGAGCTTTTGGGAAGCTCAACTCCACATTTTTCCTAATTTAGTCATGTTGGTGTCTTCCCTGCTTTTTTGTGCCAAAGTATCGGTATTTTATTCATTGATGTGAAATCTGTTTTAATGATAAAACTTTACAACGGAATTTTATTATTTTATAATTTTTTGGGATTGTTTTCACGTCTTTTTTCCTTTTTGTAAAACTGCAGGCAGTTGATCATCCTTACCTTGTGGTATATTCTAGAGCTGCTGCTTTAAGAGGTGGAATCGAGGCTGATACTGAGCATCAAGAAGTATGTGGTCTTTGCCAAGACTTGGCTGATGATCCCGTGGTGAGTTATCATTGATTCATTTCTTTTAATATGTTGGTGGAGCCTGGTAGTGCACGACCCGGTTCGGATCTGACCCGTTTTGTTTGGTGGCCTGTGGAAATATTATGGGATATTTTGTGAGATTTAGGGTTTTGGACGAACCAAGTAAATTGTGTGTAGTCCGGTTTTTTCAACACCCCCCTCGGATGTAGTCCGATTTTGGACGAACCAAGTACATTGTGTGTTCTTCAGTGATTGTTTTTGCTTTTCTTATATATATTGTTTTAGCCTAGATTCCTAACAGTTCTAACTTTGGGCCTTTCGTTAGTTCATTTGTACCTTTTCCTTTTCTCTTTTTGGGCAAGTCTGGACCAAAAAGAGGCTTCCCCAACATTCATTTGTTATGCCCCTTATGGAAGATGAACTAGGTGGAATACTTTTGATAATTTATCAAAGTGATTCTGATAGAACCCTCCAATTCCTCAACAATTTCACAACAAAAATCACAGAAACTGAAACTAAAATGTAATTTAATTCATAGAGAAACTGAAACTACAAGGATAGTTGAAGGTGACAATGAATCACCAGCCCATGCACAACAATTGTGAGGTGTTGGCAGCCTCCCAAATTTCCCCTCCAACCAATTTCCCAATTTTACACCAAAGATAGCATATCTAAAACAAAACAAAACATTTCTAATTTATATCTAAACCCTAATGACTAAATTGACCAAATTACCCTTGTTTCCTATTTTACCCATGGGTCCTAACATTACTCCCCCCTTTGAAAACACGTTGTCCTCAACGTGGGAGTGCGGATCTGATAATCGTCTCAAAGGATATCCCAAGCTTGAACGACATTGTTCTGATAAAGTCCCAAGCTTCCTCCAGATAGCCAACAGATTCAGCAGATTGATAATAGTCCAAAATAATCCATTGCAAAACTGATCCGAAGACAATAGATCCATCAACAAAACCTAACAAATGCTCAACTAGCACCTCCAATTGCTTCGCTTGAGAAGCACGATCATCGTCCTCAATGACTACATATTCCACTATATCAACCTCTGTATTCTTCGTCTCATTACACTCTACTGTGATGCCGACTTCTTCATTCTCATCTTGCTGTTGTCGGTCCGAATGTGCAATCACGTTGAGAGTAGGATCATCCTCATTCGCGAACACTGGATCTACGGCTTCGACTTCTTCACTCCGCTTCCCATCAATCACTGTTCCATTCTTCCCAATGCTTTCACCCTATGGGATCAACCATATGTCACCAATATGTTCAACTTTCTCACCAGAACACACATGATTTGGGTGGAATCTCTCCTCACATTTGAAACATAGGCCTTTATCGCGCCGAAACTGAAAATCAACTGTAGAAAGTTGTCTGAATTTTCCCGATCGGCCGTTTGGAAGGTTCTCAGATTTTTTCTCATTGCTCTCCACCAGGGGTGTCGCCGGACCCGTACATGCCTCTTGAAGTGACAGAACGACATCAGTGTGAGTACTCGAGTTAGTCTTCGATCCTTTTATCTGCTCCTGCAACTTCTCCCACATTGAATCAAATTTTTTCCAAGGATTTTCCTCGACGCTATCCAATCTTCTCACATCTGACTGGTACACGAATCCCTTAACGGCTCGAGATCTTTCAGGCTTGCGTGAATATATCCTTCTCTGTTTTCTGAATTCCGCCAATCTGGCCAATTCCGCTAGTTTCTCTTCTGACTTTAGGGCTATTTTTTTGACCCCTTCAAGATCAATCACCCTCAAGTACTGTAAACCATCTCGAACCTCAGATTGCAACTCATACCGCAATCCGTTAATGAAAATGCCCGGTAAATGGTACTCGGATATGTAAGACATTGATCCCACCACACAATCGAACCTGTCAATATAGTCACATATAGAACCATCTTGCTGTATGTTATCCAATTCGTACGAACTCCCAACATTCCTCATATTTTTTTTTCCTGTTTCTTCTTTCCCTTTTTTTTTTTCAACAAAACAGTAGGCCGAAAGTTGAAATGAAGCAGACAACAGTACCAGGGGCTAAAATGAAGAAATTGAAACTGTCTGAGCTAAATTGCAAAAAACAGAAACTTCAGGGGGCAAATTGTAAATAACCTGTCGGTGGTCGGAAATGCCAAAGGGTGGTCAGATCTGATAGAGTAGAATGTGCTGAGCACGTTGGTGGTGGCGGCGTCGTCAGATTCCGGCCGTATGCGGCGGATCGGCGTGAAGAAGACCGCGGCAGTGGGTGGCTTTTTCTGTCGTTTTCCGGCGATTTTTGGCTCCGTCAGTGCTCTGGTTTGAGTCGCCAGCGACTTCTGCTTCACTTGGAGGTCACGATCGACGGCAACGTGGTTGTGGTGGTGGTTGTTGAGTGGCGGCAGTGTTAGGGTTAGGTTTTCTTGATTTTTTTTCCTGGTTGCGATGGTGATGAAGGGTCGCCGGTGACTTCTGGTCACGGCCGACGGTGATGAGGGCTGTGGTAGATGGCGGTGGGTGTTGGCAGTTTTAGGGTTAGGGTTTCTTTATTTTTTTTTTCTCAACAGCTTCTTCTCCTCTGATCTGCAATCACACAACAATCTTCTTCTTCTCAGATCTGCGATCCCACGATACAGGCCAAGGAGCGTAATGCTCTGATACCAATTGATAGAACCCTCCAATTCCTCAACAATTTCACAACAAAAATCACAGAAACTGAAACTAAAATGTAATTTAATTCATAGAGAAACTGAAACTACAAGGATAGTTGAAGGTGACAATGAATCACCAGCCCATGCACAACAATTGTGAGGTGTTGGCAGCCTCCCAAATTTCCCCTCCAACCAATTTCCCAATTTTACACCAAAGATAGCATATCTAAAACAAAACAAAACATTTCTAATTTATATCTAAACCCTAATGACTAAATTGACCAAATCACCCTTCCTTGTTTCCTATTTTACCCATGGGTCCTAACAGATTCTTGATAAGGTGAAAAATACCAGCAGTTGAGGAACTCAACCATAATGTCTTAGCATGTAACATGTCAAACTATCTCTGTCACCATGCTGTTTGTTACAACATTGATGATACAATCATAATTGTACCCTCCGCTTTCATTCCCAAATGAAAAATCCTATGAACTATATCCTTGCTTTTTAGGGTCCCTTGATTTTGTTTATTGTAGAACAAAGCCATCCCGAGCTCAGTAGACTCTCGTTTTAAAGTTTTTCTCATTATTGCAGGTTACTAATTGTGGGCATACCTTTTGTAAAGCTTGTTTATTTGATTCATCTGCTTCAAAATTCGTAGCCAATTGCCCGACATGTTCAATTGCACTTACTGTTGACTTTACTTCCAATGAGGGTGCTGGAAATCAGACTATTAAAACGACCGTTAAGGGGTTTAAAACCTCAAGTATTCTAAACAGGATACAACTTGATGATTTTCAGACAAGCACAAAAATAGAGGCTCTGGTAAGGTTTTTGTCTTTTATTTTCTTTTCCTTTTTAATCAATAAAGTTGTATTAATAGAGATAAAAGAAATGCAATGCTCACTTGTTTGTTTACAATCATCCATCCTTTTGATTGTTTTAATGAGTGCGGTTCCTTCGTTGTAGAGGGAAGAAATTAGATTCATGGTTGAAAGAGATGGCTCTGCAAAAGGAATTGTTTTCAGCCAGTTCACATCATTCTTGGATCTTATAAATTACTCCCTCCACAAGGTAACTTATGCACTGCATTAATTTTTATTTTTTTTGGGTTTATCAAAAGCAGAAATCATGCTAACGTGATGAAACCTTTGACAGTCTGGCATAAATTGTGTTCAATTGGTGGGAAGTATGTCCATTCCTGCTAGAGATGCTGCTATCAAGAGATTTACTGAAGATCCTGATTGCAAGATTTTCCTCATGAGCTTGAAAGCCGGAGGTGTCGCGCTCAATCTTACAGTTGCATCACATGTAAGCAATCACTTCTCTTATGATAGATACTTGTTCCTATATCTAAGGATCCTACTAACAATCCATGGCTGAATTGTTGAAGGGTCCTCATCATGATTGCCCAAGACAAAGTCCTGTTAAGTGCAGAACCATAAATCAACCATGTTATGTCTGTCGAAATGAATTTTTACAACATTGGAATCCTGTCCCACTATGCTTAATGAACTGGTGTAGGTATACGTTGGATGAATTTGTTGAAGTCTACTTCCCATCATATTTCTTCTATATATACATAATTAAAACAATTTGATTGTTTCTTGATTAATGATTTACTAAAGCTGGTTCAACTGCATGATAATAGGAAAATTTCTTCTGTTGAATTACACTAAAATTTATTGGCCTCCTTTTGTTGTCTGATTGATAATAGGCAAATTTCTTTTCTATCACTGGAATCATCCCACCCCCAGAGTCCTCTAGCTTTTAAGCTTTTTGTATATTGTTACCAATAACAGATTCATGTTTTGTTCTGGTCTAGGTTTTTTTGATGGATCCTTGGTGGAACCCAGCCGTGGAGGAGCAAGCTCAAGATAGAATCCATCGCATAGGGCAGTTTAAGCCAATCAGGTGGATGCCTTTTCCTCATTGCTGAATAGCCCCAAGTCGCATGACTTCTTTCTTTGTGGAGACTAACATTACCTTGTGTATTTGTAGGATTGTGAGATTTGTCATTGAGAACACAGTTGAGGAAAGGATTTTGAAACTGCAAGACAAGAAGAAACTAGTATTTGAAGGGTAAGCCTGAGTTATCTGCCTGTTTTGCTAGTGTGGCAAATATAAGCCATTTCTGAACATCATTTTTTTTTTCGGGTACTGTCATAGGACTGTGGGCGGCAGTGCAGATGCTTTGGGAAAATTGACAGAGGCAGACATGAGATTTCTATTTGTCACTTGAGAAGAATTATAGAACAAATAGTTCTAATATCTGATGCAGTTCTAATATTGATGATATATAGCTTGTTTTGAAATTGTACGGATCTTTTGACATTTTGTGAATTTTGTTTATGCAAGTGTCATGGTGTGGGTGACTAATCTTAAATGCTGACAATTATTAGACGTTAATATTATGGACATTAGAAGCCAATTATAGCAAAAACATGAGTTATCCATTATTCAGAACAAATTGGCATACTACACTCTGAAATTCAAAAAATTGAATTTTATGAAGATTGGTAATCTTCTGCAGTTGCTCTGGAAAATCAATAAAAGTATCTTTACAAAATTTTAGATCCCACAGATTTATTATGTCCCAAAAAAGTATGATAACCAAATTATACATCTGGGTGTGCCAGTAAGTCGTGGGACGGGAAATGGCTACTTCATATATCAAGGAGAAGCCTACGGGGATCTTCCACAACATCTTTGATACTGCGCAAAAAAAATACAGCCTCTCTTCCATCAATCAGCCGATGATCATATGTTAATGCGATATACATCATCGGCCTTGGGACAACATTGCCTCCAACAACCATCGGACGGCTTACAATTGAGTGCATGCCCAATATTGCAGACTGCCAAAGAAAAAATTGGACAATAAGATTCACATACATTTGTCACGGGATTACATAGAAAGAAGAAAATACTACTGAATTGCTATTTTCTTTTTTAGGAAAAAAATAACGGAGGCATCATTTTTGGGTCTTTAAATTAGGCAGTTAATCAGGTTAAACACGAGTTGGACAGAGCCATACCTGCTGAGGGTTTATAATTGGTGTACTCAAAAGGCTTCCATAGACACCACCATTAGATATAGTGAATGTCCCTCCCGCCATTTCATCAATTGAAATAGAACCATCATTTGCCTTTTTAGCTAGAGTGTTGATCTCCTCTATGTCAGCAAAGTTCATTCTCTCCACATTGCGGATGACCGGAACAACGAGATCCTTAGATAAATAATTTTGTATTGTGTCGGTTAGTTAAATGCATATATAACTGGACTATCATAAAATTATAATTGATCTAACTAAATAACACTGGGAAAAAAATCGAAGGACAGGCCATGCTAGTTATTACAGTGTCCTTGCTTTTTATCAGCATTAGACAAAATTACAAGTAGGGATAGGCAAAAATGAACAAAATCTGGTGGCTTAGTCCTCACTTCTTAGTTCTTGGTTTTATTCCCACGTCTTTTTTTTCCAATTCCCCAAGTTGTACCCATGTTCCTGCCCATCCCGAAATGGGAGCAAATTCGAGACTTATTGGGAACTAAATTCCATTACCCAAAGTTCTCAAATCTCGATCAGGAATTTCCGAACCCGGCCCGTACCCGAAATTGCACCTGACCCATACCCGAAATGGCCCACCTCTAATTACAAGTACCTATTGGATTATGGACACAGTGCTTTTTCAAGAATGAAGATTGAGAAAGAACCTTAGTGAATTTTACTAATGTCTAGACAAGGAAAAGAGAAAATAGGTCACAAGTTTGATAATTTAATTGAGTTGAATCCATAACTTCAGTGGCACCACTCTTATGGTGAGAGGAGATGCCACTTGGTCAGGAGGCAATCAGAAACCTTTCCCAGTTCATTTGGGTGAACCATCAGAAAGATAGTTTGGTCATCCAGTCTGTGGGACATGTTGGCAATAATGGGTATAACAAATTCTCAGCAAAAACAACCCAATAATCTTAACATTACTACAAAGAATAAGGCACTCTTGGGTACAATACAGTGATGCAAGAGGTGAAGACTTAAGTTTTCCAAAGTTGAAATATCCAGTAATCTGAAACCAGGTCTATTTGTGCAATCCATTATAATAATTTGGCAACAATGAAACATAGTTTTTGCTATAATCGATAGCCAACAAATTTCTTGAATATCATGCATGTCAAATCCTAATTCAGTCATATTTCTAATACTCGGATGCGTTAAAATTTGACACAGGTTCTCCACAATTGTGAAGATGGCAGTAAAAAAATGATAGCAGTTGAAGCTCTATTTAACGAGAGAATCTTTGGTGCAACAGTGGTACTATGTCATCCATGCACAAGCCAATCATCCTTTGCCACGCGTGCTAAAAAGTTAAAAAACAAATAAAAAATAGGAAAAAATTAAACATGTTATTTTTTAATTGATTGGTTGGACCACGTCATTCATACCACTGTTGCACCAAAGATTTACTCCTATTTGAGATTTAGAACTTATACCTACTTATTCAGATATAAGAAGTCATCATTTTTAATATTTCGAAAATTAATCTTCACAATGATTTCTGCAAACTTATTGTCTTAACCTATAAATGAAATATCACATACCTTTGGAGTGCCAACAGCGATGCTGATATCATCCCCATCAATGACAGCATTAACAACCGGCTGACGCTGGACTGCACTAACAGCAGCCTTAAAAAAAAAAAAAAAAAAAAAAATTGGAAAGTAAAACTTTAAAATTAACTCATGTATAAATGCATTGCACTCCTCAAAATCATCAGACCACATAAATTAACAAACTTGCTAAAACACTTTATACATCATGTCGTACATACTTTGACAAACCCTGACATGAGTCCCAATTTCACTCCATGTTTTCAACAAAAGCATCCTTATATTCTGAGCGGAGCTTCATCAAGTTAGTCCTGCATAATAGAGCATATTAATCGTGGAAGCAAGAGCTGTCTAATGTTTGTTTCAAAGA
This sequence comes from Zanthoxylum bungeanum, assembly GCA_019454045.1. Lineage (NCBI taxonomy): Eukaryota > Viridiplantae > Streptophyta > Magnoliopsida > Sapindales > Rutaceae > Zanthoxylum > Zanthoxylum bungeanum. Next base: position 68,503 of record SKCR01018440.1, on the reverse strand, counting down.
ACTACTCAAAAAATACTGGAGGGGTGAGCAATTTGAAAGCCAAAATAAGTCATTCATTAACCTAATTCATTTCAACATATACGCATTCATTTAATGGAGATGGAAAAGGGTTTGAATATCGAGTGCCAAGAATTAATATTGCAAAAAAATACAAGTCAAAGCCTGAGATATAGACGACAAAGTGAATGATTACATCATTCATCATCGTTGTCATATTCCATAGACAAGACCTTCATTTAATGGACATGTGAAGAAGTAACTCAAGTGACATGATTATACATGCATGGGAAAGACAGAAGATTACAGAGGACATACAAAAGCAAGGGAACTCAAGCAAGCCACACCTAAAGAGAGCAAGAAAACTGAAAAATTAACTTACATATCTGGTGGACAATTATGACCCATAACGTCATTATTTGTACAGATTATGGTGTTGTTGTACAAATTAACTATGTGACAAAGAAGATTGCTCTCTTATCATTTGTGATTAGATCACCCAGATGTATAACTGATAGGAGGTCCTTATGATTTGTTCCTGGATTGAGAATGATATGAGACAGTAGCAGTCCACGAAGGATAAATTTTTTAAATATCCCTAGTCAGAGTATTATCGAGATTGGATATCGATAAATACGTAAAAGACTAGTATTACACTTGTGCAAGTTATGAGGGCATAGCGACATAGTTCTCATATATTTGGGTATAGGATATTCATGCATGTGTAATAGAAGGTCGTGTTTTACCGATGGTACGGAAAACAGCTTCGCTCTAGATAGACCCCTTAGGAATTCCATTGGTAGTATGACTACGTGTCTATGGAAGTCCGAAATCAGGGTAGGTGTATTTAGTCTTAACCTGAGACTTGCACCGCTTATACTTGCGACAATCAATATACTTTGGTCTAGGTCGTCCAGGGCTTAACGGTTTCTGTGTACGCTTCCTCTGGGTATATCGAGAATCGTAGTGTGTGGGTGTGATGTCAAGACGAAAGTATCACTCCAGTTATAGTGGAGAGATGATCGCGCAGGGATACAGAACTGGTTTTCTATAAGGTTGCAACCGTCGGGATAATATGACTTGGTCATGATTATCCGATAATAAAGAGACTAGTTGCTTGTCATCCGATAAATCTTCATACGGGGTAGACACTGTACCAGCCCCAGGCCTCGCATGTGATCATCTGATACTGGATTGATATACGCAAAACCACGTATACTACGCCTGATATAGATCCTTTATTCCTGTAAGGATATTTCTAGAAAATTGGGTAGGCATGGCGCTTTGCTAGAGGCCAACCTTGTCTTGTAAATCGGTAAAACGTCGTACTTGGTACTTACGTGTTCGGATAGTCCGACGACCGTATTTACTACCAACATATCCGGGGATCTCATGGGTCGCTTCCCGAAGATTCACCAATGACGTATGACTCGCACTTTAATTAATCTGGGATTAATAAGATGAGAGAGTAAATTAATATGGGATTAATTGCAGAGATATTTTATCTAGGATAAAATATCATTTAAACAGAGAGAATGATTAATTTGGAATTAATCGGTAAATTAATATATTTGATATATTAAACGAAATTGGATTTCGACGCAGAATTAAAATTAGATTTTAATTCGGACGAACGAATTAATTTGAAATTAATTCGTTAGCGACGTGAATAGTAATTATGCTAGGCATGATTATTTAATTAAATTAGATTTAATTACGACGCAACGGAGAAACCGTTAATTTGGAATTAACGAACCAGAGCCCGAGATTATTTGCGAGCGCATTCGCATTTCGAATTCGAGTGCAGCACGTAAGTCAAATCAAGCGTCAAATCATTAGTCGCATCAAGCATCAAATTGCTAGTCGTTTCAAGCATCAAATCACTTGTCACTTTGAGTGATGTGACTTGACAACTTGATTGATTGAGTGACTTGACCACTTGATGGATGTGACTTGATGTGAATAGTGATATTAGTGGTCGGCTTTGATGGTTTGACTTTTGTAAAGCCAAATTCATGCCAAATGAATTTGAAATTAACAAATGTGTATTAGATACACTTTTGGCAACCAACAAACACAATTCTTTCTCTCTCTTTCTCTCTTCATCTCACGCCCATGGAGGGCATTTTCTTCACTGTTTTGCTGCAGTAAAATCGTGAATGAGGGAAGCAAAATGCTTGGTTTTTGTGGCAAAAATCAAGAGAGCTAGCACTTCGAGAGACATGCGAAGGTGATAGGGAAGTCCACCCATGAGCTAGGAATCGTTTCATGCATTCTTGGAGATTGGAACTTGGTTCAAAACTGAAAAATGGAGGACAAAATTCTGCTCACTGCTGAGCAGTCCATATAGGCAGAAAATGAGTTTTGTTCGTTGCCACATCGCTCAACCGCTCGATGTAAGTATTTCGCAACTTCCTCGACTTGTATTCGCACTTATTTCATGCTTGTTTATTGATCCTTGGGACCTTAGCAAACTACAACAATGGTTTCTTGAGCAAGGAAAAACATGAAAATGATATAGGGCTTAAAATTTGGGTAAAATGTGTTTGAGCATGATTTTATGAAATTGGATGAATGATTATGCTTAAATGTGTTTTAATTGAGGATTGATTGGATCAATTTTACAAAATGTTATTGGAACAAATATTCCCAAGATCTTAGCTTGGCCGAGACTTTAGGACCCTATTATGTATTGAAATTTTAATTTTTTGATCATTGGATGTGTTGGAAATCAAAAGGGAATGTTGATTTAATGTTCAATCGAATTTAATTGGATTGAATTCGAATCGGATATAAAATGCCTAACATGGCTGAGACTTCAAAGCATGTTATTGGGTTTGATTTTAATCAAAATGTGTTGGACATGTGATGATGATGATGAGCATGATTCATTAGTCTAATCGATGTTTTAGAAATATTGATTTATGTAATTAATTATGCAATACACTTTAGAATTAATTAGATTATGAAATTGGATTTTTATGATTTAATTAAATTGGGCTTAAATTGGATTTTGGCTTGAAATGTTGTAATTGGGCTTTAATGGGCTTGGTTGTACCAAGTTGGGTTTAGGCTAAATTGGTTGGATCCAATTGGGCCCAAAACCACTTCCGTTAAGCCCAAATGCGACTAATGGACCTTTAAGGTTAATTGGGCCTAATGGGCCTAAATTGGTTTCAAAGGTATATAAGGGTGATTCCTTTAATGGGCTTTAGTATTGGGTTTGACCCATATTGATCAAAAGCTCATGCCTTAAGAAATTAATTGAAAGCCCATTGGACGTTAATTGAACGATATTGGATGTAATTGGGCTTTGAGACCCGTAACGATTAGATTTGGAATCTAAGTCGCAAAGGTTCAATATAAAGTGTAAATGTTTAATTTGGAATTAAATAGTGAATTAGTATTAAATACAAATTGAATTGGATTTAATTATATAGTTTAATTTAATTCGAGAATTCATACTTTGAGTACTTATTCGCAAAACGAGTTTGACTCGCGCAAAATCAAATCGTTGTTTGAACATTGGATGGTCATTAATTACCAGATTAATTAATTTGATTAGATTGATTGATAACATGCTTGTGTGAATACATGGTAGCGATGCATGAATAATTTATATCGGATGGATATTAGATGGGTGGGGCAATTTTAGAAATTGTTGTAATAAATTCAGAATTTATTAATTGGACCTGCGTGTCCAGCCTTATTACCTCCTTACTCTTTGTATTATCTTCTCACCTATTCCCCTCAATGTAAATGAGGTTTCTTTAGAAGTGTAGTGTAACATGTAGAAGTAATACATGTGCTAGCGGGAGAGAGAAAATGAGAGATTTGATCTAGGATCAATGTGTAAAGTATCCATCCGCATATCATTATTATTTTATTATACGTGCTTTATTATGTGTTTAGAATGCATGTTTAAGGGTGTATGATGATGAGACCTTAACAAAGATAATAAATTGGTTGCCAATTTGCACTCGAAAAACCCTCAAAAATATTAAGCGTTTTTCCTTCCATTAAGTGATTCTCACTCAAGATCCAAGACTGGCATTGGCTTGTTGGCCAAAGTCAAGGCCTTTTTCCGTCGAGGATGTGTTTGAATCATGAGAGCTTTATTCCATATTGGTGTCTTGTCCAAGTTGTGGTTTGTTGGCCAAAGTCAAGACCACTTCTTGTCCATCGACATTGATTACGAAGCTTTCCATGGTCAATGGGTCGCGCTTAACTGGGATCACTAAGTTTTTTGTGTCAAAGCCAATGCTTAGTTGATTAAGAGGCAAAAGGTTAGGTAATCTATTGGATATATTGGCATATATAAAATATATGTTTCGGACTTGGATGTCCACCTACTGGATCTAGGAATTGGATTGGATCCAATTGATTTTAGAGATCTACCTAGTTAAATATCATATAATTTGTTGGCCAAAGTCAAGATTGTGTGATATTTAACGGGATCCTAGCTCGCTAGAAAACACGGTTTCCTGAGTACTCGATAGAGGGTTAGAGGCTCGCCGAAAAATAGTGGGAGACAAGTATTAGATTTGCAATATTCGTTTAATTACTTGCCATACGCGCTCAACCAAATATCATTCGTCAAATAAATTAAATGTTAGCTGGACTAATATTTAAATCGTTGTTTTGATTAAACAGTTAGACTGTATTCAAACTAATTCAATAAATAGTTGATTTTATAATTGGATTATAGTAATCAATATAATTGAATTTAACCAATTAAAATTATAGTTGATTAAATAATTGGACTATTGTAATCATTATAATAAACAGTACCTTAGATCGTTGATTAAATAGTTGGTCTGTTAGAATCAAGATAAAAATGAAAGATTGACATTTAAAACATAATCCTAGGGAAAATGTATTTAAATGGTTTAATTTTCAAATTGGGAATAAAATTTCAGGATGGTCCTGGAATCTAATAAGTTACTTTATTTGATAAAATAACATATTAGGCCTAAGCCCGGAGATGAGAAAATAGTATAGCATGATCTTTGGAAGATTCATGTGATGATAACTTAAGTGCTTAATCCATTAAGCTTGTCGCAGTAGACTCCTTAATTTCTTATTCAGAACTAAGGATTAGATCCTTAAAGTATGATATTGAAATTGAAGGATCTTTGTAGATCTATAATTAGATTTTAGAAGTACTGAATTGCAATTAATAACTCTTGGAGAGTTAATGACTATTCTAAAGGAGATAAAGTCAAACTTTGCAAATAGGCAAGTTGCACAAGGCGCACCTTACTTCGATATTCTAGAAACCCGAGGCTTGGCCAAAGGCTTCTGGGATATGAAAAAAAGGCAAAGGAAAAATCATTATAATCTTCTGGGAAGATAAAAGGCATATCCCAAAATGTCTACTTAATTGTGGCAAACGGGATCGCGGAAGTGTGACTATCGTTTGGACAAAGCAGACATGAAGGAATTGAAGGCGAGCAAGGCTCTGACTTCAAATATGTTTGTCAAAATTATGTTCACTACTAGTAATGAAATTGGATTTTAGATACTTAGTGTGATACATAAACACATCCTGATGTGCACAATCTGCTATGAGCAGGATACTGACTTCAGATGAGATTAATCTGCCAATTGAAAACGGGACGTAAGTCGCTGTTTTACCGTAGATACCTAAGTTTAGGAACTACCCTTCGGGTGTGTACTTAAATTAGGAAACTTTTATAATGTAACTAGTTTCACTATAAACATTATCTCTATATCGAGTATAACTCGTTGTGAGTGTACGTTTATATTCTAGAACGCTAATTTGTTTTATTATATAAAGATGATATTGAGATAAAACACATTAGATGTGAATAACAATATTTATATTTTGAATATAAATAAATCTCGTACATATAACATGACAAACAAATAGCTCAAACTGATTTGATTAGATGAAACTTATAAGTGGCATTGTTGTCTGGGACACAATTAAACAAGACTCGTATATCCACACTTTTGAAGAGTGGGTACTAGGATTGTTTTGATTTCAATCAAATAAAGTCTACGAATCTAGTTTATTAGGTAAAGTGCCTAAAACTCTATTTACTTGGTAAAAGTGTAAATACCACTGATCTGTTAGCCCTAGTTCATAGTGAAGCAAGTGGGCCCATGTCTAGTTAGTCTAGAGGTAGACATGAATATTTCGTGACCTTTACGGATGTGGCATCGCGTTATGGTTAAGTGTTTCTTTTGAAACACGAATCAGAAACTTTTACAGTTTCGACACGAAATAGACAAACAAATCGGCTAAAGTATTAAATCGTCACAGTAAGACCGTAATGGAAAATACTTAAGCAATAAGTTTCTAATATACTTGAAAGAGTATAGTATTCTTTCAAATGAGGACTCCTCCCGGAACACGTCAATTTGACGGTGTGTCCGAACAGGATAAATCGAATTTTGTTGGACATGATAAGGTTAATCATGAGTCACTCTGAGCTACCATTTCCTTCAACGGATAAGCATTTAACAGTGCAACACTTATTTTGAATAAGGTTCCATAATAATCTGTTTGACAGATTACATATTAGATATGAACGAGAAAGAAACCTGGTTTCTCATTCCTGATAATTTGGGTATGTTGGGCATATGTTTGGATGATACCAAACTAGAACCCAAATTGGATAATTGCCAATTGTAGGTTATCCTAGGGAAACCATAAGCATAATGCTTATACAACTCACTAAGAGAATAATGTGATTGTGGCTCACCATGCGGTTTTCCTATGAGGAATACCGATATGCAGTGGTAAGTGGGATGATAGTAAAACTCGATGAAAATTGGAGTAATACTATTCAAGGCACCAAGTCCTTAATGGAACAAAAATAGTTCATCAAGGATGAAACTGTACCAGTAATCTTCGAATACACAAGAACCGCGTAAGTCGGAAAGAGTCAGAAAACAACCTGAGGGATGGGTTTCTGATCTCACCTCATAAAGATGTCTATCTTATTGAGGAATGCCAACTGACTACGTATGAGGAAGTGATACAAGGTATCGACTTCCTATTATGGCAAAGTGCCATATAATCCGAAATGGATTCCATGTATATCAACTATGTTTGGAATACTAGTTGATGTACCGCAAGATATTGTGCCTATTAGTACTATGTAAGTCTTCAAGGAAGACATACATGGAAGGCAACATACCAACATACTAAGCTAGGCTTGTAGTGGAAAGGTATCGTTATCAACATTATGTTGATTACAACAAAACCTGTTACCTGTTGTCACGCTAAATCCATTTGGATAATGCTTGCTGATGCTGCATGTTTCATTTATGAAATATGGCAGCTGAACGGGAAAATCGCTTTCCTGAAAAGGAAACCTTTTGGAGGATGTTTGTAACATCCTGTCTGTTTTGTCGTACCAAAACCAGCAAACAAGGTTTGCAGGTTATTCGATCCATGTTTGGATTGAAGCAAGCATTAGGTTCTTGGAATTATCGCTTTGATGTAATCATAATGGTGTATGATTTAATTCAAAATGAAAATGATTCTTGTGTATATAAGGAGGTTAGTGGGAGCGCATTGACAGTGGTTGTCCTATAAATAATGATAATACATCATTTCTTAGAAATGATATTCCCATAATAATAATCGGCGAAAGCTTGGCTTTCGAGAAAATTCTCAGTAGAATTCTTAGGAGAAACAACCTTTATTCAAGGAATAAAGATCTACTGGGATAGATTTAAAGTTGTTGACACTCTCCGAGAACTCGTATTTTGAAAAATGTACTGACATGGTGTCTCATACGCTTTGAGCATATGGATTCACAAAACAGGCCAATCCATGTGATAGTCACTTGATTGATGTAAAGAACATACTTAGTATCTTAGAGAACTAAGTATGATGTATTATTCTATGGAGAAGGAGAACTTGAAGTGACTGGGATCACTGCTGCAAGTTTCATAACCGATAAAAATGACTATAAGTCGCAAACGGTACTATACAGTTTGAATAACGGAACAATGAGCTGGAAATCTTCCTAGAAAGATATTGTTATCAAATAAACAACAAATGCGGGTTATTGCTGCAGCTGAGGAAGCAATAGAATCCATCTGGGTCAATAAACAAATCTAATTAGATTAGATATAGTTTTGTTAGCAGCTGAGCTAGGCTACAGCGCAGGCTAAAGAATTAATGGTCTCATCAACGATCCAGATACATACTTCGAACATTCATCTGATTCGTTCGGATCATATATCGTGGTGATGTGATGATCGAATAAATCGCATCAGATGATAATCATACAAATCCGCTGACGAAAGCCTTTCCTCAGCAATTTTAGCCAACCGTACATAGTTCGGGTGTAAGACACTCGAGTGACTGGCTATAGGCCAAGTGGGAGATTGTTGGACAGTTATGACCCATAACGTCACTATTTGTACAGATCATGGTGTTGTTGTACAAATTAACTATGTGACAAAAGAGATTGCTCTCTTATCATTTGTGATTAGATCACCCAGATGTATAAATGATTTGAGAATGATATGAGACAGTATCAGTCCACGAAGGATAAATTTTTAAATATCCATAGTCAGAGTATTATCGAGATTGGATATCGATAAATACGTAAAATACTAGTATTACACTTGTGCAAGTTATGAGGGCATAGCGACATAGTTCTCATATATTTGGGTATAGGATACTCATGCAAGTGTAATATGAGGTCGTGTTTTACCGATGGTACGGAAAACAGATTCGCTCTAGATAGACCCCTTCAGAATTCCATTGGTAGTATGACTACGTGTCTATGGAAGTCCGAAATCAGGGTAGGTGTATTTGGTCTTAACCTGAGACTTGCACCGCTTATACTTGCGACAATCAATATACTTTGGTCTAGGTCGTCCAGGGCTTAATCGGTTTCTGTGTACGCTTCCTCTGGGTATATCGAGAATCGTAGTGTGTTGGGTGTGATGTCAAGACGAAAGTATCACTCCAATTATAGTGGAGAAGATGATCGCGCAGGGATACAGAACTGGTTTTCTATAAAGGTTGCAACCGTCGGGATAATATGACTTGGTCATGATTATCCGATAATAAAGAGACTAGTTGCTTGTCATCCGATATATGTTTCGTACGGGGCAGACATTGTACCAGCCCCATGCCTCGCATGTGATCATCTGATACTGGATCGATATGCGCAATATCATGTATACTACGCCTGATATAGATCCTTTATTCATGTAAGGATATTTCTGGAGAATTGGGTAGGCATGGCACTTTGCTAGAGGCCAACCTTATCTTGTAAATCGCTAAAATGTCATACTTGGTACTTACGTGTTCGGAGAGTCCGACGACCTTATTTACCGCCAACATATCCGGGGATCTCATGGGTCGCTTCCCGAAGATTCACCAATGACGTATGACTAGCACTTTAATTAATCTGAGATTAATAAGATGAGAGAGGAAATTAATCTGAGATTAATTGCGGAGATATTTTATCTAGGATAAAATATCATTTAAACAGAGAGAACGATTAATTTGGAATTAATCGGTAAATTAATATATTAGATATATTAAACGAAATTGGATTTCGACGCGGAATTAAAATAATTAATTTGGAATTAATTCGTTAGCGATGTGAATAGTAATTATGCTAGGCATGATTATTTAATTAAATTATATTTAATTACGACGCAACGGAGAAACAGTTAATTTGGAATTAACGAACCCGAGCTTGAGATTATTTACGAGCGCATTCGCATTTCGAATTCGAGTGCGGTACGCAAGTCAAATCAAGCGTCAAATCATTAGTCGCATCAAGCGTCAAATCACTAGTCCTTTCAAGCGTCAAATCACTTGTCACTTTGAGTGATGTGACTTGACAACTTGATTGATTGAGTGACTTGACCACTTGATGGATGTGACTTGATGTGAATAGTGATGTTGGTGGTTGGCTTTGATGGTTTGACTTTTGTAAAGCCAAATTCATGCCAAATGAATTTGAAATTAACAAATGTATATTAGATACACTTTTGGCAACCAACAAACACAATTCTTTCTCTCTCTTTCTCTCTTCATCTCACGCCCATGGAGGCATTTTCTTCACTGTTTTGCTGCAGTAAAACCGTGAATGAGGGAAGCAAAATGCTTGGTTTTTGTGGTGAAAATCAAGAGAGCTAGCACTCCGAGAGACATGCGAAGGTGATAGGGAAGTCCACCCATGAGCCGAGAATCATTTCATGCAAGCTTGGAGCTTGGAACTTGGCTCAAAATTGAAAAATGGAGGACGAAATTCTGCTCACTGCCGAGCAGTCCATATGGGCAGAAAATGAGTTTTGTTCGTTGCCGCATCGCTCAACCACTTGATGTAAGTATTCCGTAACTTCCTCGACTTGTTTTCGCACTTATTTCATGCTTGTTTATTGATCATTGGGACCTTAGCAAACTACAACAATATCAACCTCATTAAATGTTGTAAGCATGCAAATGTATTCTGAGAATCTTTCAAGCGAGTAGCAACTCTTTTCCTAAGCCTTGTCATAGGGACCTATAAATAAGAAAAAAAAATGATATTTTTCAGCATCCTGACCAAGAAGTGGATGTACGGTAAACTCATTAAATGTGTTTTCCAATCATGCATAAATCTCAAACTTACCCATCTCTCCCTTTAATTGGGAGGGAGCTGTGGTTCTGAAGCCATGGGTTTTGAAGGTGGTGAAGAGGCTGCTTTATCCTTCATGACAGGGGCAGCTTCTGCCTTAGGAGTTTTCTTTTCAACCCTTGCCTTTTCTTCAGCGGGTGACGGCTGAGGAGCAGCTTTCTCTGCTGAAGCAGCTTGAGTAGAGCCTTCACCAGATTTTGAAATGACAACAATCTTTGTACCTGGTTCCACAGTTTCACCTTCTTTGGCTATAAGCTACTAATTATTAGAAATAATTAGAAACATTCAAAATAACATTATTCAATCCATTTTTAAAGAGTAAGTAGCAAAGCCAGGATTTACCATTTAAATATTGCTTCGTGATTGAAATATTACCTTTTGAATAACGCCAGCTTCAGGACTAGCCACATCAATTGTCACCTAGAAGTAATATAATCAAATCAGTCTTGAGACTGTATTGGGGCTGTTTTTAACTGAACAGTACGATCTGAAACACAATAGCAGTTCACGCATAAAGGGAATGATTTGGGTAGTAAGTTGGATGCGATTTTGGGTTCAAAATAATCCAAATCTGATCCGTTATTCCGGGGATGTTCGGGGGCTGAAATTTTGTTCAAAACAGAAGCAAAACTTCAGTGAAAAAATTGGTAGTATTCTGCTGTAAAAGGGGAAGGACGAAAATCCTGGGTGCCAAACGTGTTTCCGCTGCACTAGGAAAATGGTTCCTACATCTTTAGGATAGCCTACAAATAGGCACACCTAAAACATGCCTCCAGCTTTATAGTCTTGTTCTTCAGCATATGCGCTAGATGTTAGGATATATTATTGGACAATTATGACCCATAACATCACTATTTGTACAGATCATGGTGTTGTTGTACAAATTAACTATGTGACGAAGGAAATTTCCCTTTTATCATTTGTAATTGGATTACCAAGATACATAAATGATAAAAGTCCTTATGATTAGTTCCAGATTAAGATGATATGAGACAGTATCAATCCATAAAGGTTTAATCATTAAATATCCCTAGTCGTAGTATTATCGAGACTGGACATCGATAATATGGAATAGACTAGTATTGCACTTGTGCGCGTTGTGGGAGCATAACGACACAGTTCTCATATGTTTAAGTATTGGATACTTATGCAAGTGCGATATGAGGTTGTGTTTTACCGATGGTACGGAAAAAAAACTTAGCTCTGGATAGACCCCGCGGAATCCCATTGGTATTATCTATGTGTCTATGGGAGTCCGCTTCAGGGTAGGTGTATTTGGTCTTAACCTGAGACTTGCACTGCTAATACTTGCGACACTCAATATATACTTTGGTTTTGATCATCCAGGGCTTTAACAGGTTCTGTGTACGCCTCTTCTGGGTATATTGAGAATCGTAGTGTATTGGGTGTGATGTCGAGATGGAAGTATCACTCCAGTCATAGTGGAGATGATGATCACGTACGACACGGAACTGGTGCTCTTATATGCTGCAGCTATCGGGATATTATGACAAGGTCATGTTTATCCGATTATAGAGACTAGTTACCAGAAATCCGACATGTGCTTCGTACGAGGCAGACACATTCCCAGCCCCAGGCCTAGCACGTGACATCTGATACTGGATCGACATAAACATATACTTTGTATACTACGCCCGACATAGATTGTATATTCCTGTAAGAATATTTCTAGAGAATGGGTAGGCATGGCGCTTTGCTAGAAACCCCTTGTCTTGTAAATCGGTAAAAATGTAGTACTACTAGGTACGTACTGTTTGGATAGTCCGAGGACCGAATTTGCGACCAACATATCCGGGGATCTCATGGGTCGCTTTCCGAGATTCACCGATGACGTATGACTCGCCCTTATTAATCTGGGATTAATTAGATGAGAAGAGAAAATTAATCTAGGATTAATTATAGAGATATTTTATCTAGGATAAAATATATTAATTATAGAGAGAGAACGATTAATTTGGAATAATCGACAAAATAATATATTTGATATATTATACGAAATTGGATTTCGACGAGGAATTAAAATAAGATTTTAATTCGGACAAATGAGTTAATTTAAAATTAATTTGTTAGCGACGTGAATAATGATTTTGCGAGGCATAATTATTTAATTACGTCGCAACGAAAAATTCGTTAATTTGGAATTAACGAACCCGAGCTCGGGAATATTTGCGGGCGCACTCGCATTACGAATTTAAGTGCGGCCCACAAGTCACATCAAGTGTCAAATCACTTGTCACTTTGAGTGATGTGATGCTAGTCACTTTGAGTGATGTGACAACTAGTCACTTTTAATTTGAGTGATTGATATGAGTTGTTGGATAAATTAAAGCCATTTACCTTTATTTGATTTTTGGTATTTGACTTTTGAATTAGTGTATTAGATACCTTATCATCCAACCACCAAAAACCAACACATTATATCTCACACTCGTCTCCTCTCTCATGGCCTCAAGGCCATTTTCTTCTTCATTTTTATGCTCAAAGCTGAGAATGGTAAGAAGTGCAAGGGAAATTTTACGGTAAAATTTCCGGAGTGCTAGCACGCTTACGGAGTCGTATGATGGGGATAGGGAAACCCACCTGTGGGCATGGAATACACATCACAAAGCTTGGAGCTTGAGATCATCCATGGCCGAAAATTGGAGCACAAAAATCAGTCCAAATGCCGAGAGTTCAAGGAGCTTCAAAGGGCATAAAAAGTTTTCATTGTTCCTCGCATTGCCTCAACCGATCACTGTAAATATTCCGCAACTTCTTTGAGTATTCGTACATGAATTTCCTTGCTTAAAATGATCCTTGGGACCTTAGAGAAACCCAACAATGGTATTAGAGCCATTTGAGCATGAAATTTAAACTTTGGGTTAAAATTGGGTAAATTGAATTTGAGCATGATTTGATAAAATTCTTTGATTGAGTATGCTTGAATGATGTTTAATTGAATTTGGATATGATCAATTCATGAAAATTGATTGGATCAATTTTGCCCAAAATCTAGGCTTGGCCGAGAGTTTGCTTGCCCTAAATTCATGGTGATTTTTTGTTTTTTGATTCATTGGATGAGTTGAAATCATTGGGGGAAAGTTGATTTAGGATTCAATTGGATGAATTTGGAATTGGACTAAAATCCCCTAATTGCCGTGAATGTTAAAGCATGGAAAATGATTGATTTTGATTTAAATGTGTTGGACATGTTTTGATCATGATGAGCATAATTAAGTGTACAAATTTGTGTTTGGAAATGTTAATTTGGGTAATTAATTATGACTTACACTTTTGTTAATTAAGTTATAAATTTGGGTTTGGTAATTTAATTAATTTGGCCTATTTTGGAAATTGGGCTTTAAAAGTTGTAATTGGGCTTATTGGGCTTGGTTGTACCAAGATTGGTTTAGGCAAATTGGTTGGATCCAATTGGGCCCAAAACCATTTCCATAAAGTCCAATTATGACTAATGGACCTTTAACTTTAATTGGGCCTAAATTGGTTTCTTGGCATATAAGGGTGATTCCTTTAATGGGCTTTGGTAATTGGTTTGATCCAAGTTGACCAAAAGTCCATGCCTTAAGAAATTAATTGAAAGCCCATTGGACTTTAATTATATTAACATTGGATGTTAATCGGGCTTTGAGACCCGTAACGGTTAGATTTAGAATCTAAGTTGTAAAGGTTTATTTATAAAGTGTATTATTTAATTTGGAATTAAATAAATAAATGAGTATTAAATACATATTAATTTGGATTTAATGTTGTAGTTTAATTTAATTCAAAAATTCATATTTTGAGTACTTGTTCGCAAAACGAGTTTGACTCGCCCAAAATCAAATCGTTGTTTGAACATTGGATGATCATTAATATTCAGATGAATTAATTGAATTAGATTGATTGATAACATGCTTGTGTGAATACATGAATGCGATGCATGAATAATGTATATCGGATGGATATTAGATGGGTGAGGCAATTTGAAATTATTGTAATAAATTTAGAATTTTATTATTGGACCTGTGTGTCCAGCCTATTACTCCTTACTCTGTGTATTGCTCTTCTCACCTATTCCCCTAAATGTAAATGAGGTTCTTTAGAAGTGTTATGTAACGGGTAGAAGTAATTCTTGTGCTGGCGGGAGAGAGGAAATTGAGAGATTTGTTCTAGGAATAATATGTTAAGTATACATCCGCATATCATTATTATTTTATTTAAGCACCTTATTATGTGTTTAGAATGCATGTTTAAGGGTGTATGATGATGAGACATTATTAAAGATAATAAATTGGTTCCAATTTACGCGAAAAACCCTAAAACATATTAAGCGTTTTTCTTTCCATTGAGTGATTCTTACTCAAGATCCAAGATTGGAACTGGTTTGTTGGCAAAGTCAAGACCTTTGTCCGTCGAGGATGTGTTTGAATCATGAAGGCTTTGTTCCATATCGGTGTCTTGTCCAAGTTGTGATTTGTTGGCCAAAGTCAAGATCACTTCTTGTCCATCGACATTGATTACGAAGCTTTCCAAGGTCAATGGTTTCGCTTAACTGGGATCATTAAATTTGTTGTGCCAAGCCAAGGCTTAGTTGATTCAGAGGAAAAAGGTTAAGGAATATATTGGATATATGGCAATATAAGATATATGTTTCGGACTTGGATGTCCACCTACTGGATCTAGGAATTGGATGGGATCCAATTGATCTTAGAGATCTACCTAGTTAAGTATATACAATTTGTTGGCCAAAGTCAAGATTGTGTGTTAATTTAACGGATCCTAGCCCACTAGAAACTAGGTTTCCCGAAGTACTCAACTGAGGGTTAGAGGCTCACCGAAAATTAGTGGGAGGCAAGTATTGATTTGCAATTTCGTTTAGATACTTACCATACGCGTGTTGAGTTTTATCTAGGTCCCAAGATCAAATCAAGACATGAAATAATGAGTGAATACATCAACGGAGGTAGCGGAATACTCACATCGATCGGTTGAGTCGATTTGGAGACGATTCGAAGCCAAAATGCCCACTGCATTAGGCGCCACTGCAGCAGTCCATTCCCTTGCAAAACAGAATTTTGAGATGGCAAACGGAGCTCCAAGCTGTCCGACGGATCCCGCTAATGGCTATGGTGAACCTCCCTACCACCTTCGCAAGACTCGTAAGTGTGCTAGCACTTGAATTTTCACCATGAAAACCACTCTTGCTTCCCTATTGTTCACGTTTTTGGCTTGAAAACCAGTGAGCAAAATGCCTCCAAGGGCGTGAGAGAAGAGAGCAAAAGAGAGAGAAAGAAAGTGTTATTAGTTGGAGAAAGTATTTACCAATGCCTTTATATATTTTCAATAAAGAAATATATTAAAACAATTACAATTTGATTTAATTAAACCAAAAGTAAATGTTTTTCCCTCCAAACACTATTCCAACAACTCACATCACTATTCACATGTCACTTTAATAAAGTGATGTGATATAAGTCCATCAATCAATCAATCACTCATATCAATCAATCAAATGTCATATCACGCAAAGTGACGTTTGATTTGACGCTTGATGTGATGAATGACTTGACGTTTGATTTGACGCTTGATGTGACTTGCGTCGGCCGCACTCGATTCTAAATACGAATGCGCTCGCAATCACACTCGGGCTCGGGTTCGCTAATTCCAAATTAACGATTTTTCCGTCGCGTCGCAATTAAGTGATTACGCCTAGCGAATTCACTATTCACGTCGCTAACGAATTAATTCTAAATTAATTCGTCGCCCGAATTAAAATCTAATATTTTTAATTCCGCGTCGAAATCTAATTTCGTTTAATATATCGAATATATTAATTTAATCGATTAATTCTGAATTAATCGTTATCTCTCTCTAGATGATATTTTATCCTAGATAAAATATCTCCGTAATTAATCCTAGATTAATTTTCTCTCTCTTCTATATAATCCCAGATTATTCAAGAGTGCGAGTTGTGCGTCATCGGTGATTATCGGGAAGCGACCCATGAGATCCCCAGATAAGTTGGCTATAAATACGGTCGTCGGTGTATCCGAATCACGTACGTACCAAGTACTACGTTTCTACCGATTTACGAGACAAGGTCGACTCCTAGCAAAGCACCAAGTCTCTACCCAATTCTCCGGACATATCCTTTTAAGAATATTTAGATCTATATCAAGCGTAGTATACTAATGTATTGTGCGTATCGGTCCAGTATCGGATAGTCACGTGCTAGGGCTGGGGCTGGATAAGTGTCTGCCCCGTCCGAAACACATATCGGTGTCTGGACTAGTCTCTATAATCGGATATTCATGACCTGGTCATAATATCACGATTGGATGCGCATCACTTAAGAGCACTAATACCGTATCCTGCGTGACATCATCTCCACTATGACTGGAGTGATACTTCAGTCTCGACATCACACCCAATACTCTACGACTCTCTGATAACCCAGAAGTGGTGAACACAGAACCGGTCAAAGCCCCCAACCACCAAAACCAAAGTTTATCGATTATCGTAAGTATTAGCGATGCAAGTCTCAGGTTAAGACTATAACACCTACCTTGATTTCGGCCTCCCATAGACACCTAGTCAAAATACCAATGGGATTCCGAAGGGTCTATCCAGAGCGAAGCTGTTTCCCGTACCATCGGTGAAACACGACCTCCTACGCACTTGCATAAGTCTCCCAACACTTATATATATGAGAACTATGCCGTTGTGCTCTTACAACGCGCACAAGTGCAATACTAGCCTATTCTGCATTATCGATGTCCAGTCTCGATAATACTACGGTTGGGATATTTAATGATTAATCCTTCGTGGACTGATACTGTCTCATATCATCTCAATCCAGGAACTAATCATAGGGACCTCTCTTCATTTATATATCTATGGTGATCTAATCACAAATGATGAGAGTGCAATTTCCTACATAGTTAATTTGCTACAACAACACAATGATCTATGCAAATAGTGACGCTATGGGTCATATTATCCAACAATCTCCCACTTGGCACGTAGCGAGTCACTCAAGTGTCCAACACTTGAACTATGTACGGTTCGCTCAAATTACTGAGGAAAGGTTTTCGTCAGCGGATTTGTTCCGATTATCGTCTGACGCGATTTATACGATCATCACATCGCCACGATGTATGATCCGAACGAATCAGATGATATAGAAGTATATATCTGGATCGTCGATGAGACCTTTAATTCCTTAGCCTGTGCTGACGCCTAGTTCAGCTGCTAACAGAACTATATCTAATCTAATTAGATTTTGTTCGATCCAAATGGCTTCTTTGCTGCCTCAGCTGCAGCAATAATCCGCATTTGTTGTTTATTCGGCAACAGTTATCTTGCTTGGAGATTTCCAGCTCACTGTCCCGTTATACAAACTTTATAGTACCGTAGTATTTAATTGTTTGGAAACTTGCAGCAGTGATCCCAGTCACTTCAAGTTCTCCTTCTCCATAGTTTAAGACAAACCTCTTAGTTCTCTCAGATACTAACAGATGTTCTTAATCTTAATCCGGTGACTATCTCTTGGATTAACCTGATCGTGACTCCATATGCTCGAAGCGTATGAGACACCCTATCAAGTACATTTTAAATGTACAATTTCCCAGAGAGTGTTAACAACTCCAAATCTATCCCAGTAGTCTTTATTCCTTGAATAAGGTTGTTACTCCCCAGAATTCTACGGAGAGATTTCTATGAAAGAATATCTATGAAAGCCAAGCTTTCAACAATGCTATATGGGAATTTCACTGTCAGTGCGCTCTCCCACTAACCTCCTTATATACACAAGAATTATTTCGTTTTGAGTCAAAATCATAAACCATTATGATTATTTCAAAACGATAGTTCCAAGAACCTTATGCTTGTTTCAATCAAACATGGATCGAATAACCCGCAAACCTTGTTTGTCGGTTATACAAAATCGTCAGAATGTTATAACATTCTCCAAAAGGTTTCCTTTTCAGGAAAGCGATTTTGATTTGTAACTGACACATTTCATAAATGAAATATACAGTTATCATCAAGCATCTTCAAATGGATTTACCATGGCAACAGGAAAAAGGTTGAACCGTTATTAACACAATGTTTGATAACGATACCTTTCCGTCAAAAGCCTAGCTTTGTACGTTGGTATGTTGCCATCCATGTATGTCTTCCTTGAAGACGTGTAATGTACCATAGGCACAATGCCTTGTGGTACAACACTAGTATCCAAAATAGTTGTTATACATGGAATCCATTTCGGATTCATGGCACTTTGCCATGATAGGGAGTCGATACCTCGTATCACTTCCTCAAAACGTAGTCGGATGGTACACCTCCATAAGATTGACATCTTTATGAGGTTAGATCAGAAACCCATACCCTAGGTTGTTTTCTGACTCTATCCGATCTACTAGTTTCTTGTGTATTTGAAGATTAATGGTATAGATTCATCATAGATGAACTATTTGTGTTCCATTAAGGACTTCGTGCCTTAACAGTTACTTACTCCGATTTTCATCGAGTATCACTATCCTCCCACTGACCACTGCATATCGGTATTCCTCTCAGGAAAAACCGCATGGTGAGCAACAATCATATTGTTCTCATGTGGAGATTTATAAGTACTATACTTAAGGTTTCCCTTAGGATAACCTATATTGGCACTTATCCAATTTGGGTCTTTTAGTTTGGTATCATCCAAACGTCATTGCTGGCATACAAATTATCAGGAATGAGAAACCTCGTTTCTTCCCTGCTCATATCCTATATGACATCTGTCAAACAGATTTATATGGAACCTTATTCTAAATAAGTTTTGCATGTTAATACATATCCTATTGAAGGAAAACAGTAGCTCAGAGCGACTCGTGATAAACCTTATCATGTCCAACAAAATTTGGTTTTTGTTCGGACACACCGTCTAACTGACGTGTCTCGGAAGGAGTCCTCATATGAAAGAATACCGTACTCTTTCATTTACATATGAAACTTACTGCTTAAGTATTTTCCATTACGGTC
Source organism: Zanthoxylum bungeanum (assembly GCA_019454045.1). Classification (NCBI taxonomy): domain Eukaryota; kingdom Viridiplantae; phylum Streptophyta; class Magnoliopsida; order Sapindales; family Rutaceae; genus Zanthoxylum; species Zanthoxylum bungeanum. Next base: position 48,851 of record SKCR01018440.1, on the reverse strand, counting down.
TAACCGTGGCGGAATAATAATAGCCGATCTGTTAATTTACTTCGTGTCGAAACTTCAAAAGTTTCTGATCTGTGTTCTTCAAAAGAAACACATAACCACAACGTAATGCCACATTCGTTAAGGTCACGAAATATTCATGTTCACATCTAGCCTAGCTAGATATGGGCCCACTAACTTCACCATGAATAGGGCTAACAGATCGGTGGCCCTTTTACTATTACCAAGTAAATAGTATTTTAGGTATTTAACTAATAAACTAGATTCGTAGACCTTATTTGAATAGTCAAATCAGTCCTAGTACCCACTCTTCAAAAGTGTGGATATACGAGTCTTGTTTAATTGTGTCCCAGACAACAATGCCACAAATAAGTCTCTATTGATCAAATCAATTTGAGCTATTTATTTGTCATTTTTATATGTTTGAGACTTTATTATATTCAAAATATAAATTCTGTTATTCACATCTAATGTGTTTATCTCAGTCATCTTTATATAATAAAACACTTAGTGTTCTAAATATAAAGGTTTTATCCGCAATGGATTAAACGCTGATATAGAGATAATGTCTCTAGTCAAACTAGTTACATTATAACAGTTCCTAATTTAAGTACATACCCAAAGGATAGTTCCTAAACTTAGGTATCTACGGTCGAAACAGCGACTTTCGTCCCGTTTCCGATTTGCAGAGAAATCTCGGCTTGAAGTCAGTATCCAGCTCATAGCTGATTCTGAACATCAATACATATATTTTATGTACCATACTAAGTATTTAAAATCCAATTTCAATACTAGTAGTGAACATAACTTTGACAAATATTTTTTAAAGTTAGAGCCTCGCCCCTTCTTTAATTCCTTGGTGTCTTCCATATCCAAATGGTAGTCACTTTGGGATATGTCAATTATCTTTTCAATATTTCACAAACCTTTGGCCAAGCCTTGGGTTTCGGAATATCGAAACGATATGCACCTTGTGCTACATGCCCAATTACAAACTTTGACTTTTCTCCACTAGAATAGTCAAATCAATTCTCTAAGAATTTATTAATTGTAATTTTAATACTTTTAATCTAAAGATAGATTTATTATAAGTATATTAATTAAGCACTAAAGTCATCATCACATAATCTTCCAAAGATTTTATGCTCTACTATTTGCTTAATTATGGGCTTAGTCATAATAAGTTATTTTATCAAATAAATTAACCTATTATTAATTCCCAATGAAAATTAAATCATTTAAAACATTTTCCAAGGATTATATATTTAAATATTCAACTTTTTCAATTCTTTCTTGATTTCAATAGTCCAACTATTTAATCAATTTTAATAAGGTACTATTTATTATAATGATTACAATAATCCAATTATTTAATCAACTATAATTTTAATATTGATTACTATAATCCATTATAAAATCACTGTCATTTTAATTCAATTATATTGATTACTATAATCTAATTATAAAATCAACTATATATGAATGAGTTTGTATATAGTCCAAGTATATAAATTTTTAAAAACAACGTAAAATATTGACGAATGATATTGTTTGAGCGCGTATGGCGAGTAATTGAACGAATGTTGCAAATTCAATACTTGCCTCCCACTATTTTTCGTCGAGCCTCTAACCCTCTGTGGAGTACTCGGGAAACCGTGTTTCCTAGTGGGCTAGGATCCTGTTTAAATAACATACAACCTTGACTTTGGCCAACAAGCTGTATGCTACTTAACCAGGTAGATCTCACAGATCAATTGGATCCAATCCAATTCCCAGATCCGGTTAGGTGGACATCCAAGTCCTAAACATATTACTTATGCCAATGTATCTAATACATTTTCTAACCTTATCCTCCGAATCATCTAGGCCTTGGCTTTGGCACAACAACCTAATGACTCCAGTTAAGCGGGACCCATTGACAAGGAAAGTTTCGTAATCAATGTCGTTGGACAAGAAATGATCTTGACTTTGCCAACAAATCACAACTTGGACAAGACACCGATGTGGAACAAAACCCTCATGATTCAATACATCCATATTGACAAGGTCTTGACTTTGGCAACAAACCAATGCCAATGGATCTTGAACAAGAATCATTCAATGGAAGGATAATCGCTTAATATAAAACGAGGGTTTTTCGCGTGCAAATTGGCTACCAATTTAATTATCTTTGTTAGGTCTCATCATCATACACCTTAAACATGAGTATGAAATAAAATAATAATGATATGCGGATGGATACTTTACACATTGATCCTAGATCAAATCTCTCCCTTTCTCACTCAAGCTAGCACTTGTACTACTTCTACCCGTTACACTACACTTCTAAGAAACCTCATATGCATAGAGGGGAATAGGTGAGAAGAGAATACAAGAGAATAGAGGTGATAAGGCTGGACACCAAGGTCCAATTTAATAAATCGAATTTATTACAACAATTTCTAAAATTGCCCACCCATCTAATTCCATCCGATATACATTATTCATTCAACACAACCATGTATTCACACACATAAGCATGCTATCATCAATCTAATCAAATTAATTAATCTGATAATTAAGTGATCATCCAATGTTCAAACAACGATTTGATTTTGTTCGAGTCAAACTCGTTTTTGCGAATAAGTACTTAAAGTACGAATTCATGAATTAAATTAAACTACATCATTAAATCTAATTTAACATGCATTAATACTAATTCACTATTCAATTCCAATTAAATATTACACTTTTATTTAATAAACCTTTTACGATTTAAATTCCAAATCTAATCGTAACGTGTCTCAAAGACCGATTGAACGTCCGGCGTCAATTCAATTAAAGTCCAATGGGCTTTTGATTGATTTCTTAAGGCGTGGACTTTTGGTCAACTCGGGTCAAACCGATAACCAAAGTCCAATCCGGGATTTACCCCATAAGCCCATAAATCAATCTTGGCCCATTAGGCCCAATCAAACTTTAAAGGTTCATTAAGTCGCAATTGGGCTTAACGGAAGTGGTTTGGGCCCAATTGGATCCAATCCATTGGCCTAAACCAACTTTGTACAACAAGCCCAATAAGCCCATTTACAACTTTAAAAAGCCCAAATCCAATTCAAGGCCCAATTAATTAAATTCAGAAACCAATTTCATAATCTAATTAACCTAAAGTGCATTACATGATCAATTAACTAAATCAACATTTCTAAAACACCATATTAGTCCAATTAATCATGCTTGATTCATTATCATATGTCAAACACACAAATTGAAAAATCAAACCCATTTACATGCTTAAAGGTCTCGGCCAAAAGAGGGATTTTGTGTCCCGATTCGGTTTCAATCCAATCAAACCTACAATCGACATTAAATCAACATCCTAAATGATTTCATACACATCCAATGTCACAAAATCAAAATTACCAAGACATTAGGGCATATACACACATTCGGCCAAACTAAAGATTTGGGGGTTTTTGTCCAATTCGAAATCCAATCCAATTCGATTCAAATTAACGTCAACCTAATCGATTCTAACTCATCAAATGAATTAAAAATCAAAATTCCAAGAATCCAAAATCCTCACACACATTCGGCCAAGGTGAATAAATTGGGGAAAATTATTCCAAATGAATTTTCAAAAATTGATCCAACCAATATGCAATTAAACATGTTATAAAGCATACTCAAACAAACAATTATTCAAATCATGCTCAAATCACATTTACCCAAATTTTAAATCCCTAAAATTTCATGCTTGCAACCTTAGCTCTAGATGCCATTGTTGAGTTTTATCTAGGTCCCAAGATCAAATCAAGACATGAAATAATGAGTGAATACATCAATGGAGGTAGCGGAATACTCACATCGATCGGTTGAGTCGATTTGGAGACGATTCGAAGCCAAAATGCCCACTGCATTAGGCGCCCACTGCAGCAGTCCATTCCCTTGCAAAACAGAATTTTGAGATGGCAAACGGAGCTCCAAGCCTCGTCCGATGGATCCCGGCTCATTGGTGAACCTCCCTACCACCTTCGCAAGACTCGTAAGTGTGCTAGCACTTGAATTTTCACCATGAAAACCCACTCTTGCTTCCCTTATTGTTCACGTTTTTGGCTTGAAAACCAGTGAGCAAAATGCCTCCAATGGCGTGAGAGAAGAGAGCAAAATGAAGAGAAAAAAATGTGTTATTAGTTGGAGAAAGCATTTACAAAAAATGCCTTTATATATTTTCAATAAAGAAATATATTAAAACAATTACAATTTGAATTTAATTAAAACCAAAAAGTAATGTTTTTTTTTCCCTCCAAACACTATTCCAACAACTCACATCACTATTCACATGTCACTTTAATAAAGTGATGTGATGTAAGTCCATCAATCAATCAATCACTCATATCAATCAATCAAATGTCTATCACTCAAAGTGACTTTGATTTGACACTTGATGTGATGAATGACTTGACGTTTGATTTGACACTTGATGTGACTTGCGTCGCCGCACTCGAATTCTAAATATGAATGCGCTCGCAATCACACTCGGGCTCAGGTTCACTAATTCCAAATTAACGATTTTTCCGTCGCGTCGCAATTAAGTGATTACGCCTAGCGATTCACTATTCACGTCGCTAACGAATTAATTCTAATTAATTCGTTCGCCCGAATTAAAATCTAATTTTAATTCCGCATCGAAATCTAATTTCGTTTAATATATCGAATATATTAATTTAATCGATTAATTCCGAATTAATCGTTATCTCTCTCTAGACGATATTTTATCCTAGATAAAATATCTCCGTAATTAATCCTAGATTAATTTCTCTCTCTTCTATATAATCCCAGATTATTCAAGAGTGCGAGTTGTGCGTCATCGGTGGATTATCGGGAAGCGACCCATGAGATCCCCGGATAGTTGGCTATAAATACGGTCATCGGTGTATCCGAATCACGTACGTACCAAGTACTACGTTCTACCGATTTACGAGACAAGGTCGACTCCTAGCAAAGCACCAAGTCTACCCAATTCTCCGGACATATCCTTTTAAGAATATTTAGATCCATATCAAGCGTAGTATACTAATGTATTGTGCGTATCGGTCCAGTATCGGATAGTCACGTGCTAGGGCTGGGGCTGGATAAGTGTCTGCCCCGTCCGAAACACATATCGGATGTCTGGCAACTAGTCTCTATAATCGGATATTCATGACCTGGTCATAATATCACGATTGGATGCGCTTCACTTAAGAGCACTAATACCGTATCCTGCGTGACATCATCTCCACTATGACTGGAGTGATACTTCCGTCTCGACATCACACCCATACTCTACGACTCTCTGATAAACCCAGAAGTGGTGAACACAGAACCGGTCAAAGCCCCCAACCACAAAAACCAAAGTTTATCGATTATCGTAAGTATTAGCGATGCAAGTCTCAGGTTAAGACTATACACACCTACCTTGATTTCGGCCTCCCATAGACACCTAGTCAAAATACCAATGGGATTCCGAAGGGTCTATCCAGAGCGAAGCTGTTTCCCGTACCATCGGTGAAACACGACCTCCTATCGCACTTGCATAAGTCTCCAACACTTATATATATGAGACTAGCCGTTGTGCCCTCACAACACGCACAGTGCAATACTAGCCTATTCCGCATTATCGATGTCCAGTCTCGATAATACTACGGCTAGGGATATTTAATGATTAATCCTTCGTGGACTGATACTGTCTCATATCATCTCAATCCAGGAACTAATCATAGGGACCTCTCTCTCATTTATATATCTATGGTGATCTAATCACAAATGATGAGAGTGCAATTTCCTTATTACATAGTTAATTTGCTACAACAACACAATGATCTGTGCAAATAGTGACGCTATGGGTCATATTATCCAACAACGCGCTCATTTCATTATTCGTCAAAATATACAAACGTTTTTTAATTAAACAGTTGGACTGTATTCAAGCTAATTCAATAAATAGTTGATTTTATAATTGGATTAAGTAATCAATATAATTGAATTTAACCAATTAAAAGTATAGTTGATTATATAGTTGGACTATAGTAATCATTATATTCATATGTAACTCAAATCATTGATTAAATAGTTGGACTAATAGAATCAAGATAAAATTGAAAGATTGAGCATTTAAAACATAATCTTGGAAGAAAATATATTTAAATGTTTAATTTTCAGATTAGGAATAAAACCTCAGGATAGTCTTGAGAATCGAGAAGATATTTTATTTGATAAAATGACATCTCGAGCCTAAGCCCAGAGTTAAGCAAATAGTAGAGCATGATCTTTGAAGATTCATGTGATGATAACTTTAGTGCTTAATCTGTTATGCTTGCCATAATGACTCCTTGATTTCGTCGTCATAACTAAGGATTAGATCTTTAAAAACCATGATGTTGAAATTGAAGGATCATCATATGTCTATACTTAGATTTTAGAAGCATTAATTGCAATAGAAAACTCTTGGAGAGTTAATGGCTATGCTCAAGGAGACAAAGCCAAAGTTTGCAAAAGGGCAAGAAGCGCAAGGCGTATCTTACTTCAATATCCCAAAAGACCAAGGCTTGGCTAAAGGCTTCTGGGGTGTAGAAAAGGGCAAAGGCAAAATCATCACTATCTTCTAGAAAGACAAATGACATATCCCAGAATGTCTGCCTAAACTGTGGCAAACGGGGTAACTGTATCATGACTGCCGTATGGACAAGGAAGACATAAAGGAATAAAAGAAAGGGCAAGGCTCTGACTTCAAATATGTTTGTAATAAACATGTTCACTACTAGTATTAGAAATAAATTTTAGATACTAGATAGTGGTACATAAATATATGTACTGATTTGCAGCATCTGCTTACTAGCAGGATACTGACTTCAGATGAGATCGCTCTGCGAATCGGAAATGAGACGAGAGTCGTTGTTTTAACTGTAGAAACCTAAGTTTAGGAACTACCCTTCGGGTGTGTACTTAAATTAGGAAACTGTTAAATGTACCTAGTTTGACTAGAAACATTATCTCTATATCGAGTATAACTCATTACGAGTATACCTTTATATTCTAGAACACTAAAGTGTTTTATTTTATAAATATGATATGAGATAAACACATTAGATGTGAATAACAATATTTATGTTTTGAATATAAATAAATCTCAAACATATGACATGACAAACTAATAGCTCAAACTGATTTGATCAGATAAGACTTATTTATGGCAGTGTTGTCTGGGACACATTAAACAAGACTCGTATATCCACACTTTTGAAGAGTGGATACTAGGATGGATGTGATTCTATTCAAATGATGTCTACGAATCTAGTTTATTTTGGGCAATGTGCCTAAAATACCTTTTACTTGGTAAAAGTGTAAGTGCCATCGATCTGTTAGCCATAGTTCATAGTGATGTAAGTGGGCCCATATCTAGCTAGGCCAGCGGTGGATAGAATACTTCGTAACCTTTACGGATATGGCATTGTTAGACAAAATGACCCATAGCGTCACTATTTGCACAGATCATTGTGTTGTTGTAGCAAATTAACTATGTGACAAGGAAATTGCACTCTCATCATTTGTGATTAGATCGCCATAGATATATAAATGAAGATAGGTCCCCATGATTAGTTCCTGGACTGAGAATGATATGAGACAGTATCAGTCCCGAAGGATTAATCATTAAATATCCCTAGCCGGAGTATTATCGAGACTGGACATCGATAATGCAGAATAGGCTAGTATTGCACTTGTGTGCGTTGTGAGGGCACAACAGCATAGTTCTCATATATATAAGTATTGGATACTTATGCAAGTGCGATAGGAGGTCGTGTTTCACCGATGGTACGGGAAACAGCTTCGCTCTGGATAGACCCTTCGGAATCCCATTGGTATTATGACTATGTGTCTATGGGAGGCCGAAATCAAGGTAGGCGTGTATAGTCTTAACCTGAGACTTACATCGCTAATACTTACGATAATCGGTAGACTTTGGTCTTGGTGGTACAGGGCTTTAACCGGTTCTACGTACACCACTTCTGGGTTTATCAGAGAGTCGTAGTGTATTGGGTGTGATGTCAAGACGGAAGTATCACTTCAGTCATATGGAGATGATGTCACGCAGGATACGGTATTAGTGCTCTTAAGTGATGCGCATCCAATCATGATATTATGACAAGGTCATGAATATCCGATTATAGAGACTAGTTACCAGACATCCGACATGTGCTTCGGACGGGGCAAACACTTATCCAGCCCCAGCCCTAGCACGTGACTATCTGATACTGGGCCGATACGCACAATACATTTGTATACTACGCTTGATACAGATCTTTATATTCTTAAATGGATATGTTCGGAGAATTGGGTAGACTTGGTGCTTTGCTAGGAGTCGACCTTGTCTCATAAATCGGTAGAACGTAGTACTTGGTACGTACGTGATTCGGATACTCCGACGACCGTATTTACTGCCAACTTATCCAGGGATCTCATGGGTCGCTTCCCGATAATGCACCGATGACGCATAACTCGCACTCATTAATAATCTGGGATTATATAGAAGAGAGAGAAAATTAATATAGGATTAATTACGGAGATATTTTATCTAGGATAAAATGTCGTCTAGAGAGAGAGAACGATTAATTCGGAATTAATCGATTAAATTGATATATTCGATATATTAAACGAAATTAGATTTCGACACGGAATTAAAATTAGATTTTAATTCGGGCAAACGAATTAATTTAGAATTAATTCGTTAGCGACGTGAATAGTGAATTCGCTAGGCGTAATCATTTAATTACGACGCGACGGAAAAATCGTTAATTTGGAATTAACGAACCCGAGCCCGAGTGTGATTACGAGCGCATTCGTATTTCGAATTCGAGTGCGGCGACGCAAGTCACATCAAGCGTCAAATCATTCGTCACATCAAGCTTCAAATCAAATGTCACTTTGAGTGATGTGATTGATTGATGTGATTGAGTTGATTGATGGATTGACTTACATCACATCACTTTATTAAAGTGACATGTGAATAGTTGATGTAAGTTGGTGTAATAGTGTTTGGAGGGAAATATTTATTTTTTGGTTTTAATTAATCATTTGGTAAATGTTTTTATATAATTTTTATGAAAAATATATAAGCTTTTGGAAAAACTTTTAACATTCTATTACACTATTTTTCATCTCTCTCTCTCACCATTTTCTCTCATCTTCTTCACGCCAAAATGAAGAAATATTTACTGGTTTTGAACCAGTCCAGGCGTGAACTTAAGGGAAGCAATGAGTGATTTTCTTGTTGAGAAATCAAGTGTTAGCACACTTGCGACTATTGTGAAGGTGTTAGGGAGGTTCACCCATGAGACGAGACTCATCCGATGAAGTTTGGAGCTTCAAAATGAGACCCGAAACTGCCCAAACCAGTGAAGTGGACTGCTACAGTGGCGCCACCAAAACAGTGAGCTTTATGGCTTCAATCGTCTTCAAATCGACTCAACCGTCCGATGTAAGTATTCCACTATCTTCGTTGGTGTATTCACGCATTATTTCATGTCTTGTTTGATCTTGGGACCTAGATAATAACCAACAATGGCATCAAGAGCTTAGGTTCAAGCATGAAAAATGTAGGGCTTAAAATTGGGTATTTTGGATTTGAGCATGATTTTATGAAATTGGATGATTGAGCATGTTTAAATGTTTTGTTTATTGAAGATTGATTTGATCAATTTCAAGAAAATGTGTTTGGAACAATTTTCCCTAATTTGATGGTGTTGGCCGAATGTATTGTTGATTTGGAATCCATGGAATTTTTGATTTTGGTTCATTTGATGAGTTGGAATCATGTTGGATGATGTTAATTTAAGATTGAATTGGATTTAATTTTAAATTGAACAAAAACCCTAAATTCTATATGTTGGCCGAATTGCCTATGCCCTTTAATGTCTTGGATTTTGATTTTTTGGACATTGGATGTGTATGAAATCATTCGGGAAGTTAATTCGATGTCGATTGTGGAATTAATTAGATTAAATTCAAATCGGACAAAATTACCTTCCTTGGCCGAGAGCATTAAAAGCATGTAATGGGTTTGATTTTTCAATTTGTGTGTTGGACATATGATAATGAATTGAGTATGATTAATTGGACTGATTTGATGTTTTGGAAATGTTGATTTAGGTGATTAATCATATTTACACTTTAGGTAATTAAATTGCTAAATTGGATTTATGTAATTTAATTATTTGAGGCCTTAAAATTGGATTTGGGCTATTAAAGTTGTTATTGGGCTTGTTGGGCTTTGTTGTACAAAGTTGGGTTTAGGCCAAATAGATTGGATCCAATTGGGCCCAAAACCACTTCCGTAAAGCCCAAATGCGACTTAATGAACCTTTAAAGTTTAATTGGGCCTAATGGGCCAAGATTGATTTATGGGCTTATGGGGTAAATCCCGGATTGGACTTTGGTTATCGGTTTGACCCGAGTTGACCAAAAGTCCACGCCTTAAGAAATCAATTAAAAGCCCATTGGACTTTAATTAAATTGACGTTGGACGTTAATCGGTCTTTGAGACACGTTACGATTAAATTTGGAATTTAAATCGTAAAAGGTTTATTAAATAAAAGTGTAATATTTAATTTGGAATTGAATAGTGAATTAGTATTAAATACATGTTATATTGGATTTAATGATGTAGTTTAATTTAATTCAAGAATTCGTACTTGAGTACTTATTCGCAAAAACGAGTTTGACTCGAACAAAATCAAATCGTTGTTTGAACATTGGATGATCACTTAATTATCAGATTAATTAATTTGATTAGATTGATTGATAGCATGCTTATGTGTTGTTGTGTTGAATGAATAATGTATATCGGATGGATATTAGATGGGTGGGCAATTTTAGAAATTGTTGTAATAAATTCGATTTATTAAATTGGACCTGCGTGTCCAGCCTTATCACCTTCATTCTCTTTGTATTCTCTTCTCACCTATTCCCCTCATGTAAATGAGGTTTCTTTAGAAGTGTAGTGTAACGGGTAGAAGTAATACAAGTGCTAGCTTGAGTGAGAAAGAGAGAGATTTGATCTAGGATCAATGTAAAGTATCCATCCGCATATCGTTATTATATATTATCATACTCGCTTTATTATGTATTTAGAATGCATGTTTAAGGGTGTATGATGATGAGACCTTAACAAAGATAATTAAATTGGTAGCCAATTTGCACGCGAAAACCCCTCATTAACTATCAAGCGTTTATTTTCCTTCCATTGAGTGATTCTTGCTCAAGATCCGAGATTGGCAGGGGTTGCTGGCCAAAGTCAAAGCCCTTCCGTCAAAGAGTGCTTGAATCACGAGGCTTTGGTTCCATATATGTTTGGGACTTGGAAGTCCCTACTGGATCTAGGAGTTGGATGGGATCCAATTGATCTTCGAGATCTACCTAGTTAATTATCATACAATTTGTTGGCCAAAGTCAAGATTGTGTGACATTTAATGGATCCTAGCCCACTAGGAAACACGGTTCCCGAGTACTCGACAGAGGGTTAGAGGCTCGACGAAAAATAGTGGGAGGCAAGTATTGAATTTGCAACATTCGTTCGAATACTCGCTAAACGCGCTCATCTATTTTTACTCGTCATATTAATCAAAAGTATTAGTTGGACTAATATTTTATGTTGTTTAAAAATATATATAATTGGACTATATACAACTCATTCAATATATAGTTGATTTTTTAATTAATTGGATAGTAATCAATATAGTTGAATTTAAAATAAGTTGATTAAATAAATGGATTATTGTAATCATTATAATAAATAGTACCTTATTAAATTGATTAAATAGTTGGACTATTGAAATCAAGAAAGAATTGAAAAGTTGAATATTTTAAATGATTTAATTTTCAATTGGGAATTAATAATAGGTTATTTATTTGATAAAATAACTTATTATGACTTAGCCATAATTAAGCAAATAGTGGAGCATAAAATCTTTGGAAGATTTATGTGATGATGACTTTAGTGCTTTATTTAATATACTAATCATAAATCTATCTTAGATTTAAAGTATTAAATTGCAATTAATAATTCTTAGAGAATTGATTTGACTATTCTAGTGGAGAGAAGTTAAAGTTTGCAATTGGGCAAGTTGCACAAGGTGCACATCATTTCGATATTCTAAAACCCAAGGCTTGGCCAAGGTTTGTGAAATATTGAAAAGATAATTGACATATCCCAAAGTGACTACCATTTGGATATGGTAGACACGAAGGAATTAAAGAAAGGGCGAGGCTCTAACTTTAAAATATTTGTCAAAGTTAGTTATGTTCGCTACTAGTATTAAAATAGATTTTAAATACTTAGTATGGTACATAATATATGTGTATTGATGTTCAGAATCCGCTCTGTGCTGGATACTGACTTCAAGCCGAGATTTCTCTGTGAATCGGAAACGGGACGAAAGTCGCTGTTTTGACCGTAGATACCTAAATTTAAGAAATACCCTTAGGGTATGTACTTAAATTAGGAACTGTTAATGTAACTAGTTTGACTAGAGCATTATCTCTATATCAGTGTTTAATCCGTTACGGATAAAACCTTTATATTATAGAAAACTAAGTGTTTTATTATACAAAGAAGATGACACTGAGATAAACACATTGGATGTGAATAACAGAATTTATATTGAATATAATAAAATCTCAAACATATAAAAATGACAAATAAATAGCTCAAATTGATTTGATCAATAGAGACTTATTTGTGGCATTGTTGTCTAGGACACAATTTAAACAAGACTCGTATATCCACACTTTTAAAGAGTGGGGTACTAGGAGATTTGACTATTCAAATAAGGTCTGCGAATCTAGTTTATTAGGTAAAGTACCTAAATACTATTTACTTGGTAATCGTAAAAGGGGCCACCGATCTGTTAGCCCTATTCATGGTGAAGTTAGTGGGCCCATATTTAGCTAGTCTAGAGATGTGAACCTGAATATTTCGTGACCTTAACGGGATTGTAGCATCACGTTATGGTTATGTGTTTCTTTTGAAGAAAACACAGATCGGAGACTTTTGAAGTTTCGACACGAAGTAAATAAAACAGATCGGCTATAGTATTATTCCACCACGGTAAGACGTATTGGAAAATACTTAGCAGTAAGTTTCATATGTACATGAAAGGTACTGTATTCTTTCATATGAGGACTCCTCACGAGACACGTCAGTTAGACGGTGTGTCCGAACTAAAACCAAATTTTGTTGGACATGATAAGGTTTATCACACGAGTCGCTCTGAGCTACTGTTTCCTTCAAAGGATATGTATTAACAGTGCAAAACACTTATTTAGAATAAGGTTCCATATAAATCTGTTGACAGATGTCATATAGGATATGAGCAAGGAAGAAACGAGGTTTCTCATTCCTGATATTTGGGTATGCCAGACATAACGTTTGGTTGATACCAAACTAAAAGACCCAAATTGGATAAGTGCCAATATAGGTTATCCTAAGGGAAACCTTAAGTATAGTACTTATAAATCCCACATGAGAACAATTTGATTGTTGCTCACCATGCGATTTTCCTGAGAGGAATACCGATATGCAGTGGTCAGTGGGAGGATAGTGATACTCGATGAAAATCGGAGTAGTAATACTGTTCAAGGCACGGAGTCCTTAATGGAACACAAGCAGTTCATCAATAATGAATCTGTACCATTAATCTTCAAATACACAAGAACTTCGTAGATCGGATAGAGTCAGAAAACAACCTAGGGTATGGGTTTCTGATCTAACCTCATAAAGATGTCAATCTTATGAAGGTATATCCACCGACTACGTTTTGAGGAAGTGATACGAGGTATCGACTCCCTATTATGGCAAAGTGCCATGAATCCGAAATGGATTCCATGTATAATAACTATTTTGGATACTAGTTGTTGTACTACAAGGCATTGTGCCTACTGGTACATTAAACTTCTTCAAGGAAGACATACATGGAAGGCAACATACCAACGCACAAAGCTGGGCTTTTGAAGGAAAGGTATCGTTATCAACATTGTGTTAATAACGGTTCAACCTTTTACCTGTTGCCATGGTAAATCCATTTTGAAGATGCTTGAAGATAACTGTATATTTCATTTATGAAATGTGTCAGTTGTAGATTAAAATCGCTTTCCTGAAAAAGGAAACCTTTTGGAGAATGTTTACAAACATTCTGACGATTTTGTATAACCGACAAACAAGGTTTGCGGGTTATTCAATCCATGTTTGGATTAATGCAAGCATAAGGTTCTTGGAACTTCGTTTTGAAATAATCATAATGGTTTATGATTTGACTCAAAACGGAATAATTCTTGTGTATATAAGGAGGTTAGTGGGAGAGCGCACTGACAGTTAAATTCCCATATAGCAATTGGTGAAAAGCTGGCTTTATAGATATCTTTCAATAGAAATTCTCCGTAGAATTCTGGGGATTAACAACCTTTATTCAAGGAATAAAGATCTACTAGGATAGATTTGGAGTTGTTAACAAACTCTCTGGGAAATTGTACATTAAAATGTACTTGATATGGTGTCTCATACGCTTCGAGCATATGGAGTCACAATCGGGTCAATCCAAGTGACAGTCACTAGATTGAAGTCAAGAACATCTGTTAGTATCTTAGAGAACTAAAGATGCTGTCTTAAACTATGGAGAAGGAGAACTTGAAGTGACTAGGATCACTGCTGCAAGTTTCCAAACAATTAAATACTACGGTACTATAAAGTTTGAATAACGGGACAGTGAGCTGGAAATCTTCCAAGCAAGATAACTGTTGCCGAATAAACAACTAATGCGGATTATTCTGCAGCTGAGGCAGCAATATAAGTCTTTTGGGTCGAAAATAAATCTAATTAGATTAGATATCGTTCTGTTAGCAGCTGAGCTAGGCGTCAGCACAGGCTAAGGAATTAAAGGTCTCATCGACGATCCAGATATATACTTCTATATCATTTGTACGTTCGGATCATACATCGTGGCGATGTGATGATCGTGCAAATCGCATCAGACGATAATCAAACAAATCCGCTGACGAAATTCTTTCCTCAGCAATTTGAGCGAACCGTACATGGTTCGGTGGTGTGGGACACTTGAGTGACTGGCTATGTGCCAAGTGGGAGATTGTTAGACAAAATGACCCATAGCGTCACTATTTGCACAGATCATTGTGTTGTTGTAGCAAATTAACTATGTGACAAGGAAAATTGCACTCTCATCATTGTGATTAGATCGCCATAGATATATAAATGAAGAGAGGTCCCCATGATTAGTTCCTGGACTGAGAATGATATGAGACAGTATCAGTCCCGAAGGATTAATCATTAAATATCCCTAGCCGGAGTATTATCGAGACTGGACATCGATAATGCAGAATAGGCTAGTATTGCACTTGTGGCGTTGTGAGGGCACAACGACATAGTTCTCATATATATGAGTATTGGATACTTATGCAAGTGCGATAGGAGGCGTGTGTTCACCGATGGTACGGGAAACAGCTTCGCTCTGGATAGACCCTTCAATCCCATTGGTATTATGACTATGTGTCTATGGAGGCCGAAATCAAGGTAGGTGTGTATAGTCTTAACCTGAGACTTACATCGCAATACTTACGATAATCGGTAGACTTTGGTCTTGGTGGTACAAGGGCTTTAACCGGTTTCTGCGTACACCACTTCTTGGTTTATTAGAGAGTCATAGTGTTGGGTGTGATGTCAAGACGGAAGTATACACTTCAGTCATATTGGAGATGATGTCACGCAGGATACGGTATTAGTGCTCTTAAGTGATGCACATCCAATCGTGATATTATGACCTGGTCATGAATATCCGATTATAGACTAGTTACCAGACATCCGACATGTGCTTCGGACGGGGCAGACACTTATCCAGCCCCAGCCCTAGCATGTGACTATCTGATACTGGGCCGATACGCACAATACATTTGTATACTACGCTTGATACAGATCTTATATTCTTCTTAAATGGATATGTTCGGAGAATTGGGTAGACTGGTGCTTTGCTAGGAGTGACCTTGTCTCATAAATCGGTAGAGAACGTAGTACTTGGTAGGTACGTGATTCGGATACTTCGACGACCGTATTTACTGCCAACTTATCGGGGATCTCATGGGTCGCTTCCCGATAATGCACCGATGATGCATAACTCGCACTCATTATAATATGGGATTATATAGAAGAGAGAGAAAATTAATCTAGGATTAATACAGAGATATTTTATCTAGGATAAAATATCGTCTAGAGAGAGAGAACGTTAATTCGGATTAATCGATTAAATTGATATTTTCGATATATTAAACGAAATTAGATTTCGACGCGGAATTAAATTAGATTTTAATTCGGGCAAACGAATTAATTTAGAATTAATTCGTTAGCGACATGAATAGTGAATTCGCTAGGCGTAATCATTTAATTACGACGCGACGGAAAAATCGTAATTTGGAATTAACGAACCCGAGCCCGAGTGTGATTGCGAGCGCATTCGTATTTCGAATTCGAGTGCGGCGACGCAAGTCACATCAACGTCAAATCATTATCACATCAAGCGTCAAATCAAATGTCATTTGAGTGATGTGATTGATTGATGTGATTGAGTTGATTGATGGATTGACTTACATCAATCACTTTATTAAAGTGACATGTGAATAGTGATGTATGTAAGTTGGTGTATTAATAGTGTTTGGAGGGAAATATTTATTTTTTGGTTTTTATTAATCATTTGGTAAATGTTTTAATATATATTTTTATGAAAAATATATAAAGCTTTTTGGAAAAACTTTTAAAATTCTATTACACTATTTTTCATCTCTCTCTCTCACCATTTCTCTCATCTTCTTCACGCCAAAATGGAAAGAAATATTTACTGGTTTTGAACCAGTCCAGGAGTGAACCTAAGGGAAGCAATGAGTGATTTTTCTTGTTGAGAAATCAAGTGCTAGCACACTTGCGACTATTGCGAAGGTGTTAGGGAGGTTCACCCATGAGACGGGATCATCGACGAAGTTTGGAGCTTCAAAATGAGACCCGAAACTGCCCAAACCAGTGAAGTGGACTGCTGCAGTGGCGCCACCAAAACAGTGAGCTTTATGGCTTCAATCGTCTTCAAATCGACTCAACCGTCCGATGCAAGTATTCCGCTATCTTCGTTGGTGTATTCACACATTATTTCATGTCTTGTTTGATCTTGGGACCTAGATAATAACCACATGCATCGCGTTATGGTTATGTATTTCTTTTGAAACACCAATCGAAAACTTTTAGAGTTTCGACACGAAGTAGACAAATAGATCGGCTAAAGTATTAAAACTGTCACGGTAAGACCGAGATGGAAAATATTTAAGCAATAAGTTTCTCGAATACTTGAAAGAGTACGTATTCTTTCAATGAGGACTCCTCCTGGAACACGTCAATTTGACGGTGTATCCGAACAGAGAAACCGAAGTTTGTTAGACATGAAAGGTTAATCATGAGTAGCTTTGAGCAACCATTTTCCTTTAAGGGATACACATTAAACAGTGCAAAACTTCTTTTGAATAAGGTTCCATGTAAATCTGTTTAACATACTTCATATTATATATGAACAGGAAAGAAACCGGGTTTTCTCATTCCTGATAATTTGGGAATGCTAGGTATATGTTTGGATGATACCAAACTAGAACACAAATCAGATTAGTGCCTAATTTGTAGGTTGTCCTAAGAAACCAAGTATAGTACTTATACAACTCATAAGAGAAAAATTTAATTGTTGCTCTCCATGCGGTATTCCTAAGAGGAACACCTATATACATGGTAAGTGGGAGGATAGTAAAACTCGATGAAAATCGGAGTAATACTCCTCTAGGTACCAATTCCTTAATGGAACACAAACAGTTCATCAAGGATGAACCTGTACCATAATATTCAAATACACAAGAACTGCGTAGTTGGAGAGAGTCAGAAGACAACTTGGGAGGTATGAGTTCCTGATCTCACCTCATAAAGATGTCAATCTTATTGAGAAAATTAACTACGTATGAGGAAGTGATACAAGGTATCGACTACCTATTATGGCCAAGTGCCATAATATTCGAAATGGATTCCATGTATACCAACCAAGTTTGGACACTGGTTGTTGTACCGTAAGACATTCTGCCTGTCGGTACTATAAAGGTCTTCAAGGAAGACGTACATGAATGGCAATAAATGTATTAAAGCTAGGCTTATACAGAAAGGGTATCGTTATTAACATAATGTTGATTACGACGAATCCTTTTGCCTGTTACCATGGTTAAATCCATTTGGATAATGCTTGCTGATGCTGCATGTTTCATTTATGAAATATAGCAGCCGAACGTCAAAATCACTTTCCTTAAACGGAAAACTTTTGGAGGATGTTTATCAACATCCTAACGGTTTTGTCGTACTAAAAAAAGCAAACAACGTTTGCAGTTAATTCGATCTATTAATGGATTGAAGCAAGCATTACGTTCTTGGAACTAAATCGTTATTGATGTAATCATAATGGTATATGATTTAATTCAAAATGAAAATGATTCTTGTGTATATAAGGAGGTTGTGGGAGCGTACTGACAGTGAATGTCCTATATAATGATGATATATCATTTCTTGGAAATGACATTCCCATATTACATTCGGTGAAAGCTTGGCTTTCATGAAAATTCTCCGTAGAATTCTTAGGAGAGACAAACTTTATTCTAGGAATAATGATCTACTGGGATAGATCTAAAAGTTGTTGACACTCTCCGAGAACTCGTACATTAAGAAATGTACGTGACTTGGTGTCTCATACGCTTTGAGTATATGGAGTCACAATCAGGACAATACAAGTGATAGTCATTGGATTGAAATTAAGAACATCATTCAGTATCTAAGATGAACTAAGGATGTTGTCTTGTACTATGGAGAAGGAGAACTTGAAGTGACTAGGTTCACTACTGCAAGTTTCCAAATCGACAAGACGACTATAAGTCGCAAAATGGTACTATCAAGTTTGAATAACGGAACAGTGAGCTGGAAATCATCCAAGCAAGATACTGTTGCCGAATAACAACAAAAACAGAACTTTGCTGCAACTGTCGCAGTAAAAGTAGCATTTTAGATCTAAATAATTCTAATTAGATTAGATATAATTCTGTTAGCAGCTGAGCTAGGCTACAATATAGGCTAAAGAATTAACGGTCTCATCAACGATCCGATATGTACTTCATATGGTTTCATCTGATTTGTCGGATCATACATCATGGCGATGTGATGATCGAATAAATCGCATTAGATGATAACCTTATAAATCCGCAGACGAAAGCTGTTTCTCAGTAGAAGTTTGAGCCGCCCGTACGTAGTTCAGGTGTAAGACACCTGAGTGATTGGCTATAGGCCAAGTGGGAGATTGTTGGACAATTATGACCCATAGCATCACTATTTGTACAGATCATGGTGTTGTTGTACAAATTAACTATGTGACGAAGGAAATTATCCTTTTATCATTTGTAATTGGATTACCAAGATATATAAATGATAGAAGTCCTTATGATTAGTTCCGGATTGAGATGATATGAGACAGTATCAATCCATAAAGGTTTAATCATTATTATCCCTAGTCGTAGTTTTATCGAGAATGGGCATCGATAATGCGGAATAGACTAGTATTGCACTTGTGCGCGTTGTGGGAGCATAACGACACAGTTCTCATATGTTTAAGTATTGGATACTTATGCAAGTGCGATATGAGGTTGTGTTTTACCGATGGTATGGAAAACAGCTTCGCTCTGGATAGACCCCGCAGAATCCCATTGGTATTATGTCTTTGTGTCTATGGGAGTCCGCTTCAGGGTAGGTGTATTTGGTCTTAACCTGAGACTTGCACCGCTAATACTTGGGACAATCAAAATATACTTTGGTTTTGGTCGTCCAGGGCTTTAACAGGTTCTGTGTGTGCCTCTTCTGGGTATATTGAGAATCATAGTGTATTGGGTGTGATGTCGAGATGGAAGTATCACACCAGTCATAGTGGAGATGATGATCACATAGGATATGGAACTGGTGCTCTTATATGCTGTAGCTATCGGGATATTATGGCAAGGTCATGTTTATCCGATTATAGAGACTAATGACCAGAAATCCGACATGTGCTTCGTACGGGGCAGACACATTCCCAGCCCCAAGCCTATCACGTGACATCTGATACTGGATCGACATACACATATACTTTGTATACTACGCCTAACATAGATCGTATATTCCTTTAAGAATATTTCTGGAGAATTGGGTAGGCATGACGCTTTACTAGAAGCCAACCTTATCTTATAAATCGGTAAAAACGTAGTACTAGGTACGTACGTGTTCGGATAGTCCGAGGACCGGATTTACTGCCAACATATCCGGGGATCTCATGGGCCGCTTCCCGAAGATTCACCGATGACGTATGACTCGCACTTTATTAATCTGGAATTAATTAGATGAGAGAGAGAAAATTAATCTGGGATTAATTACAGAGATATTTTATCTAGGATAAAATATTAATTATAGAGAGAGAACGATTAATTTGGAATTAATCGATAAAATAATATATTCGATATATTATACGAAAATGGATTTCGACGCGGAATTAAAATTATATTTTAATTTTGGCAAATGAGTTAATTTAGAATTAATTCGTTAGCAACGTGAATAATGATTTTGCTAGGCATAATTATTTAATTACGTCGCAACGGAAAATTCGTTAATTTGGAATTAACGAACCCGAGCCCAGGAGTGCTTGCGGGCGCACTCGCATTGCGAATTTAAGTGCGGCTCATAAGTCACATCAAGCGTCAAATCACTTGTCACTTTGAGTGATGTGATGTCTAGTCACTTTGAGTGATGTGACAGCTAGTCACTTTTGATTTGAGTGATTGATATGAGTTATTGGATAAATTAAAGCCATTTACCTTAATTTGATTTTTGGTATTTGACTTTTGAATTAGTGTAATAGATACACTTATCTCCAACCACCAAAAAACCAACACATTCTCTCTCACACTCTTCTCCTCTCTCACGGCCTCAAGGCCATTTTTTTCTCCATTTTTATGCTCAAGCCGAGAATGGTAAGAAGTGCAAGGGAAATTTTACGGTAAAATTTTCAGAGTGCTGGCACGCTTACGGAGTCGTATGATGGTGATAGGGAAATCCACCCGTGGGCATGGATACACATCACAAAGCTTGGAGCATCCATGGCTGAAAATTGAAGCACAAAAATCAGTCCAAATGCCGAGAGTTCAAGGAGCTTCAAAGAGCATAAAAAGTTTTCGTTGTTCCTCTCATCGCCTCAACCGATCACTGTAAGTATTCCGCAACTTCTTTGAGTATTCGCACATGAATTTCCATGCTTGAAATGATCATTGGTACCTTAGAGAAACCCAACATATATGCCCTAGAGCATCATGTATTGTAAACAGAATTATTTATTGAAATAAAAGCTGCATTATTCATTTATCAAAATTATTTGATTCAATTCACATATTGTAAATTGTCTTGTTACACTTGATTACTCATGTGTTTTAAGAACTTAGTGTTGGACAATTATGACCCATAGCATCACTATTTGTACAGAACATGGTGTTGTTATACAAATTAACTATGTGACAAAGAAAATTGCTCTTTTATCATTTGTGATTGGATCACTAAGATGTATAAATGATAGAAGGTCCTTATGATTAGTTCCAGATTGAGATGATATGAGACAATATCAATCCATAAAGGTTTAATCATTAAAAATCCCTAGTCGTAGTATTATCGAGATAGGACATCGATAATGCGGAATAAACTAGTATTACACTTGTGCGTGTTGTGGGAGCATAACGGTATAGTTCTCATGTATTTGGGTATTGGATACTCATGCAAGTGTAATATGAGGTTATGTTTTACCGATGGTACGGAAAACGGCTTCGCTCTGGATAGACCCCTCAGAATTCCATTGGTAGTATAACTATGTGTCTATGGAAGTCTGAACCATGGTAGGTGTATTTGATCTTAACTTGAGACTTGCACCGCTAATACTTGCGACAATCAATATACTTTGGTTTTGGTCATCCAGGGCTTTAACCGGTTCTGTGTATGCCTCTTCTGGGTATATTGAGAATCGTAGTGTATTGGGTGTGATGTCAAGATGGAAGTATTACTTCAGTTATAGCGGAGATGATGATCACGTTAGATACGGAACTAGTACTCTTAAGTACTGCAGTCATCGGGATAATATGACTAGTCATAGTTATCCGATTATAGAGACTAGTTACCAGACATCCGACATGTGCTTCGTAAGGGGAAGACATATTCCCACCCCAGGCCTAGCACGTGACATCTGATACTGGATCGACATACACATATACTTTGTATACTACGCCTGACATAGATCTTATATTCCTTTAAGAATATTTCTGGAGAATTGGGTAGGCATGGCGCTTCTCTAGAAGCCAACCTTGTCTTGTAATCGGTAAAAATGTAGTAGTAGGTACGTACGTGTTCGGATAGTCCGAGAACCGGATTTACTGCCAACATATCAGAGGATCTCATGGGTCACTTCCCGAAGATTCACCGATGACGTATGACTCGCACTTTATTAATTTGAGATTAATTAGATGAGAGAGGGAAAATTAATCTGGGAATAATTACAGAGATATTTATCTAGCGTAAATATTATTTAAAGAGAGAGAACGATTAATTTGAAATAATCGATAAAATAATATATTCGATATATTAAACGAAATTGGATTTCGACACGGAATTAAAATCGGATTTTAATTCGGGCAAACGAGTTAATTTAGAATTAATTCGTTAGCGATGTGAATAGTAATTTTGCTAGGCATAATTATTTAATTAAATTTGATTTAATTACGTCACGGCGGAAATTCGTTAATTCAGAATTAGCGAACCCAAGCGTGAGAGTGTTTGCAGGCCCACTCGCATTTCGAATCAAGTGGGGCCCACATGTCACATCAACCATCATATCACTTGTCAACTTTAGTCACTTTGATTGATGGAAGTAGATGAGATATGATGCTTGAGTGTGAAACACTCTAAAGTGAAAACATGAAAGACATATATCATTATTTTAATAATTGGTATTTGACTTTTCATTTAGTGTATTAGATACAAAACTCACACTTCTCTCTCCCTAACACACACATTCGGCCAATGGGCCTCTTTTTACTTCTCCCTTATTCGGCCATTGTGGCCATTTTCTTCTCTCCAAACCGTGAGCGTAGGGTTCATTATCTTGATGATTTTGTTGCAAAATCAAGAATGCTAGCACACCAAGGTGATAGGGAAACCTACTTGTGATCTTGGAATCACCATTTGAGAAGCTTGGAGCATAGAGCATACTTGGAGGTGATGACCGAAAATTTGTAGGACAAAAACCAGTAAATGCCGTGAGTTCAAGTAGCTTCAAATGGCATAAAAATATTTTTATTGTTCCCCACGTCGTAAAAGCCGATCGTTTTAAGTATGATTCCGCCATGCTTTTACGAGTATTCACATATATGTTTCTATGCTTGATTTGATCCTTGGGACCTTAGAGAAACCCAACAATGGTATCGAGCCACTTGAGCATGAAACTTGAACTTAAGGTTAAAATTGGACAAAATTAATTTGAGCATGTTTGAGTGTGCTTAAATTATGATAACATGGTGTTATGCATTGTCAATTTGATGAATTTTGAATTGGATAAATTTTCCCCAAATACATTAGCTTGGCCGAATGTGTAGTATTGCCCTAAGTCATGGTATTTTTTGATTTTGATCATTGGATGAGTTGGAATCATTGGGAAAATGATTGATTTTTGATTCAAATGTGTTGGACATGTGTTGATGATGATGAGCATAATTAATTTTACAAATTTGTGTTTTGGAAATATTAATTTGGATATTAATTATGGCTTACACTTTTATTAATTAAGTTATAAAATTTGGAATTTGGTAATTTAAATAATTGGGTCTATTTTAGAAATTAGGTTGAAAAGTTGTAATTGGGCTAAATGGGTTTGGTTGTACCAAATGGGTTTAGGGTAAATTGGTTGGATCCAATTGGGCCCAAAACCATTTCCATAAAGTCCAAATATAACTATTGGGCATTTAAAGTTTAATTGGGCCTAATGGGAATAAATTGGTTTCTTGGCATATAAGGGTGATTCCTTAAATGGGCTTTGGTATTTGGGTTTGACCCAAATGACCAAAGTCAATGCCTTAAGAAATTAATTGAAGGCCCATTGGACTTTAATTAATTAACATTGGATGTTAATCGGGCTTTGAGACCCGTAACGATTAGATTTAGAATCTAAGTCGTAAAGGTTCATTTATAAAGTGTAATATTTAATTTGGAATTGAAGAAATGAATTAGTATTAAATACAAGTTAAATTGGATTTAATGTTGTAGTTTAATATAATTCAAGAATTCGTACTTTGAGTACTTATTCGTAAAACGATTTTTACTCGCGCAAAATCAAATCGTTGTTTGAACATTGGATGGTCATTAATATTCAGATTAATTAATTGGATTAGATTGATTGATAACATGCTTGTGTGAATACATGAATGTGATGCATGAATAATGTATATCGGATGGATATTAGATGGGTGGGGCAATTTTGGAAATTGTTGTAATAAATTTAGAATTTATTAATTGGACCTTCGTGTCCAACCTATTACCTCCTTACTCTTTGTATTTCTCTTCTCACCTATTCCCCTCATGTAAATGAGGTTTCTTTAGGTGTTATGTAATCGGGTAGAAGTAATACTTTTGCTAGCTGAAGAGATGAAATGGAGAGATTTGTTCTAGGAACAAAATGTGTTAAGTATCCATCCGCATATCATTATTATATTTATTTATACGCGCCTTATTATGTTTTTTTTAGAATGCATGTTTAAGGGTGTATGATGATGAGACCTTAACAAAGATAATAAATTGGTTGCCAATTTACGCGAAAAACCCTCAAAATATATTAAGCGTTTTTCCTTCCATTGAGTGATTCTTACTAAAGATCCAAGACTGGCACTGGTTTGTTGGCCAAAGTCAAGACCTTTGTCCGTCACAGATGTGTTTGAATCATGAAGGCTTTGTTCCATATCGGTGTCTTGTCCAAGTTGTTATTTGTTGGCCAAAGTCAAGATCACTTCTTGTCCATCGACATCGATTACAAAGCTTTCCAAGGTCAATGGGTTCTGCTTAACTGGGATCATTAAGTTTGTTGTGCCAAAGCCAAGGCTTAGTTGATTCAGAGGAAAAAAAGTTAGGGAATATATTGGATATATTGACATATATAAGATATATGTTTCGGACTTGGATGTCCACCTACTGGATCTAGGAATTGGATGGGATCCAATTGATCTTAGAGATCTACCTTGTTAATTATCATATAATTTGTTGGCCAAAGTCAAGATTGTGTGTTATTTAAAGAGATCCTAGCCCACTAGGAAACTACGTTTCCCGAGTACTCAACAGAGGGTTAGAGCCTCGTCGAAAAATAGTGGGAGGCAAGTATTAGATTTGCAATTTTGTTTAGATACTTTCCATACGCGCACATTTCATTTTTCGTCAAATAAATTAATATATTAGTTGGACTAATATTTAATGTTGTTTTAATTAAACAGTTAGACTGTATTCAAACTATTTCAATTAATAGTTGATTTTATAATTGGATTATAGGAATCAATATAATTGAATTTAATAATTTAAAGTATGGTTGATTATATAGTTGGACTATAGTAATCATTATATACAAATGTACCTGAAATCGTTGATTAAATAGTTGGACTATTAGAATCAACATAAACTGAAAGATTAACGTTTAGAACATAATCCTGGGTGAAAATTTTTTTAAGCGGCTTTATTTTTCAGATTGGGAATAGTACCTTAGGATAGTCCTAAGAACCGAGAAGTTACTTTATTTGATAAAAGTGACGTCTTGGGCCTAATCCCGGAGTTAGGCAAATAGTAGAGCATGATCTTTGGAAGATTGAATGTGATGATAACTTTAGTGCTTAATCCGTTATCCTTGCTATAAAGATTCCTTAATTTCGTCGTCATAACTAAGGATTAGATCTTTAAACCATGATGTTGAAATTGAAGGATCTTCATAGATCTATACTTAGATCTTAGAAGCATTAATTGCAATAGAAAACTTTTGGAGAGTTAATGGCTATGCTCAAGGAGCTAAAACCAAAGTTTGCAATAAGGCAAGAAGTGCAAGGCGCATCTTACTTCGATATCCCAGTAGGCCAAGGCTTGGCCAAAGACTTCTGAGGTGTAGAAAAGGGCAAAGGTAAAATCATCACTGTCTTCTAGGAAAACAAAAGGACATATCCCAAGATACTGCCTAAACTATGGAAAACGGAGTTATTGGAAGCGTGAATGCCGTATGGACAAGGCAGCCATAAAGAAATTGAAGACGGGCAAGGCTCTGACTTCAAATATTTTTTGTCATAAACATGTTCACTAATAGTATTAAAATTGGATTTTATATACTAAATGTGATACATAAATATATGTACTGATTTGCAGCTTCTGCTGATAAGCAGGATACTGGGTTCAGATGAGATCGCTCTGTGAGTCGGAAATGGGACGAGAGTCACTGTTTTAACCGTAGATACCTAAGTTTAGGGACTACCATTCGGGTGTGTACTTAAATTAGGAAACTATTACAATGTAACTAGTTTGACTAGAAACATTATCTCGATATCGAGTATAAGTCGTTGCGAGTATACTTTTAAATTCTAGAACACTAAAGTGTTTTATTTTATAAAGATGATATTGAGATAAACACATTAGATGTGAATAACAGTATTTATATTTTGAATATAAATAAATCTCAAACATATAACATGACAAACAAGTAGCTCAAACTGATTTGATCAGATAAGACTTATTTGTGGCAGTGTTGTCTGAGACATATTAAACAAGACTCGTATATCCACACTTTTGAAGAGTGGATACTAGGACGGATTTGATTCCATTCAAATAAAGTCTACGAATCTAGTTTATTGGGCAAAGTGCCTAAAATACATTTTACTTGGTAAAAGTGTAAGTGCCACCGATCTGTTAGCCCTCATTCATAGTGACGTAAGTGGGCCCATATTTAGCCAGGCTAGAGGTGGATAATGAATATTTTGTGACCTTTACGGATGTGGCATCGCGTTATGGTTATGTGTTTCTTTTGAAACATAAATCGAAATCTTTTAGAGTTTAGACACGAAGTAGACAAACAGATCGGCTAAAGTATTATTTCGTCAAGGTTAGACCATGATGAAAATACTTAAGCAATAAGTTTCTCACATAACTGAAAGAGTATAGTATTCGTTCAATGAGGACTCCTCCTGGAACACGTCAATTTGAAGGTGTGTCCGAACAGAGAAACCAAATTTTGTTAGACATGATAAGGTTAATCATGAGTCGCTCTGAGCTACCATTTTCCTTCAAAGGGATAAGCATTAAATAGTGCAATACTTATTTTTAATAAGGTTCCATAAAAACTGTTAGACAGAATTCATATTACATATGAATAGGAAAAAACTAGATTTTCTCAATCCTGAAGATTTGGGATGCTAGACATACATTTGGATGATACCAAACTGGAACCCAAATCATATAAGTGCCTAATTTTAGGTTATCATAGGGAAACCAAAGTATAGTACTTATACATCTCACAATAGAACAATGTAATTGTTGCTCACCATGCAGTTTTCCTAAGAGGAATACCTATATGCAGTGGTAAGTGGGAGGAAAGTAAAACTCGATGAAAATCAGAGTAATACTATTCTAGGCACTGATTTCTTAATGGAACACAAACAATTCATCAATGATGAATCTGTATCATAATCTTCGAATACACAAGAACTGCGAAGTTAGAGAGAGTCAAAAGACAACCTGGGAGGTATGGGTTTCTGATCTCACCTCATAAAGATGTCAATCTTATTGAGGAATACGAACTAACTACTTAAAAGGAAGTGATACGAGGTATCGACTACCTATTTATGGTAAAATGCCATAACGTCCGAGATGGATTCCATGTACATCAACTAAGTTTGGACACTAGTTGAAGTACCACAAGGCATTGTGCCTATAGGTACTAAAAGTTCTTCAAGGAAGACAGGCATGGAAGGCAACATACCACGTACTAAGCTAGGCTTGTAACAAAAGGGTATCGTTATCAACATTGTGTCGATTACGACGAAACCTTTTACCCGATGCCACGGTAAATCCATTTGGATAATGCTTGCTGATGCTGCATGTTTCATTTATGAAATATGGCAGCAGAACATCAAGATCGTTTTCCTTAACGGAAACTTTTTGGAGGATGTTAATCAATGTCCTAATGGTTTTGTCCTACCAAAACAAGCAAACTGGGTTTGCGAGTTAATTCGATCCATGTATGGATTGAAGCAAGCATCATGTTCTTGGAACAATCGTTTTGATGTAATCATAATGGTTTATGATTTAATTCAAAACGAAAATAATTCTTGTGTATATAAGGAGGTTAGTGGGAGCTCACTGATAATGAATGTTCAATATAATGATGATATATCATTTCTTAGAAATGACATTCCCATAAAACAATCGGTGAAAGCTTGGCTTTCATGAAAATTCTCCGTAGAATTCTTGAGAGAAACGACCTTTATTCTAGGAATAAGGATCTACTGGATAGATCTAAAAGTTGTTGGCACTCTCCGAGAACTCGTACATTGAAAAAAATGTACGCGACCTGGTGTCTCATACGCTTTGAGCATATGGAGTCACAATCAGGCCAATCCAAGTGATAGTCCTTGGATTGATGTTAAGAACATCCTTCAGTATCTTAGAACTAAGGATGCTGTCTTAAACTATGGAGAAGGAGAACTTGAAGTGACTGGGATCACTGCTACAAGTTTCCAAACCGATAAAAATGACTATAAGTCACAAAAAGGGTACTATAAAGTTTGAATAATTGAACAGTGAGCTGAAATTCTTCCATGCAAGATACTGTCACCGAATGAACAACGAAAGCGAAACTTTATTGCAACTGTCGCAGCAATAGTAGCATCTTGGATCTAAATAATTCTAATTAGATTAGAAATAATTCTGTTAGTAGCTGAGTTAGGCTACAGCACAGGCTAAAGAATTAACGATCTCATCAACGATCGGATATGTACTTTAAACTATTTTCATCTGATTCGTCAGATCATACATCGTGGTGATGTGATGATCGAATAAATCACATTAGATGATAACTTTTTAAATCCGCAGATGAAAGCTGTTTTCTCAGCAGAAGTTTGAGCAACCCGTATATATTTCAGGTGTAAGGCATCTAAGTGATTGGCTATAGGCCAAGTGGGAGATTGTTGGACAATTATGACCCATAGCATCACTATTTGTACAGAACACGGTGTCGTTGTACAAATTAACTATGTGACAAAGGAAATTGCTCTTTTATCATTTGTGATTAGATCACCAAGATGTATAAATGATAGAAGGTCCTTATGATTAGTTCGTGATTGAGATGATATGAGATAGTATCAATCCATAAAGGTTTAATCATTAAAAATCCCTAGTCGTAGTATTATCGAGATAGGACATCGATAATGCGGAATAGACTAGTATTACACTTGTGCGTGTACAGAGAGCATAACAGTATAGTTCTCATATATTTGGGTATTGGATACTCATGCAAGTGTAATAGGAGGTTTTGTTTTACCGATGGTACGGAAAATGGCTTCGCTCTGGATAGACCCATCGGAATTCCATTGGTAGTATAACTATGTGTCTATGGAAGTCCGAATCAGGGCAGGTGTATTTGGTCTTAACCTGAGAATTGCACCGCTAATACTTGCGACAATCAATATACTTTGGTTTTGTTCGTCTAGGGCTTTAACCGGTTCTGTGTACGTCTCTTCTGGGTAAATTGAGAATCGTAGTGCATTGGGTGTGATGTCAAGATGTAAGTATCACTTTAGTTATAGTGGAGATGATGATCACGTTGGATACGGAACCAGTACTCTTTTGTACTGCAGTCATCGGGATAATATGACTAGTCATAGTTATCCGATTATAGAGACTAGTTACTAGACATCCGATATGTGCTTCGTACGGGGCAGACACAATTCCAGCCCCAGGTCTTGCACGTGAACATCCGATACTGGATCGAAATACGCAATATTACGTATACTACGCTTGATATAGATAATGATATTCCTTTAAGAATATTTCTGGAGAATTGGGTAGGCACGGTGCTTTGCTAGAAGCCAACCATGTCTTATTAATATGTAAAATGTAGTACTAGGTACGTACGTGTTCGGATAATCCAATAACCGGATTTACTGCCAACATATCCGGGGATCTCATGTGTCGCTTCCCGAAGATTCACCGATGACGTATGACTCGCACTTTATTCATCTAGGATTAATTAATAAGAGAAAGAGAAAATTAATCTGGGATTAATTATAGAGATATTTTATCTAGGATAAAATATTATTTAAAGAGAGAGAACGATTAATTTGGATTAATCGATAAAATAATATATTCGATATATTAAATGAAATTATATTTCGACGCAGAATTAAAATCGGATTTTAATTCGAGCAAACGAGTTAATTTAAAATTAATTCGTTAGCGACGTGAATAGTAATTTTACTAGGCATAATTATTTAATTAAATTTGATTTAATTACGTCACGACGAAAATTCGTTAATTCGGAATTAGCGAACCCGAGCCCGAGAGTGTTTGTGGACCCACTCGCATTTCGAATCAAGTGGGGCCCACATGTCACATCAACCATCACATCACTTGTCAACTTTAGTCACTTTGATTGATGGAAGTAGATGAGATATGATGCTTGAGTGTGAAACACTCTAAAGGGAAAACATGAAAGACATATATCATTATTTTAATAATTGGTATTTGACTTTTCATTTAGTGTATTAGATACACAAGTCACACTTCTCTCTCCCTAACACACACATTCAGCCAAGAGGCCTCTTTTTGCTTCTCCCTCATTCGGCCATTGTGGCCATTTTCTTCTCTCCATACCGTGAGCTTAGGGTTCATTATCTTGATGATTTTGTTGCAAAATCAAGAATGCTAGCACATAAAGGGTCATCCAAGGTGATAGGGAAACATATTTGTGAGCTTGGAATCACTATTTGAGAAGCTTAGAGTGTAGGGCACACTTGGAGGTGATGACTGAAAATTTGGAGGACAAAAACCAGTAAATGTCGTGAGTTCAAGGAGCTTCAAAGGGCGTAAAAAGATTTTTGTTGTTCCTCGCGTCGCAAAAGCCGATCGTTGTAAGTATGATCCCGCCATGCTTTTATGAGTATTCACTTATATGTTTCTATGCTTGATTTGATCCTTCGGACCTTAGAGAAACCCAACACTTAGCATATAAGTGTCATACAGAAGAGGATTTATGCTTGAAATTAGTAATCTAAAACAGTCCATAGAGAGCATGCAAAGCAGGTACTTTGTTTGTCGTTTATCTACAGCTGTAGTTCATTATATACTTATATAACAACCTTGATTCGGGATCTTTCATGTGGTGACATGAGAATGGAGGCATCTTGTATAATATGATCATATAAGACTCGATGCAAGTAAAAGTGAATATTTTATAATGTCTATTTAATATAAAAATTCATTTTATCTACTAGATGGTCATATAGATTGATCTTAATCCTGAGTGTACTGCGAACTCCTGCATGACAAGCTATGTCCTTTGATTTACAAAGGTGAGGTTGGTGTAGCAATCTATACCAATAACTACGTATTTTGGGGACATGGTTTGGTGTGTAGCTGAGGACGTTTTACATAGATATAGATTTCATTCCTTCTTACGAAAAGTAGAGGAGTATTTGTCTTAAGGGTTGATTCGGTACTTGAACTATTATAGCGCTCAAGTCTTTCTGTAGCGAATAGAAAGATTAATATTTATAAAAGTTATGAATAAATTGTTCATTAGAGAATAAATGGTACTTAAGATAAAAATTATTAGAGAGGTATAACGGACTTATGACCCGGATCTAATTATGAGATACTCGTGAAGGGCCAATCCATATATAATGACTATATCGATAGACACCGAAGTTGTTCGACTTATATAGTTTGCGGGTTATTCGATCCATGTTTGGATTGAAACAAGCATAAAGTTCTTGGAACTGTCGTTTTGAAATAATCATAATGGTTTATGATTTTGACTCAAAACGAAATAATTCTTGTGTATATAAGGAGGTTAGTGGGAGAGCGCACTAACAGTGAAATTCCCATAATACAATGGTGAAAGCTTGGCTTTCATAGATATTCTTTCAATAGAAAATTTTCCGTAGAATTCTGGGGAGTAACAACCTTTATTCAAGGAATAAAGATCTACTGGGATAGATTTGGAGTTTGTTAACACTCTCTGGGAAATCGTACATTTAAAATGTACTTGTATTGGTGTCTCATACGCTTCGAGCATATGGAGTCACAATCGGGTTAATCCAAGTGATAGTCACTAGATTAAAGATTAAGCAACATCTGTTAGTATCTTAGAGAACTAAAGATGCTGTCTTAAACTATGGAGAAGGAGAACTTGAAGTGACTGGGATCACCGCTGCAAGTTTCCAAACTATTAAATACTACGGTACTATAAAGTTTGAATTACGGGACAGTGAGCTGGAAATATTCCGAGCAAGATAACTGTTGCCGAATAAACAACAAATGCGGATTATTGCTGCAGCTGAGGCAGCAAAAGAAGCCATTTGGATCGAACATAAATCTAATTAGATTAGATATAGTTCTGTTAGCAGCTGAACTAGGCGTCAGCACAGGCTAAGGAATTAAAGGTCTCATCGACGATCCAGATATATACTTCTATATCATCTGATTCGTTCGGATCATACATCGTGGCGATGTGATGATCGTATAAATCGCGTCAGATGATAAGCAAACAAATCCGCTGACGAAAACCTTTCCTCAGTAATTGAGCGAACCTTACATAGTTCAAGTGTTGGAACACTTGAGTGACTCGCTACGTGCCAAGTGGGAGATTGTTAGATAATATGACCCATAGCGTCACTATTTGCACAGATCATTGTGTTGTTGTAGCAAATTAACTATGTAACAAGGAAATTGCACTCTCATCATTTGTGATTAGATCACCATAGATATATAAATGAAGAGAGGTCCCTATGATTAGTTCCTGGATTGAGATGATATGAGACAGTATCAGTCCACGAAGGATTAATCATTAAATATCCCTAACCGTAGTATTATCGAGACTGGACATCGATAATGCGGAATAGGCTAGTATTGCACTTGTGCGCGTTGTGAGGGCACAACGACATAGTTCTCATATATATAAGTGTTGGAGACTTATGCAAGTGCGATAGGAGGTCGTGTTTCACCGATGGTACGGGAAACAGCTTCGCTCTGGATAGACCCCTCGGAATCCCATTGGTATTATGAATATGTGTCTATGGGAGGCCGAAGTCAAGGTAGGTGTGTATAGTCTTAACCTGAGACTTGCATCGCTAATACTTACGGCAATCCATAAACTTTGGTTTTGGTGGTTGGGGGCTTTGACCGGTTCTGTGTCTACCACTTCTGGGTTTATCAGAGAGTCGTAGAGTATTGGATGTGATGTCGAGACGGAAGTATCACTCCAGTCATAGTGGAGATGATGTCACGCAGGATTCGGTATTAGTGCTCTTAAGTGATGTGCATCCAATCGTGATATTATGACCAGGTCATGAATATCCGATTATAGAGACTAGTTACCAGACATCCGATATGTGTTTCGGACGGGGCAGACACTTATCCAGCCCCAGCCCTAACACGTAACTATCCGATACTGGGCCGATATGCACAATACGATTGTATACTACGCTTGATATAGATCTAAATATTCTTAAAAGGATATGTCCGGAGAATTGGGTAGACTTGGTACTTTGCTAGGAGTCGACCTTGTCTCGTAAATCGGTAGAACGTAGTACTTGGTACGTACGTGATTCGGATACTCCGACGACCGTATTTACTGCCAAATTATCCGGAGATCTCATGGGTCGCTTCCCGATAATCCACCGATGACGCACAACTCGTACTCTTGAATAATCTGGGATTATATAGAAGAGAGAGAAAATTAATCTAGGATTAATTACGGAGATATTTTATCTAGGATAAAATATCGTCGAGAGAGAGAGAACGATTAATTCGGAATTAATCGATTAAATTAATATATTCGATATATTAAACGAAATTAGATTTCGACGCGGAATTAAAATTAGATTTTAATTCGGGCGGACGAATTAATTTAGAATTAATTCGTTAGCGACGTGAATAGTGAATTCACTAGGCGTAATCACTTAATTACGACGCGACGGAAAAATCGTTAATTTAGAATTAGCGAACCCGAGCCCGAGTGTGATTATGAGCGCATTCGTATTTCGAATTCGAGTGCGGCGACGCAAGTCACATCAAGCGTCAAATCTAACGTCAAGTCATTCATCACATCAAGCGTCAAATCAAGCGTCACTTTGAGTGATGTGACATTTGATTGATTGATGTGAGTGATTGATTGATGGAAAAGACATGACACTTGACATAAAGTGACATGTGAATAGTTGATGTGCATAGTGTTTACCTTTTTGACTTTTGGAATGCAAATTAAAGGTAAATGAAAATGAAATTCATTGGAATTTCAAACAAAGTATATAAGATATACTTGTTATGCATTTCACACACATTACACATTTCTTTCTCTCTCATTTCTCTCTTTCTCCTCACGCCCAACATCAAAAGTTTCTGGTTTTGGAAGCCAAAACCGTGAGCAAGGGAAGCCAAGGGTTGGGGTTTTCATGGTGAAAACCGCAAGTGCTAGCACACTACGAGTCTTGCGAAGGTGGTAGGGAGGTTCACCCATGAGCCGGGATCCGTCGGACGAAGTTTGGAGCTCCGTTCTTCAACCCAAAATTCTGAAATTGGAGGCAGTGGACTGCTGCTGTTTGGCGTGAAAGGCAGTGAGTTTCTTGGCTTGTATCGTCTCCAAATCGACTCAACCGATCGATGTGAGTATTCCGCTACCTCCGTTAGTGTATTCACTCATGTTTTCATGCTTTGATTTGATCTTGGGACCTTAGAAAAACTCAACAATATGTAACGCTCAAAGACCACCAGATTTCAGAGCTATAGGGACGACGATACATAACGCCCCCAGATCCTAGTTTCAGGGACATGTAGTGTCATGTTTTGGGGGATGGCGATACGTAACGCCCCAATGTCATGGATTTACACTCCTAGCTTTAGTTAGGCGTATGAGAGGATGGCGATATGTAACGCCCCCATGCGTCAGGTTTTTAGTAGACTTTTAGATAAAGATTTTTTTTAAAAATTTTTTCAAAGACAGGCTTAGAGGAAAGATGGATTCAAGAAAGAGTTTTCATAAGAACTTATTTTATGAGAGTTTCAGAAATTACAGACCAGAAGTAGTTTTCAGAAAAGATTTCCAAAAAGAAAGTTGTTTTCAGATAAGGAAAGAGATTTTAAAAGATATGATTTGAGATAAATTTGGTTTTAGAACCATTGAATTTTATTTTAAAAGCATTTTAGTTTCTATTTTATTTTAACTGTCCACTCACTTAGATCGTTTAAATGATCTAACCTCCCCACTCCTAATTTTTTGTTTTATAGGTTTACCAGGAGGACGAGCTTAGGAAGAAGAATACTAATGGCAGTTACTAGTGTGTTCGGTCCACCGGGTTAAGTCAGAGTTTGGAAAAGTCATGTATCATACATGTTATATAGTAAAGATTACATATGTAATGCATTATAAGTGTTAACTGTCAGAGTTGTAATGTGTAGTAAAATTGAGTACCTAATATGAGAAGTATTATGCATTATGTTGTTGAGTTGGGCAATGGTCCCATGCATTAGTTTATATATGAAATAAGATTAGCAGTTGTCAGAGAGTTAGAGGCTCAAGGGGATATGACGAGCTATTCCTTGCCGGTAGAATCTCCGGATTGGGGATGTTACAAAGATGGTATCAAAGAATGGTCTAGAGAGTCAGTAACTACAGTGGGTAGAGTGTTAGGGTCTTGTTTATGTAGTATGCCCGGGGTACTAGTATGCGAGACACTATATATTCAATATCTGATCCTCGAGTACACCCTCAAGTTCTATAGACAGGTTCGTAAGGATTCCTGAACTAATCGAATATCCTTCCTTATGAAGTATCTATATTCTTTGAAAATCCTTCCGTAGTTACCTTGGTTCACTTTTGAAATGTCTAAGGCAAGTTATAAAGATAGACAGTAAGTTCCAAAGAATATTTCACTCTAGGGAGTGAGAAGAGAAAACTAGAAAGAAAAAGTAAGGAATGATATATAAATGTTCAAGCAACCAGAGATAGTTAGTGGGAGATATGCAAAAAATATATGATAAAGAGAACACTAGAACTTATAGTAGTAAAAGAAATATAGAATGCCTGAGTAAGAGTAAGAGTAAGAGTTCCAAATAGACCTAAGGTCCCATCCATTTCTTTCTTAGAAAGTTCCTTCAAGCCAAACAATAGCATTTGAGTAACCCATATAGATAACAATCTCTCTGAATAGCAAAAGATAGTTAGAAGCATAAGAGAGGTATGAAATCAGAATTAGACATAGGAGTACTGAAAGACTAGAGACATCAAAAAGGGAGAAGAGATTATATATCCCCAAACCCAGGCCCGCAAGCAATCAAATGAAGGTCGTAAGTGGAGATGATTAGTTACCTTACCCAAGCAACCCCATCATAGATACGACCCTCCCCTCAGTGATATAAGTTGAAAAAGCAATCAGGAAGGAGATGAAACTGTCTTGAATGAGTCTATCTCATACAAATCTTATATAAGTAATAGACTCTATTAAGAAATACAATACCAGAATAAGAAACGTTGACATCCGTAGAGACGTAAGATGCATGTCCCAGTTGGTGCCAGCATAGAAACGGATAGTCATACGAAAGCCTAGCTCGCATAACACCATATACTAAGACAATGATAGTGAATTTGGTAGTATGGTTTACCAAGAATAGAGGAAGGAGACTTCTAAGGTCAGCCAATAAGAACCCGACCTAAGTTAAGATGAGCAATATCACAATACTAGTGAGAACCTATAGATCAGACCAATACAAATAAGAACCCATGTAAGTTTAAAAGAGCAAACCCATGAGAATTACATACACTAAGAAGTAGGGGTGGGCGCGGTTCGGTTTGGTTCGGTTTTTGCTAAAAACCAAACCAAACCATATTTTACGGTTCGGATTTTTTACCTCTCAAACCAAACCATTAAATAACGGTTTGGTTCGGATTGAAAATTTTTTAAACCAGCGGTTTACGGATTGGTTCGGTTCGGTTTACGGATTATTATATTTAAAACAAATTTTCATCCACTTAAGTGGAAAAAAAAAACTAGTCTATCCAACAAATAGTATGAAGTGCTAAGGTGTAAGTTGTGACTATAGGAAACACATGCACTCCATAAAGGATTGAAAAATGAGGCACAATTAATTCTTGTATTTTTTAAAAATTACCTTGAATAATGATGCTACCATCATTGTAATTAATAGACAAATCCAACATCTTACTTTCAAGAATAATGATACTATCATAAAACAAAAAAAATTAAGAATAAAAGTATTAATAATAAATTGAAAAATAAAAGTATTAACAAATTAATATATTAACAAAAAATTTAAGAATAAAAGTACCATAGAATAAAATTAAAAGAAAAATATAATTTTTTTTATAAAAATATATAATTTTTTTTTAATTATAACGGTTCGGTTCGGTTTTACAGGTGCGGTTCGGATTAGCTCCTGAACCGAACCGTAAACCGTTTGGGGTAGGCCAATCCGAACCGCAAACCGAACCGTTAGGAAAAAAACCGTAAATTCGGTCCGGTTTGGTTCGGTTTGCGGTTTGGTTCGGTTCGGTCGGTTTTTTTGCCCACCCCTACTAAGAATTTAGCAAAAGTATCAGTACGGAAAGTAAGACAGGTACCATAGCCATGATCTATAGCAAAAAGTTGAGATCCATAAGGAAATTCATAAGACGAACGACTACCATCCTTGATAAGACAACTTAAAGCTAATAGATTGAATCTAGAAATAATTCAAAAGGATATGAGTAGTAATAAGGAAGTTCAGTTTACATAGTAAGAATAGATAATGTAATTTAAGGACAGTAAGTAAATGAAGAGTTTGGGCTTAATATTTAACGAACACGAGCTCGGGAGTGTTTACAGGCCCACTCGCATTTCGAATCGAGTGGGGCCCACAAGTCACATCACGCATCACATCACTTGTCATTCATGTGATGGATGTCTTGTCACTTTGAGTGATTGACAACCAATCACTATTTATGAGTGATGTGATGTGAGTTGTTGGAAAAGCATTTGATGGCTTGAAAGACATATATTATTATTTTATGTTTTGGTATTTGACTTTTGAAAAAGTGTATTAGATATACAATTCTTATCAAAACCAAAAACAATTATCTTCCTCCTCTCTCCCTTATGATTCGGCCAACATGGCCATTTTCTTCTCCTTCTCCATTTGGCTTGAGAAGCCATTTTTCTTCTTATTTCTTGCTTGGCCGAGAATGAAGAAACCAAAGGAAGGATTTGTGGCAAATTCTTCCTATGTGCTAGCGCACCAAATGAGGGCATACAAGGTGATAGAGAAACTCACTTGTGAGCATGGAATCCTCACCAAAGCTTGGAGCGTGAAGACTCAACAAGGAACACAAAGAACATGCTTGGCCGAGAGCTTCATCCATGGAGCACAAAAGTTTTATTCTTCGACGCATCCAATCCTATCAATGTAAATATGTTTCTTCCATACTTCTTGATATATTCAAATGTATTTTCATTGCTTGATATGATCTTGAGATGCTTAGAAAAACCCAACAGTCAAGGCCTACTACATCATCAGTTTTAGGATATGTCCCAGGGTCGAGGCCCACACATCAGTTGCAATTATCGGGATGCGTCTTAGGGTTGAGGCCCATTGCATCATCAACTCAGTTTGAAGCAACAGGCATGTCAGGTGGCAGCTGGCGAGCAAGGAACTCACATCAGTTGCAGTTATTGGGATGTGTCCCAAGGTCGTGGCCCACTGCATCATCAATTCAGTTTGAAGCAACAAGCAAGTCAGGTGGCAGCTGGTGAGCCAAGAATTCACACATCTGTTGCAGTTATTGGGATGCATCACAGGGTCGAGGCCCACTGCATCATCAACTCAGTTCGAAGCAACAGGCAAGTAAGGTGGCAGTTGGCGAGCCAGGTAAGTAAAAATGCATTGCATAACTTTGATAGGATTGTTATTGTCACACACTGCACAAGTCCCATCAAAGTGGGGGTGACTGTAGGCACTTTATTTTTGCATGCAAGTCCCGATGATGAGTCTCGTACGGAGGCACTCCTCTTTAAGTTTTCGAAGTCGCGGGAAACGGAAGTCAGAAGGGAAAGTCAGAAATTAACACCTTGTTGGATTTAATTTCATTTATTTAGCTTCGGATTTGCTTGTTAAGCCTCTGTTTTTAAATTTATCCTCAGCCCATACCTCCGTAAGTCACCCACCAAGCCCACACACCACCAAGCCACACACAAAGCCCACCAAAATGAACCAAACCCACGCCCTAAGAGACCAAATACACGCCCATCAATTTCCAAAATAACAAAATCACACATTAAACACATGCTAAAGTCAAGAGAAATCACCTTCCTAATTAAAAGAGACCAAATCAAATCAAACCAAATCCCATCCCTAATTAAATAGATTTTTCCTTATAGCACACTAATTAAAATATCCCCCTTAATTGCACAAAGATTCCTTCCCTTCTTGCACAAGGTAAGCCCCACCCATTTGCCTATAAAAAAAGCCTAAACCAACACATTGAAGCCCTAGCACCCATACGACAGAAAGAACTATTCTTCTCTCTTCCACTTTCACACAAACAACCCCTACACTGCCTTCAATTCACGCCTAAATCGCTGAACAACACAGCCTCTGATTCACGCCTAAATCCCTGAACAACACAGCCTCTAGTATTCACGCATCACATACCGAAAAACAACCATGTACTGCACGCACAAACCACCGTAAAATACACATGCACTGCACGCCCAAACTGTCGCTAAAATACCCCTGAATTGCATGCCCAAACTGCCGCAAAACACCACTAAAATGTCCAGAAACTGCCACAAAACTGTCAAGAAATACAGCCCATATTACCAAAATTCTACCCCTGAAAACTGTCTAGCAAACCCGCAAAATGCAAGCCAAAACAGTCCCCAATTATCGCAAAACAGTGACCATAAAATACAATGAAAATAGCTGCGAAACGGAGTAAAACAGCGAAGCATCGAAGGAAAATAGTGAACCAGTAAATCGGAAAAGCCGCGGAGCATCAACCCTTCCAACGACTGCGTAACGCACTTCCGCTAGACAACTTAAGAGGTTAGACCTGAGGGCACCTTTTTATTTATTCCCGCACTTTCTTTCCATTATTTATTTTATTTCTTTGCATGTATATTGTGGATTCATGAATATTATGGCCATGGGATGAATGAAATATATGTTATCTCTTGTGGTATATCGGATGGAAACCCGGACGTAAATTCTGTAGCCGAATCCGTATGGACGACAGTGCGGTCTATACTCGGGATACGACGCCACGTACCACTTGAGAGACGCACGTATTTCATTTCATCCAACCTTGTGTTTAAGCATGATTTAGTAGTTTAATATGTTATTTGTTTATGCATGATTTAGTCGTTTAATATGGTATTTGTTTATGCATGATTTAGTCATTTAGTACGTTATTTTTATACATGATTTAGTTGATTATTTCTAAGCATGGTTTATTTATTTCTTTTGTATTAGGAATTTAATTATGTCTCTTCTACTTTCATGTTTAAAATGTTATTTATTTATATTGCCATGTTTGTTGATTTAATGCGTTCATGTGCTT
This sequence comes from Zanthoxylum bungeanum, assembly GCA_019454045.1. Taxonomy (NCBI): domain Eukaryota; kingdom Viridiplantae; phylum Streptophyta; class Magnoliopsida; order Sapindales; family Rutaceae; genus Zanthoxylum; species Zanthoxylum bungeanum. The sequence goes on along the minus strand of SKCR01018440.1, from coordinate 7,824 downwards.
GCGTGCTTGTCGATATGCCGACTTACTTTTATGTATGCAAACTTAGATTTAGGCTTTATTTTTATGCATGTAAATTTAGACATAAGTTGTATGCACCCTTAGATATAGGTCGTTCTCACGCATGTAAGATGTGTAGACATGGTTAAATTATTGCACAAATCTTTTCATTATAAGTGTCATAAGTAAGGGACCATTCTGAACCCAATGGTTTGAGGTATTCCCATGCGAGGGGTGAGTGTGGCCTTAAATCATTTTCCCAGTTCACACTGGGTGGCAACTCCATTATTCTTCGGTTTAGTTCCTCGTGGACTATTCTGTACTCCCCACAAGGCCGCGAGCCTAGAACAGCATCTCCAATTTCTGTGTCCTACACTGAGAGTGAATCGGGTCCAAAATAGTCCAGTTTTTGTGGATGTTCAGGGATTGTTCCGGGGCTGTTTCGGGGCTGCAATTTTATACAAAACAGTAGAGTGGTACTTCTGGTCACTTTCGACCACTCAAAGGGAAGGGCATAAAAATTTTCAAGTCCGATCCGGGTGCCTAAGACGTTTTCACTGCGCGAGGAAAGCATTTCCTATAATTCCTTCATACAAAGTATACTCAACTACTTAGATTTCCTTCTCATCTTAGTTCCTTAAACTCCTTACATCTTTGATCCCTTGGAAACTCCATCAACTTCGATTGCTAGGACATCTCTATTAAATCTTTTGGTTCATGTGCTACTCTCCATCTAGTAATTCCTTCTCAATACAATGAGACTTTTTATGAGTTATATTCTATATTCCTGAGAGTCGCTCTCCCTAGTCCCTTTATACTTTTGAGTCTTTACTCCCTTAAGGGTTTCCAATTCAATGATATCTTTTAGATTTGGCTCGATTTAATATGACTTCGAACTATTCTATCTCATGTTTCTTATCTATATTCCGTTGAACATATTGGTTTGGCTGTCGAGCCGTATCACGATTCGTCTAATTTGTCAAATGCACTTCTTCACCGGTTCTTCTCCTTACGTGGAGGGGTGAGTATATACATTACATAGAGATCTGTGAATACGAATTTATTCGAATTAATGTATTTTCCATTGCGACGTAATTAAATCAAATTTAATTAAATAATTACGCCTTGTAAAATTACTATTCACGTCGCTAGCGAAATAATTCAAAATTAACTCGTTTGCCCGAATTAAAATCCGATTTAAATCCGCGTCGAAATCCAATTTCGTTTAATATATAGAATATATTATTTTTCCGATTAATTCCAAATTAATCGTTCTCTCTCTTTAAATAGTATTTTATCCCAGATAAAATATCTCCATAATTAATCACAGATTAATTTTCTCTCTCATCAAATTAATCCTAGATTAATAAAGTGCGAGTCATACGTCATCGGTGAATCTTCGGGAAGCAACTCATGAGATCCCCGGATATGTTGGCAGTAAATCACCGTGTCTACCCAATTCTCCAGGGATCTCATGGGTCGCTTCCCAAAGATTCACCGATGATGTATGACTCACACTTTATTAATCTGAGATTAATTTGATGAGAGAAAAAATTAATCTAGGATTAATTACGGAGATATTTTATCTAGGAAAAAATACTATTTAAAGAGAGAGAATGATTAATTTGGAATTAATCGATAAAATAATATATTCGATATATTGAACGAAATTGGATTTCGATGCGGAATTAAAATCGGATTTTAATTCAGGCAAATGAGTTAATTTAGAATTAATTCGTTAGCGATGTGAATAGTAATTTTGCTAGGCATAATTATTTAATTAAATTTGATTTAATTACGTCGCAACGAAAAATTCGTTAATTCGAAATTAGCAAACCCGAGTCTAGGAGTGTTTGCGGGCGCACTTGCATTTTGAATCAAGTGGGGCCCACTTGTCACGTCAAGTCATATTATTTGTCTTTCACCTCACTTTATGGTTGATGGAAGTTGATGGGATTTGATGGTTGCTTACCAAACACTCAAGCTTGAAAAGTTGAAAGACATTTACCTTTTTGGAATTTTGGTATATGTTTTGAATTTTTGGAAAATCAAATACAACTTTTTCAACTCATTCTCTCCCTATCTAATTATTTAATTAATCATGAAGAAGACTTGTGCTAGCACACCATGGGTTTTAACAAAGGTGATAGGGTAGTTAACTTGTGTGCAAGGAATCCATTTTAAAGCTTGAAGCTTGGAGCTTCAATGGTGGTCTTCCATGGCCAAATCTTGGAGACAAATGGAGCATCAAAACTGAGCCACCCTTTCCTCTTGGAAGCCTTGGCCGAACTTTCAACATTGGGGAAAAGATTTGTGTTCTTTGATGCATCCAAACCAATCATTGTGAGTATGTTTTCCGCATTACTTATTTGATGTATTCATGCCCTTTTCATGCTTATTTGATGGATCTTGGGACCCAATTAGAAACCAACAATGGTATCTTTGAGCTTTGATCAAGCATGAAAAAGTTAGGGTTAAAATTGGGTAAACTCAATTTTAGAATCAAATGGTTAAATTGTTTGATATAGTATGATTGAATGAGGTTGAATTGATGTTGTACATGATCAATTTCAAGAAAATTGGTTGGATCCATTTTTCCCCAAAGTTTTGGGCATGGCCGAAATTAAAGAACCCTAAATTCTTGGTGATTTTGTTTGTTTGATCATTGGATGACTTAAAACAAGTGGGTAATGTTGTTTTGAAGTTCAATTGGATTGAATTTTGATTTGGAACAATTTTTCCTTTTTAAAATGGCTTGGTCGAATTCTTAAAAATTTGAAATTCATTGTGGTTTTTGATTTTAATTCATTGAATGAGTTGAATTGATTTGGGAATAATGATTGTGGATTCAATTGGATTGAAACCGAATCGGATTGAAAAAAAACCTCTAATTACCGAGACTTTAATGTAAATTGGGTTTGATTTTGATAAATTGTGTTGGACACTATTTGTTGTTTAAGTGCATGATTAATTATGCTAATTGATGTTTTAGAAATGCTAATTGGGTGATTAATTGTGTATTACACTTAGGTTAATTAATTATGGAATTTGGAATTTTATAAGTTTATTAATTGGGCTTGTTTTTGGAAATTGGGCCTTAAAGGTTGTAATTGGGCTTTTGGGCTTTGTTGTACAAAGTTGGGTTTAGGCAAAATTGGTTGGATCCAATTAGACCCAAAACCGCATCCATAAAGTCCAATTATGACTTAATGGACCTTAATTATTTAATTGGCCTAATGGGCCAAAATTAATTTAAAGGCTTATGGGGTAACTCCCGGATTGGAATTTGGTTATCGGTTTGACCTGAGTTGACCAAAAGTCCACGCCTTAAGAAATTAATTAAAAGCCCATTGGACTTTAATTAAATAAACGTTAGACGTTAATCGGGCTTTGAGACCCATAACAATTAAATTTGGAATTTAAATCGTAAAGGTTCGTTAATAAAAGTGTAATATTTAATTTAGAATTAAATAGTGAATTAGAATTAAATGCGTATTAAATTGGATTTAATTATGTAGTTTAATTTAATTCAAGAATTCGTACTTTGAGTACTTATTCACAAAACGAGTTTGACTCGAGCAAAAATCAAATCATTGTTTGAACATTGGATGATCACTAATTATCAGATTAATTAATTGGATTAGATTGATTGATAACATGCTTGTATGAATACATGGTTGCGATGCATGAATAATGTATATCGGATGGATATTAGTCGGGTGGGACAATTTTGGAAATTGTAATAAATTTGATTTATTAATTAGACCTGCGAGTCCAGCCTTATCACCTTTATACTCTTTGTATTCTCTTCTCACCTATTCCCCTCAATGTAAATGAGGTTTCTTTAGAAGTGTATTGTAACGGGTAGAAGTAAATATATGTGCTAGCTTTGGAGAGAGAAAATGAGAGATTTGATCTAGGATCAATGTAAAGTATCCATCCGCATATCATTATTATTTTATTTCATATACGCTTTATTATGTGTTTAGAATGCATGTTTAAGGGTGTATGATGATGAGACCTTAACAAAGATAATAAATTGGTTGCCAATTTGCACGCGAAAAACCCTCATTCAATATAAGCGTTTTTCCTTCCATTGAGTGATTCTCACTCAAGATCCTAGACGGCATTGGTTTGTTGGCCAAAGTCAAGGCCTTTTGGAAAAGTAACTTTGACTATTGGACTTTGACCATTGAGATTTGGAGGGAAAATTTTGGGGGGAAAAGTTTTGACTTTTTGGAAAAGTAAAATGCTTTTCCCTTTCATCTTTTACCAAGGGTAAAAGAATTAAAATAAACATTTAAATTTGTTTTTTTATTGTTTTAAAAGGCATAAAACAATTGGTAAATGATTTAATATATTTTGGAAAATATATAAGCTTAGTGTTGGACACATTTTCCCTTAACCTAATCAGTGGACTGCACTGCTTGGGCGTGAATGATGATGCCTTTTAGGGCATGTTTTGTGGCAAAATAGCCAAGTGCTAGCACACCGAGAGTTATACACAAAGTCAAGCCCTTTGTCCGTCGAAGATGTGTTTGAATCACGAGAGTTTTGTTCTATATTGGTGTCTTGTCCAAGTTGTGGTTTGTTGGCCAAAGTCAAGACCACTTCTTGTCCATCGACATTGATTACGAAGCTTTCCATGGTCAATGGGTCGAGCTTGACTGGGATCATTAAGCTTGTTGTGCCAGAGCCAAGGCTTAGTTGATTCAGAGGAAAATGGTTAGGCAATACATTGGATGTATTTGCATATATAAGATATATGTTAAGGATTTGGATATCCGCCTACTGGATCTAGGAATTGGATTAGATCCAATGATCTTAGAGATCTACCTAGTTAAATAGCATACAATTTGTTGGCCAAAGTCAAGATTGTGTGTTATTTAACGGGATCCTAGCCCACTAGGAAACGCGGTTTCCCGAGTACTCGACAGAGGGTTAGAGGCTCGCCGAAAAATAGTGGGAGGCAAGAATTGAATTTGCAATACTCGTTCAATTACTTGCCATACGCGCTCAATCAAATATCATTTGTCGTTATGATTTAAATATCAGTTAGACTAATATTTAAATCGTTGTTTTATTAAATAGTTGGACTATATATTCAAACTATTCAATTATAGTTGATTTTATAATTGGATTATAGTAATCAATATAATTGATTTTAAACTATTGAATTATAGTTGATTAAATAGTTAGACTATTGTAATCATTATAATTAGTACCATAATTATTGATTAAATAGTTGGACTATTAAAATCAAGATATATTGAAAGATTGGACATTTAAAACATAATCTTGGATTAAAATGTTTAAATGAATTAATTTACAAATTGGGAATAATTTCAGGATAGTCCTGGAAATAAATAATAAGTTACTTTATTTGATAAAATAACTTGTTAAGCCTAAGCCTAGAATTAAGCAAATAGTAGAGCATAATCTTTGGAAGATTTATGTGATGATAACTTAAAGTGCTTAATCCACCATACATGTCATGAATCTATGTTAAGACTAATGAAGTATTAAAATTGTAATTAATAACTCTTGGAGAGTTAATGACTATTCTCAAGGAGATAAAGTCAAACTTTACAATTAGGCTAATAGCTCAAGGCGCACCTTACTTCGATATTCTAGAAACCCAAGGCTTGGCCGAAGGCTTCTGAAATATTGAAAAAGGTAAAGGCAAAATCATTATGATCTTCTGGGAAGATAAAGGACATATCCCAAAGTAACTGTCATTTGGATATGGCGGACACGAAGGAATTAAAGAAAGAGCAAGGCTCTGACTTTAAATATATTCATCATTATTATGTTCACTACTAGTACTGAAATTGGATTTTAAATACTTAGTGTGGTACATAAAATATTTATATTGATGTTCAGAATCTGCTGTGAGCAGGATACTGACTTCAAGCTGAGGATAATCTGCGAATCGGAAACGGGACGAAAGTCGCTGTTTCGACCATAGAAACCTAAATTTAGGAACTACCTTCGGGTATGTACTTAAATTAGGAAACTGTTATAATGTAACTAGTTAGACTAGAAACATCATCTCTATATCAGTGTTTAATCCATTGTGGATAAACCTTTATATTCTAGAACACTAAAGTGTTTCATTATATAAAGATGACATTGAGATAAACACATTAGATGTGAACAACAGTATTTATATTTTGAATATAAATAAAATCTCGAACATATAATATGACAAATTAATAACTCATACTGATCTAATCAGATGAAACTTAAATGTGGCATTGTTGTCTATGACACAATAAACAAAACTCTTATATCCATACTTTTGAAGAGTGGGTACTAGGACTGATTTGATTATTCAAATAAAGTCTACGAATCTAGTTCTTTAGGTAAAGTACCTAAAATACTATTTACTTGGTAATAGTGATAAATGCCATCGATCTGTAAGCCCTATTCATAGTGGAGTTAGTAGGCCCATATCTAGCTAGGCTAGATGTGGATATGAATATTTCGTGACCTATACGGATGTGGCATCACGTTATGGTTATGTGTTACTTTTGAAGAACACAAATCAGAAACTTTAAAGTTTCAACACGAAGTAGACAAACAGATCGACTAAAGTATTAAAACATCACGTGATGAAAATACTTAAGCAATAAGTTTCACAAATACTTGAAAGAGTATAATATTCTTTCAAATGAGGACTCCTCCCGAGACACGTCAGTTTGACGGTGTGTCCGTACGGAGAAACCGAATTTTGTTGGACATGATAAGGTTTATCATGAGTCGCTCTGAGCTATCGTTTCCTTCAACGGATATGCATTAACAGTGCAAAACTTATTTAGAATAAGGTTCCATGAAAATCAATATGACAGAATTCATATTGGATATCAACGGGAAAGAAACTAGGTTTCGTATTCTTGTAGATTTGGGTATGCTGGGCATATGTTTGGATGATACCAAACTAAAACCTAAATCGGATAAGTGCCAAATGTAGGTTATCTTAGAGAAAACCATAAGTATAGTACTTATACAACTCACTAGAGAACAATTGTAATTGTTGCTCACCATGCGGTCTTCCTTAGAGGAATACCGATATGCAGTGGTAAGTGGGAGGACAGTAAAACTCGATGAAAATCAGAGTAATACAGTTTAAGGCATGAAGTCCTTAATGGAACAAAAACTGTTCATCAAGGATGAACATATACCATTAATCTTCGTATACACAAGAACCGCGTAGATCGGAGAGAATCAGAAAACAACCTAGGGTATGAGTTTCTGATCTCACCTCATAATGATGTCAATCTTATTGAGGAAGACCCAACTACGTATGAGGAAGTGATACAAGGTATCGACTCCCTTTCATTGCAAAGTGTCATGAGTCCGAAATGGATTCCATGTAAAACAACTATGTTAAAATACTAGTTGATGTACCATAAGGCATTGTGCCTATAGGTACTGTATAAGTCTTCAAGGAAGACATACATGGAAGGCAACATACCAACGTACAAAGCTAGGCTTGTAGCGGAAAGGTATCGTTATCAACATTGTGTTGATTACGGTTCAACCTTTTACCTATTGCAATGGTAAATCCATTTGGATAATGCTTGCTGTAGCTACACGCTTCATTTATGAAATGTGTCAGTTAAAGGTCAAAATCGCTTTCCTTAAAAGGAAACCTTTTGGAGGATGTTTATAACATCCTGACGATTTTATCGTACTAAAACCAGCAAACTAGGTTTGCGTGTTGTTCGATCCATGTTTGGATTGAAGCGAGCATAAAGTTCTTGGAACTATTGTTTTGATGTAATCATGATAGTCAATGATTTGATTCAAAACAGAATGATTCTT